>LNAC01000075.1:115494-260685 GCA_002007465.1 Ailurus styani
GGGGGGGGGGGGTCAGTCCTGGAGGACAGAGGGGGATGGGGACATTGGGAGAAGCACAGAGAGGAGTTGTGGGGGGAGGGGGACTGCAGGACCAGGAAGGACGGGGGGAGTCCTGGAGGAGACAGGGGGACTGTGGGATGGGGGGGCGGAGCACGGACAGGAAGTCAGAGGGGGAAGGAGAGCATGGGATTAGAGGTAAATGGGTAGGTGACCGTGCTGGAGGACGGCAGGGGGTTGTGGGCCTGGGAGAGGCATGGCCTGCAGGAGGGGTGTGGAGAGATTGTCGCTTACAATTCTATTTCCCTCCATCTTTCCTTCCATTCGCACCCCTGCAGTGCTCCGTCCCCTGTGTTCAGTGCCCTCCGGGACTTGTTCATCCTCCTCCTTCCTCACCAGCCTACACACCCCATGTCTGTCTGGGTCACAGCTCTGTCCCCAGAGCCACTCCCATGCCGAGCCCTGGGGAGCCCCTAAGGGCAAGTGTGTTGAACGGATGGAGGATGGAATCTCTGTGTGGCACTAGGGAAACATGCCCTGTTTACACACTTGGACACAGGAAATCTCAGATGGCTGAGTTTTGCTGTCTCGTGGCCTGATGCGCTCTCCCGACCTTTAGGCCCAGGGGTCGTCAAACTCAAGTCCCGAGCTCTGAGGCTTGACGTGCTGCCGAGGGTGGGGATGGGGAGATGTGTGAGGCCAGTGGGTGAGAAGCCCCTGTGAACCGCATGTGCCCAGGACCCCCAGGTGGACAGAGCCCACCACGCTGGAGACCACATGTGGGCTGTGTCCCTCTGGCACGCCTGCCCTCACCTCAATGATGTAATCTCTGCCGTCCTTGCTGTGGACGGCCTTGACGGCGCAGATGTCCAGGCCGCCAAACATTTCTGAGCAACTGTCCACCCACAGCCTGTACCTGGAGGGACAGATAGACAGATGGTGAGCATCGGGGGAGGGAGCAGGAAGGGGGAGCAGAGGGACAGAGAGAGGCAGAGACAGAGAGACACAGCACACAGAGAGATGCATGGACAAACAGGCCACAGGACAAACAGTGACCCATGCATACATTCAGAGACGGAGAGGTGGTCAGAAATAACAAGAGACAGAGATGCAGCGAGAAAGACAGAAAGAGGCAGAGAGACAGAGAATAAGTGGGAGAGACAGAATGGCCTACAAACAAAGCACAGACACAGACGGACAGAGAGAGACAGACAGAGAAAGGAGAGGGACTAGAAAGGGAGCCAGGAAGAAAGAGAGAGAGGGGACGGATGAGGGGAGAAGGAATGAGAGAGAGGTGGGAGAGGTCTCTGGGACCCGCCCCCCCCACCCCCCACTGGCTGGCTCTGCAGCAGTGGGGAGCTTGTCCCCATTTGGAGCCATCCTGGACACCCAGCCACGCCTGCGGTCCTTTTCCCTTGGGAAAGCTGCTTGAAGGGCTCAGAAATCCCTCCCAGGCCGCCCTCCGAGCTCCAGCGACCATGCTAGATGAGAGCCGGCGGGGGACAAAGGGTGCATTCTGCCCTGAGCCTGGGGTGGGCGGGCAGGGGAGCCTGGCAGGCTGCTCTCCCGGCCGGGGCCTGGCCCTCTGGACCCAGTGCTTTTGTTCCCTTTCCAGCCAGTCGAGGGTTGCAAGGTCAGTTTGCTTTGCAGGGAAAGATCTCAACGCTGGACTCTGACCCTGCAACAAGGGCATGGTTGTATCTGGAGACGTCTTCCCGGGCCTGCACTTGGCTTTCCTTGTGGTGGCTGGATTTGGGAGTCACAGGGGACTTTGTGTCAATATTCTTGCTTCTCTCCTCACTCTCCAGGGTCACACGGGGCACGCCTGCTCTGAGATCTATTTGTGTCTCTGAGCCTTAAAGCCTGGAATGAGGAGAGATCACGGCTGGAGTACTCTTAGAATCCACTCTCTCATCTTCATGGCAAAGGCCCACCGAAGCCCAGAGAGGGAGAGCAGCTTGGCCAGGTCACACAGCAGGACAGTAACAGAGCCAGGATTACACAGATCTCCTCACTCCTTGCTCAGTTTTTTCATTCAGCTGTAGCAAGGAGCATGTGAGATCACAGAAGGAAAAGGAAAGATGAAAACTCACATCTTTTTAGCTCCTGATAGGTACCAGGCCGTCTACCGGGTCAACCATTCTCTAACCCCCACCACAACTCTGTCAGGAAGGTTGAACCCATCTTTCTGATGAGGAGACTGAGGCTCAGAGAGCTTAGTCAGCCACTGTGGTGGTTTCCAAACCTAGATTCTGTCTGATTCCACAGTCCAAGCAAGCCACCCTTCCTCTCAGTCGGGACACACTGCTGCCTGTTCTCCCTCAGCAGGGCAGACCAGTGACCTGGAGTCTTGCTAGTCATTTCCTCAATATTTTTGGGTAAGTGTCTTCTTCTTAAGCCTCAGTTTCCTTATCTGAAAAATGGGAAGGCCTAGGTATGATTCTCCTTGTGCATCAGAATCACCAGGAGAGTCGAGCAAACACACACAGAGTAAACATTCAGATTTGGGGACCCTGCCTTATGTTAGAATACTCTATGTTTTTCTAAAGCTTCTCATGGGATTCTCATGGCAGCCACAGTTGAGGATGACTTTTGGTCCTCAGAGCTCTAAGAGGCCCCTGGGCTCTCTGACCAGGGTCCCTGTATTTGGCTGTAGTGGCTGACTGGTGAGGCACCTTCAGTTTAGGGAGACCTGTGCCCCGAGACACCCTCCTAAATCAGGTTTCTTCTCAGTGGAAGATGGAAGTCTGGACCAAGACCCAGAGAAAACTGGTTTCTAGAGGCTGTTTTATAATGACGAATTTCCAGAATACCTCCTGGTTGCACCCCTGGGGCACAGCCCCCCCTCCCCAGGTCCAAGGAAGGGGCTTCATGGGTGGGGCAGTGTGGGAGAGACTGGAGACCATGGGTCCATGTTTCCCTCAGCCTGGTGGGACAAGCACCGACCAAGCCTCATTGCTGGTTTTGTCGAGGAGTCAGGCTACCCAGCAGACAGCTGGGCCAGGTGGAAAGAGGAACCAGGGCCTGTTTATGGGACCCCAGAGACTTATCCCTGTGGAGGTGGGGTTGGGGAGCTCTGTCCCAGGCTTTGGGAGTACTGCTCATGGTCTACAGAAGGGAAAGTGAATCCCAGGCCTCAGCAGACCCGGGCCTGAGGTAGGCTCTTGCAGGAATGGCCCACGTGGCTGGGAACTGTGCAGAGCTGGGGGGTATGGCGGCCTGCTGGGGCCATTTGTGAGGCGTTCATGAGGCATCGCAGAGGGCTGAGCTCACATTCTGGAAAGGCCGTGGAGAAAAGGACCATGATGTCCTGTGGATGCTCAGTGTGGGGAGGAAATGACTGCCTCCAGCTAGATGATTCGGGTGGGCAAGGTCATGAGCACACCCCTTCCTGAGATTAGTGGGTATAGGTGGGCTCCCAGAGCGAGGGTCTCAGCTGCCCCCGGGGGCTGATGGGAAGGAAAGGCAGCTCCTCCCCGTGATGACCACTACTGGGTGAGCTCCTGAACCTCCCTCTCCGGATCAGCACTTTGGCTGATCACCTCCAGTTAACTGCTGGAGCAGTTCACAAAGGTTAGTTAACTTGCTCCAGGTAACTCAGCCTGGAAGGGACAGGACCATTCGTTTTCGCTCACTTCCTGTTTCTTTGAGTCCCTGAGCCATCAGTTCCAGGAAGGGAGACACCATGTCCATCTTGTCTGCCACCGTTTCCCCAGTGCCTCCCTCAACACCTGGCTCCCAGCTCATGCTCAACAGATGACCCGCAAGGAAATGAAGGAATACCTCCCAATTCCTACTCATTCTTTACAAGGGAACTGCGGCACCACCTCCTTCAGGAAGCCTTCCCTGACGTCACCCCTCCCTAGACTGCATTGGGCACCCCTTCTCTGTGCTCCCCCTGCAAGCACCCACAGCTCACTGCCACCCCCACATACCACACTCCTTCTCCTACGTTGGCCGGGGAGCCCAGAGTGGACCTCTGTACTTTTAGTCTGCATAACATTGATTTCCCCTCCTGTCCTTCTTGATGTCGCCTGGCGTCATAGCCTTCCCCATCTCCCTCAGTCATTGCTGCCACAGCGGCTGGTCCCACCGCAATCTCCAGGGGTGGAGACATGACATTGGTCCCAGCAACCGCACAGGTGCCGCTTTCCAGGTCATGTGATTGGCTCAGGGATGGTCACGTAACTCAAGGCAGGCCAATCCTGCCTGGAACCTGGAAGAAGGTTCGCTTCCAGGCTTTGGTTGTGGTGGTTGGAAGAGTTTTGTCCTGCAGGCCTTGACAGCATCAGGATGGAAACCTGGAGCCACTGTGCATCACCAGATGAGCACGGTGGCAGGAATGAAGCTGACGCAGAAGAAAGCTGAACTCAGTTGTGTGTGGATGTGCCCTAAACTCTTACCTAGAGCTGTATCTCTGGAATTTTCATTGCCACAAGTCAACCGACCTCCCTCTTGTCTCTGATGAATGAGATTTGTGTTCTGACACCTACAGTGGACACAGACTCTCTGAGGGGAAGGGCTGGATCTTTTCATCTTGTCCCCTTTGGTGCATGGCACAACATGGCATGCAGTAGGCACTCAATGAGTGTTCACCCAACAGATCTTTCTGACCCCAAAGTCCACACTCTATCTACTCTCACTGCATGCCTGCACGCAGAGGTCGTGGGGCCTGCAGGAAAGAATGGGTGTGTGCTGCTGGCCTGGCGAGCAGGTGACTGGCCCTCCTTCAGGTGAAGAGAGCTCCCAGCAGTGCTTAAAGACAGAAATACCTAAGGGACCTTCAGACAGAATGCACATACCACATTCATGATTCAGTGGAAATAACCTCTTCCTCCTGACACTGAGCTGAAAAAAGAAGTCTGAGAGAAGAATGGACATTCCAGGGGCCCTGGTGCCCTAACGAGGATGCTTTCACATACCTGTCAGAACATAGAGGGGACTGGTGAGGACACCCGGCTCTCTCAGCAGTAGTTGTGCAGGGCTGGAAAGACCCCCGGACTTGGAATTAAGATATCGGGGATCTACTCTCAGCTCTGCCATTGCTCAGCTCTGTGACCCTGGACAAGTCACTTTCCCTCTCTGAACTTGCTTCTGCCATCTGTAAAGTGGGATTATAATACCATCTACCCTGTAGGGGGTTGGCCAATAAATGGTTGTCGTGTCTAGGAAAGTGCTCTGTGGGTGGTGAGGCCCTGGCCAAAGGGTTAGGGAGCATTCTTTCCAGGCCTCTTGTTGTATCCTTCCTGCACCTCCTGCTGGGGCTGCCGCCATGCCCTATTTCACCTCCTCTGTCTCTTACCTCTCTGTCATGGCCACCTGCTCCAGCATGGCAGAGCCTGTGTTGGCCTTCCAGTTTCCAGAGATGGAGGTTCTCCTGTATAAGAAAAATTAACACTGAGGGCATTAGGACCCCTGTCACTGGTCTGCTTTCCCTTTTTGCTTTGGCTGTTAGGAGGCTCCAATTCAAATATCTGGCTCACATTCTGGCATGTATTGTTAGGAATACATCTTGCCCCCAGCTTTAGTTGCTTGTTTTTATTTTCCTTTATGCTGATTGTCTTATTTACTTGTTTGATCTTATGTATCTTTTTCTAGGCCACCTTTGAAATCCAAAGATTATTATTTTTTTCATTTAAATTCAATTAGCCAACGTATAGTTCATCATTAGTTTCAGATGTAGAGTTCAATGATTTGTCAGTTGCATATAATACCCAGTGCTCAGCACATCATGTGCCCTCTTTAATACTTGTCAATCAGTTACCCCATCCCCCCCATCCACCTCCCTTCCAGCAGCCCTCAGTTTGTTTCCTAGAGTTAAGAGTCTCCCATGGCTTGTCTCCCTCTTTGATTTCTTTCCATTCTGTTTTCCCCTCCCTTCCCCTATGGTCCTCTGGGCTGTTTCTTATATTCCACATATGAGTGAAACCATATGATAATTGTCTTTCTCTGACTGACTTATTTTGCTCAGCATAATACCCTCCAGTTCCATCCATGTCAATGTAAATGGTTGGTATTCATCCTTTCTGATGGCTGAGTAGTATTCCATTGTGTACATATTCCACATTTTCCTTATCCATTCATCTGTCGATGGACATCTTGGCTCCTTCCACAATTTGGCTATTGTGGACATTGCTGCTATGAACATGGGGGTGCAGGTGCCTCTGAAGATTAAATTTTTAAAAATGTCTAAGATCTATAAAGAACTTCTCAAGCTCAACACCCCAAAACTAGATAATCATGTCAAAAAATGGGCAGAAGACATGAACAGACACTTCTCCAAAGAAGACATACAAATGGCCAACAGACACATGAAAAAATGTTCATCATCACTAGCCATCAGGGAAACTCAAATCAAAACCACATTGAGATACCACCTTACACCAGTTAGAATGACCAAAATCAACAGGACAGGAAACAACAAGTGTTGGAGAGGATGTGGAGAAAGGGGAACCCTCTTACACCGTTGGTGGGAATGCATGTTGGTGCAGCCACTTTGGAAAACAGTGTGGAGATTCCTCAAAAAATTAAAAATAGAGCTACCCTATGACCCTGCAATTGTATTACTGGGTATTTGCCCCAAAGATACAGATGTAGTGAAACGAAGGGCCATATGTATCCCAATGTTCATAGCAGCAATATCCACAATCGCCAAAATGTGGAAAGAGCCCAGATGCCCTTCAACAGATGAATGGATAAAGAAGATGTGGTCCACATATACAATGGAATATTACTCAGCCATCAGAAAGGATGAATACCCAACATGTATCAACATGGACGGGTCTGGAGGAGATTATGCTGAGTGAAGTAGGTCAAGCAGAGAAAGTCAATTATCATATTGTTTCACTTGTGGAACATAAGGAATAAAATGGAGGACTCTAGGGGAAGGGAAGAAAAAGTGAATTGGGGTAAATCGGAAGGGGAGATGAAAGATAAGAGACTGTGGACTCTGAGAAACAAACTGAGGCTTATGGAGAGGAGGGGGAAGGGGGGATGGGTGAGCCTGGTGATGGGTGTTAAGGAGGGCATGGAGCACTGGGTGTGGTGCATAAACGATGAATCTTGGATCACTGAATAAAAGATTAAATTAAAAAAAAAGAAGAAAAAAAATGTTTACACCATCAGATGAAATCCGCCAAACCTTGGCCTCTTATTTTTGAAAAGGAGAATAGGGCAGTATAGCCACTAGTGATTCTGGAATTTCTTGAGGTCTCCAAAATGTAGGAAACATGATCCATGGAGAGAAGTGATCACTTTTTCATGGTGAAGGGCAGGAAGGCCTTCCAGCCTCAACACCCTCTCTGTTCATTTGCCTTTCTTGCTCCAACAACACCAGCCTCCCTTGAGGTGCTCCAATGCCTGGGATTTTCCTAGGTCAAGGCTTCCCTTTGCCTGATCCAGTCTTTGTCTCCATCTTTGCCTCCCTAAGGACTACCCATCCTTCACATTTCATATGAGATGTGACTTCCTAACAGCCCATCCCCCTAACAAGAGTAGTTGCCCCTAAACCAATGTTTAGTCTTGCTAATCTCACTTGGAATGACTGCTTTAGTGTCCAGTCTTCCCCAAGGACTTGTCTGACTCATCCCCTGTACCCCCAGTGTTCAGTGGGACCTGATATGTAGAAGGTACCCAGTAACTAACTCCTGGGTAAGGGACTGTGTATACTGGGGAAAATTAAAGACCAGTGATCTCAGGTGGCATATCTGGACTCAGCAAAGACTGAGTGTAAGCAAAGTGGTGGAGGTAAAGCTTTTTGTTTCATGCCAAAGGGAAGGCATTTGGTTGAGATTAAAGGGTAAAGTGGGAGGAGAAATTGCCACACAAATACATCCTTCTAAAACAGAAAAGAAGGTGCATCTGAAGACAAGAGATGCTGAGAATTGCTGATGACCAATAGGGGCTAGAATTCCCAACGGGTGCAGTGACATTGATAAGTGTTATGTCCTTTCAGTTCAGTCCAACTTGATTCAATTCAATTCAGCAAACACTCACTGGGCCACTCTATGTCCTGGGTGTGAGGCTTGTCTCAGTGACCCCATCCTAAGTCTGCTCACTACCTGGAAGTGTGGATCAGTTTAAAACCAGAGTAGAGGCATGGTAAGGTTAGCAGCATACCAGAGTAGTGAAGAGCTCGGCGAAAGCAAAGGAGAAACCAGAGTCACTCAATGCAACCCCAGAAAGTAATCACTGAATGTGCCTGGGAGGGTGGTGGGGTTGGTATAGTAGGACCTGCATGATGGCAAGAGTAGGGAAGAATTGATTTGAGTCAGACAGATGCAAGGTTGAATCTCGGTTCCAGCCTTTTCTGCCCATATAACCATGGACACCATCTCTGAGTCTTTATTTTTTCCATTGGTAAAATGAGAATGATCTCCATCTTTATAAATTGTGAGGATTAAAAGAAATATTCCCATAAATGCCTTAGTCCAGTGGGCACTACCATTATTTGTCAATCAGTGGAGAAAAGAAAGGAAGGCATCGCAATGCCAGAAGCAGCAGGAACACAAGCCAGATTGCTCTCCTGCCAAGAAAACAGTAATAGTGAGAGTTGCTATTTGATGGGTACCTTCTCTGTCTGAGACATGGCTCTAAGGGCTCCATAAGCACTGGCTCATTCAGGCTCACAGAACCTAATGAGACAGATATTACCATTCTCACTGAGTGGCAGAAGCCACCAATCTGTATCTGAGAAACTCCATGCTCCTAACCACGACTCTCCATGGCAGAACCCATCACATGCTGGGGGAAAAGGCTCACTTGGCCGAAATGTGATGCAGCTGCTGGAATGTAGGACAAGATGTAGACTGTGCCAGAAGAGTCGACCTATACTGCAAATGTATGATGTTGACCTCCTTGCTGAAGAGGGTGGGGTGGATGGTAAGGTGCGGACCCAAGTAACCTTGGATGAGAGTGGAGAGGAGCTGGACCTGAGCACTGCACTGCAGTGGGTAAAGCTCTTTCCCACGGGGCTCCACGTTCATGGCTCTTCACTTGGACTGGGACTGAACTGAAGTAAATGGATGGCGGCTGGTAGGAGCCAGGATTTTCCCTGTTGGAGTGGGAAGTTATACATAACAATCTGGGAAGGCTGAAATGAATCATGTGGTACTAGAGGAAAGTCAGAGACGTCAGTATGAACCCTCTGTAGCTCTAGATAAAGCTAGATATATATAGAAATAATTACAGATACATGTGCACTCATGGGTTAAGGTACACCCGTGTATTTCTGAGCTCCATCTGCTGAGGCCTAAGTAACAATGACACCCCAGTAGCACCAGCACAGAGGCCTGAGTGCAGGGCAGGAAGTGGGCTAGAAAGGAGGTTGAATGGTTGGGAGGCAGAGAGGATGCTCTACACTGAGGTCTGACACGAGCCCCCCTCCCTCGGACAAGGGCCAACCCAGGGTCCAGGAAAAGCCATAACTAATGACAAGCTGGAGCTGCCAGGGCACAAAGGCTCAGCATAAAGAATGCGGCAATGAGCTAATCTTCAAGAAGAGAAACTGGGACAAGGTGTCGTCAATGTCAAGTGGAAATGCGAACAATGAGGAGAGGAGGGAAATGATATCATGACGGATTGTGGAGATCTCAGGAATGCACTGGACTGCTGCACTGGAATGTTCCCCCAACCCAGAGGGGGCAGGGAAGAGCTGATCTTATCACCCCGAGGGCATCTGAGAGCAGTGACAGGTCTGGCCTGGCTCATGGGTGGCAGAGAGTAATTGGCAAGACAAGGCAGAAGTCTTCCTTGAGAACTGGCTCTATCCCTTTCCTGGGAATCTTCCCTTAGAGGTCAAGTCTAAAGAAAGTCTGCGTTTCGACTTGAAAGAAGGGGTCTGCCTCTTCTCCAGCTCCCCAGGCAATGGCAGAGCAGAGTAGCTGCAGTGAAGACTGTGGGGCCCATTTCCATCTGGCCTTTTATGGAAAAAGTCTGCTGAGCCTCAGTCTACGCAAAACAGGTAGTGCAGAAGCAGCCTGAGATGTTGAGATAAACCTTTTCAAGAACTGTTTCACGACCACAGCAGCTTGAGCCTGAGTCATCCTCTACCAGAACCACCCTTGAGTTGAATGTGTGTTGGATTTTCTGGCATTCATTCATTCCTCTTCCCTTTGTCACAGCACCTCTATTCCCGCTAGGGGCTGACCCTACCCAGATTGTATATCATCTTGGTGGGACTCTCCATACTGGTCTTCCACCCTTCTCTAACCAGTAAGCCTGTGATTCAAGTTGGATTAATCAGCACCGTTTCCATGGAATCACAACCTTGAGTTAAGCACTGAAAATGACTTGGGCAGATTCATTTTCCAATGGGGGTGCCATGAAGATTGTCTGTTGCTCTGGCCACACAGATTCCTGCAGCTGCCTTGGATCCTAACAGTTCTGAAATTGACAGTTGAGGGGTTTTGTTTGCTTTTAGGGTTTCTGGTCATTCACGGCTTTCTAATAAATTCCATTTTGAAAACTCCATCAAAGCAGTCAGGTGTGGTTTCTGTTGCTTGCAGCCAGAGAAGTCTGGTGTCATCTCCTGATTGGTCTTACTAGTTCCAGAGAAACCCCTCTGCAGCTCGTGGCCCCCAAGCCAGCTTTTTATAAATGCAGGTCAGATCATGCCACTTCTCTGCTCAGAAGAGAATGGAATAGAACCCAAAACCCTCAGCAAGGCATTCAGGGCCCTCCTTGATTTGGCCCCAAGTTTCTCTTTCAGTCTGGTCTCCTATGATATGCATCTCCTAGATACTTGAACTTCCCCCAAACATGCCAGTCATCTTTCTTCCTCTGGGAGAAGCAGGTATTTTTGTGTAGACAGATTTCTACCCTGGAATAAACTGTGAGAAAGCATCAGCACTTAGCCATACTGACCAGAGAAGAAGGGCAATAAACGGATGTAAAGGGAGAATAATGAGGTGCTAAAGGGTCTCTGCCCTGTGGTGGAGGAGACAAGGCTGGTTGTCCTCAACGCAATCTCTGTTCCTCCTATACTCTCCTCCCACCCTCCCTCCCAACAACCCAGCCCCTGCCCAGGGACTCACATGTAAGCCTTGTAGTTGGATCCGATTTTCTGGATGCGGATGTCGTACTTGGAGTCGATGAAGGCCTCAGTGGTGGCGTAGGTTTTGGCCATAGCCACCATGCTGGTGATGTCCTGGTAGTCATGCTGGTTTTCTACTTTGATCTGTGTGGGAGGATCAGGGGGTGAGTGCCAGCCCCCCAATATTCATGGAGAACCTACCCAATGCCAAGACCCAGTGTTCTATGTATTTAGTGACCTTGAGAAAGTTACCTGCCTAGTAGGGGAGACAGACATAAGAAACATGTCATTCCACTACTTACCTGTAGATGAGGAAGGGAACATTCCATTGGGGTTGTCAAGAGAATCTTAACAGAACAGGTGAGCTCTGGACAGGGTTTGGAAGAATAAGTACAATTTTCAGCCAGCGTGTTTCTCTGGAGGATAGAGGGGACGGGCAAAGCAGAGGCCAGAGGAGCCACACGGGGATGGGGAATAGGCAGGCGGTTCAGACTGGCCGACGGGGCTGGAGGACAATGGATGGCTGAAGTAGCTCGTCTGGGAACAGAACTTAGGGGACCACAATCCCTTTGGTAAGAGGCTAGAATTTTAGCCTGAAGGCTCTGGGAAACCACCGGAAGAAGTGGAAGAGTTTAAACAAGAAAGTAGCCTCATTTGTGTTTTAGAAAAATCCCTCGCACACTGGGCATTGCACACACTAATGAGTCATTGAACACTACATCAAAAACTAGTGATGTACTACATGTTGGCTAACTGAATTAAGAAAAAACCCACAAGTATTTGCACGGCGGGTTGTATGGTGGGTTGAATAGGACATGGGGTAGAGGACAGTTGGAAAAAAAGGAGTACATGTAGATGTGTGTGTGGTGTACGTGTGGGTATGGGGATGTGGGTTGTATGCAAGTGCAGTTTGTCAGGGGCCATGTGTGTGGCACATGTGTGTAATATGTTATACTTGTGGTGTGTTATATGTGGTGCTCGTGTGTGTAAGCAGTGTGTGTGTGCAAGCGCACACATGCATACACACTGGACAAGGCTGGTTGTGCTCAACGCAAGGCCTGGGGGAGAAACTCACACTGCTTACTGGGCTGAGGCCAAGAACATGAAGTAGTGCCTTGGGGTCAAGGAGAGGTCCTAGGAGAACTTCCAAGGCCACATGCAGGGGACGAGGCCAAGGCTCTGGGACCATGACCTCAAAGACAGAATAGTTGACTGCCAGCAGCTGTGGCCAGCTGAGAGTGCTGCCGCCTCCCCTTCACCCTCACCTGGACAGCAGAGGAGTCTGAAGTTGGACCCGAGGTGGGCAGAGCCCAGATCCCCAGGGGTGGTGGTTTGGCCGGTGCCAAGGAGCTTGTGTGGGAGGCTGTCTGGTCCTTACAGTCTCTCCTCACCCTCTCCTGTCTCCCTCGGAGCCTCACCAGTGCCCTGACCAATCCATCCCTGCAGGAAGATGTGCACCCACAAGCTCACAACTTCCAACGAAGCTTCACAGCTCTCTCATGGCCCAATCTGGGCAGGGTTTGCCCCTAGTGGGAATAGAGGTGCTGTGATGGGAAGAGGAATGAATGAATGCCAGAAAACCCAACACACATTCAACTCAAGGGTGGTTCTGGCAGTGGATGACTCAGGCTTGAGCTGCTGTGGTCGTGAAATGGGACTTTGTGAAAAGGTGGGAGGTCTTATCTGCTCCAAGGCCCCTCTGTGTCTCACTTTGGAATGTTATTGCTGGTTCTCCTTGAAATGACAAGACCCCAGAGAGCTAACCGTGCCCAGTGGCCAAGCGTTCCTGGACCCCTGGCCATGTCCACGGCTCCCCATCCGAGGGCTGCCATGGCGGGCTGGGGACAGTTGGAAATCTTTCTGCGTGCTTTTGTGCTCTCTAGGTCAGGATCAGCGAACCACACCCACAGGCTAAATCCAGCTGCCACCTGTTTCTGTAAATAAAGTTTTATTGACTATAGCCAGACACATCCATTCGTGCGTTATTACTGTCCTGCTAGCTGGTGTGGAGCATCTTTGACCTTGTGGCTGAGGAGCAACACCCCAGAAGTGCATGATCAACAAGATGGAAGAAGCCTGGTCCTTCAAATCAAGGAAGTTCCATGCGAGCCCTGGGCTGCTTTCGCCCAGACCACTGTGTGTGAGAGAAAGTCCTGGCTTATTTAAGCCACCTTAGGTCTTTTGTTACACAACTGAACTTTGTCCCAGTTATTATAGGAGCCCTAAAAAAATATTTGCTGAATGCATCATGCATGCATTCATCTCTTCACAGGATAGATAAAAGAGAGCAAAGAGAGACAGTGTGGACGTAGGGGTTCAATGAATTAATTAGTTAGCTAATTAGTGGTCAGCCCAACCTCTGCTTCTGCACCGTTTCTCGGTGGTTTGGGGTTGGGATGTTCATCCTGCTCTCTCCAGGAGTGAGAATATAATCCCAGTTTCTTGTATATGGACTCTTCTAAAACCCCAGGACAAGCCCTGGCTTATGGCCCTGGCAATTTTAAGTTCTTTTCCTTACAGAGGGCCTTCAAACTGTGCATCTCTGGGCCCCATAAAGCCCAGCTCCACTGACGTCTTCCTCCATTAGATGGTCAGCTTCTGAAGGACAGACAACGAGTCTCCTCAAGTCATAACACAGGTGCCTGGCACAGACACACCTAACGTGTCTGCTGGATTGAATTTAAGAAGACTGGATAAAGATCCACTTGTAACTTGGGAGGGGAATGGGAGGAATAATACGGGAGTTTGGGAAAAGGCAAAGAAAATATGTCTCCTGAAAATTGGTCTTTCACAAGGTGAATTTTTCTGTAACTGCTCGGACTGGATTCTGTGTTCTCAGAGGTTTATCTTTCTATCGTGAGAACCCGATCAAACTGGGAACCGTGGGGAAGCGGGCAGAGGGCCTGGGGCCGGGTGTGGTGGGTGCTGGAGGGGACTCTGGCATGGTCCTCAGGCAAAAGGCTAGGCGGGGTCAAAGGGCACTGAGGCAGGGCGGCCACAGGGATGAAGTGACTGCTGGCCTGGAGAGGGAGTCTTGGCACTCCGCTTTATTTACTAGCTGGAAACCCCTCCAAATGTTCACAGAGACAAGCTGAAAACAGGAAGCCCTAAATGAGCTGTGATTCAAGATTACCCATTTGCTGCTCTGGGGACCTGCAATGGGGTCACCATGGACTCCCTGACTCTGAAGCCTCCCTCCCACGTCCCTGCCTCCCTCTCTCCTCCTCTCCCTTCCCTGTCTTTTCTTTCCCTCTTTCTCTGCCTTCCTTGTCTTCTCTCCCTCTCGCCTACACTGTTCTACCTGCTCTGTGTGTTTGCGTGCATGGGTGTGTCTCGTCCTGAGGGGGAGCAAGGCGGGGGCATGGAGACAGAGGGCCAGAAAGGGAGAGAAGCGGGAGAGCGGAGTCAGGGTACGGTGCTGAAATCTCCCTGATGGGATTCACCTCAGAGGTCTCCTATTCCAGCCTGAGATGGGAGGGTCCTCTTCTCCGTCTTCGTTAGATTGTCTGCATTTGCTTAAACACCTCTGAGAACAGGGGGCTCACCACTGGGCAAGGCAGTTAATTTCCCTTTGGGGAGCTTGTTGGGCTGCACATCACACCCAGAGTGAATGAACGGTCCCAGTTATCCATCACAGAAGGGAATTCTCAGCCCTCAGCCTGTGTCTACTCTTCACACCCTTGAGGAGAGTCAGCCAGGTATGCCTAAATCACTCTCTTCTTTAACCCAGCCTAACGTGAGCAGGTTCCAGAGCCTCTCTGACCTTGAAATGCTCTCACTTGACAATCTCCTAAACTAGGTGGTGTCTGGAATCACACCTGGCTCCAGATGTGGTTTCACTGGCTGAGACTGGAAATGACTGTCACCTCCCTCTATGTGCAATACATCTGGCGGATGTACATCAGGCAGACTCCTGCCCCAGAGCCTTTGCACTTGCTGTTCATTGCCTGCGTGGCCCACATCCTCACTTCATTCAGGACTCTGCTCAGAGCGGTCTTCCCTGACTCCCAGCTGTGCTGAGACTCCTCCGACTGGACACTCCTTATCCACTGTACCCTGCTTAATTTTTCCCCATGGCACTCCCCCCACCCCACTTCATACCATTATCTATTTATTTGTTTGTCATCTCTCTTCCTTGCCATTCTATTAGAATGGAGACTCTGCATGACCACTGTGGGATTTCAAGCATGGAAAACAGCATTCAGGGAGCAACAATCACCCAATAGATTTGGTTAATGATTGAATAAATATATCTAAGTATTGCCAGGTATGTACTGAATGCCCATTATATTCAGATAATTACTGACTGTTTTTCCAGATACTATACTGGATGGAGGCTAGGGATGCGATACGGAAAAAGAAATTTATGATTTTAATCCAAATGGAGCTTTGAGCCTATTCATTACTTGCTCCTATTAACGCAACTCAGTACAATGGTAGTTTTTCTAAGATCCATATGGAGCTCGCTCTAAGCTAATGTCTACAGGTCATTTTGAAACACAAGATCCTAATTCACATCTCTCTGTGTGTGGACCTGAGTGCGTTCAGTCCCAGAGTAGGACTTTACATTTCACCCTGTAAATGCTAAAGCTCTCATGTTTTCATCTGTCTCTTCACCTTCCAATATTGACTCTGTCATCTAACCTGTTAACTACCCCTCTCAGCTCTATGTCAATCATGATTTTGGTGCCCCTGTGCTATACCTAATCCCAGCTGTTTGATCTGATTTAAGTCACTTCTCTAGGTTTTAGTTTTCTTATCTGTTACATGAGATAACAACTGCCTTGTAGGATTATTATGATTTTTAAAGAAGATTTTATCGATTGATTGATTGATTTAATTATTTTAGAGAGAGGGAGAGGGAGCATGTGCACAAGTGAGTGGGGGAGGGGCAGAGGGAGAGAGAGAATCTCAAGCAGACTTCTTGCTGAGCATGGAGCTGGGGCTCGATCTCACAACCCTGAGCTCATGACCTGAGACAAAATCAAGAGTTAGATGCTTAACTGACTGAGGCACTCAGGTGCCCCAGATTATTATGATTTGTAAATGAAATTATAATGAATGTCAAAGTACCTACTTAGCCTGGTGTCTGGCATCTAGTAGGTACTCAGTAAAAGTTGGTTCTCTTTAATTAAATAATCGTTGTGATTCTTTATTGACACTGAACCATCCATAAACACTCTTTATACAGTTATTTACATAATTATTCATCCTGTAGCTACAATATCTACCGCCTGTATTATCATCCAAATTGATGAGGAAAAGTTCTTTTTAGATCGATTGAAGCTAATTAATGCAGAAGGAGTAAGAGAACTAGGGCATCATCCTTCTGCAACTATTTCCTTCATGCAATAATGGATCTAGACAACAGTGATCAATGCAAGACCTTTGGGAAAGGCTGATGGAGAACTTCAAATGTGTTGATCAGGTAGACAGCACCTGAATTCATAGATCAGTCTTAAATCTCAAAAGACAGGCAGACTTGACTATGTCTACAGATGTGCAAGGGAAAAATCCACTACGAACTGGAAAGTATTCTTGCCAAAACCCAGACCCCGAGTCACATCAAGTCTCTATATTCAACCACAGTTTATATGATGTACAGGCAGTAAGAGAACACCATGGATCTGTAATCAGCTAAATTCAGACTGTAGAAAATTCTACAGGGAAGTGACATTTTCCCTCCTTCTAACAAATAAGTGATCAACAAACCACAGGAAAAGGAACTATTATAGATCAAAAGAGACTCTTGTCATACCAACCATGTCAGGTGTGAAGGCCTTGTTTGGATACAATGAAAATGATCCAATTAACAGGAGAGTATTGAACACTGACTATGTATTAGATGATATTAAAGACTTATTATTAATTTTTTTATATCCTACTGATATTTGTCAATGTTAAATGAAAGAAAGGAGACCTTATGTATTACAAATACATGCTGAAATATGTATAGGTGAAATTATGTGATATGGGATATTTGCTTTAAAATAATCTGGTGATCCATAGAGACAGAAAGTAGATGAGAGGTTGCCAGGAGCTGAGGCAAATGGGGAGAATGAGAAATGACTTCTGCTGGGTATGGTGTGATAAACATATCTTGGAATTATGTAATGGTGTTGGCTCCATCTTGCAAATATGCTTGAAAATTACTGAATTGTACACTTTAGAGGGATGAATTTTATACAATGAGAATGATATTTCATCTTTAAAAAATGAAAAAGCATCCAATGGTGTTTGAGAGGACGTGTGGAGGAGTATGTAGAACAAAACTGACCATCAGTGAATAATGGTTGAAGTTGGGTGATTGGTACTTAGAGATATACTTTACTGTTTTTTTCTTCTCCTGTGTATAGTTGAAAATTTCCATGATAAAATGTTAAAAAAAAAGCATGACTAAAAGAGAAAGACAAATAAGAATGAGAATGTAAAACTGTGCTTTAAATGAGGTTAAAAGTCTATTTGGTAATAACTGGCTTAGGGGTGTGACCCCATTTGGTTTATGTTCATTGCAGGAAACTTTGTTCAGTAACACAACTCAGTCTCCCCAAGAGGAAATGCAACCAGGTGCCTAAGAGAATTACGATCATTTTTTTTTTTTTGAGACAGAGTGTACACAGGTATGATCAGGGAGAGGGGCAGAGGGAGAGGAAGAGAGAGAGAATCTCAAGCAGACTCCCCATTGAGTGTGGAGCCCAATTCAGAGCTCAATCTCACAACACTGAGATCATGACCTGAGCTGAAATCAGGAGTCAGACACTTAACCAACTGAGCCACTCAGGTGCCCCACAACCATTCTTGGAATTAAAAATCCATGTGACATCTCCTAGGCTCCTCTTATAGAGGACAGTGATGTGTAACAAATGCCAACAATGCTTTTTCATGTTTGATGTTTCTTAAAATACCCCTTAGCGTAGGCTCATGTGCTTGTGTCATCTTTCTCTTTTTTTAATATTTTATTTATTCATTTGACAGAGAGAGAGAGAGAGAGAGAGAGAGAGAGCACAAGCAGGAGGAGCAGTAGGCAGAGGGAGAGGGAGAAGCAGACTCCCCGCTGAGCAGGGAGGCTGACATGAGACTCGATCCCAGGAACCTGGGATCATGACCTGAGCCGAAGGCAGATGCTTAACTGACTGAGCCACCCAGGCTCCCCTCATGTCATCTTGTTAAGATTTGAAGAAAGCGGTTTTTGCAGACTGCCAACAGATGCAATACAGTGATCTATTTGTTATAGTTTATTTTTTATTTGAAAAATGAATACATACACATACAGCAAAAAAAAGTCAAAAATATAAAAATAAAATCTGGGAAAAAATAGGTATGTCTTTTACTCTAAACCTCAAGGCCCCCAGTGAAAAGATTTCTTTGTACTCTTCTGGAATTATTCTGTGAATATAATATTGTAAGAGGATGTAAAATTAGTCTCTTCTTGTCTGTAATAGTTCATTTTATGTCTCAAATTGGCTGGACCATAGTGCTCAGATATTTGGTCAGATAGTATTCTGGATGTTTCTGTGAGGGGGTTTTGGTTGAGATTTACATTTA
This sequence comes from Ailurus styani, assembly GCA_002007465.1. NCBI lineage: Eukaryota > Metazoa > Chordata > Mammalia > Carnivora > Ailuridae > Ailurus > Ailurus styani. The sequence goes on from LNAC01000075.1 coordinate 134,069, forward strand.
AATCACTGGACTTTTGAGTAAAGCAGATTGCCTTCCATAATCTGAGTGGGCCTCACCCAATCAGTCGAAGGGCTGAATAGATCAAAATTCAGCGTCTTCAGCCTACCAGCCTACTCTGCAGATTTGGGACTTGCCTGACCCCCAATAATCATGTGAACCAAGTCCTTTAAAATAAATCTCTTTATCTGTATCTATTCACTTCCTATTGCTTCTGCTTCTTTGGACAACTGTGACAAGTGTACTGTTTTGGTGACAGCTGAAGCAAGAAGACAAAGGTACCATCTTCCAAAGTAAGTTGTGACAGATACCACAGTGGCCAAGAACAGGTAGACTCACCATGGTGATATAAATAACAAGGTTGGCTGGCTGGAGATTAGAGATTCTGAGGTGATAATTTCTTTGGAAAAAGCTGTGCCAGCCACTATTCCTCTTGCTACATCTGCTAAGAGCATCAGTGGGACAAGACTGATGGGTGTATGAGCAGCAAGGTAGGGCTGGTATGCTGGGGCTGACACGCTCCCCGGCTATCTGCAGCTCAGCACCCCAAACTTTGGTCTCTCCAGGCTAAGAATGTGAGCACTTCCTATAAACCATAGGTGGGCCATGTGGGAGAGACACCAGCCTCGAGTCATTTAAAATCCCGGAGAGAGGGAGCAATGGTTGAAGGGGTACCCGCCTGGTCCAAGCCACCATCATACCTCATTGGGCCACTGTGACCCTCTTCTTTTAAAATTCCTCTTGCCCAAGCCAAACCTCAGACTGATTTCCTTAGCATCTCGGGAGTGTAGGCCAAGGCATCAGTACCTTTAAAAGCTCCCCCAGGCAGCTGTGTGCAGCCCAGGTCACAAAGCACGACCTTGTGTGATCTGGGTCCTTGTTACCTCTCTCTCACACTCAGCCAAACGTGTCCCCGCCTTGCTGTCCCTAGACTTGCTATTCCCTCTACTTGGAACATTTTCCCGAATACCTTCCCATGGCCTGCTTCTTCAGGTCTCAGCCCAGATGACCCCTTAGTGGAGGCTTTTCCAACTACCTGATGTAAAGTAGCTAACCTTCCTTGCCCACTCTGGGAAGTCTCTACTGAATTACTCTGGTTTATTATTATTACTTCTTTTCCTACTATCTTTGACTATCTGAAATTATTCACCACCTAATGTACTTACTGTCTCTCTCTCCTCCACAAAAATGTAAGCCAACAAGGCTAGGGGCCTTCTGCGTCTTGCTAGAGAGACACTATAACAGTGTTTAAGATGTAAGCTCAAATCCCAGTTCTGTCACCTATGAGCTGTGTGACCTTGGGGGAAGTTGCTTAGCCTCTCTGTGTCTCAGAAAAATGCCTATCAGAAAAATGTTGGGTTACTTGATGATGTAAAGTCGCCACTCCACATCAAATGTGGATAACTTGCTGGATTACAATTGAACGTCATTGGATTGTCATCAAACATTAAATAAGATACTACATGTAAATGGTCTGGAAGATGGCTTGGCTCATCACAAGCATTCAGTAAATGTTAACTGTTATGATTATTGTTATCCCTCCTAGATCCTGAACACACTGAATGGTGCTTGGCACAGAGGAGGAACTCAGTAATTATTCACTGAAAGAGTGTACAAAGGGGGGCGCCTGGATGGCTCAGTAGGTTAAGCCTCTGCCTTCGGCTCAGGTCATGATCTCAGGGTCCTGGGATCGAGTCCCACATCGGGCTCTCTGCCCAGTGGGGAGCCTGCTTCCTCCTCCTCTCTCTGCTTGCTTGTGATCTCTCTCTCTGTCAATTAAATAAATAAAATCTTGAAGAAAAAAAAAGAGTGAACGAAGGGCCCAGTTGTGGTAAACAGCTAAGTGCAGAGAGTTGAGGCAGGAGGGAAAAGCAGGTGCAATGGCCCTGAGGCTCATGGTACCTATGGAAAAGAGACTCACGAACAGCAGATTATTGAGCCTTAACACCTTTTCGTGGAAGCTGAGGGCGAATAAGGTTTCTTGCTTGAACAGGGGCAACCCTATCTCCCTATACAGATGAACACAGAGAATGGGGCCAAGATTCTTCCCAGAAAATGGCCTGGAATCAACCCGATACAGAGACCCTTGAGCGACTGCCCTATTTCAATAGCCTAGGAAACATTTCAGGAGAGTGTGACCAGTGGCTCACCCCAGCCACATCCACCCGCGTCAAGCTCCCATAGAAAGCCCAGTGTGGAACATGCTCTCTCCTGGAGCAATGGCCCAGACAAACTTGTTTTTTCCAAACAAAGATAACGAACTGCATGAGGCAATTTACTGAACCAGGTTATTTGCGAATAAGCTAAAAGCTGGGGGGACGGCTACCAACAATAACAACTGTAGCTTCAGAGCACTTGCTCTGTGGCCTTTCTGGCAGGAATCAGCTCGCAGGCCCAGCTGGAGGTTCGGGCCGCTCCTAGCCTGAGATATTAAACCATAACCCTGGCCTACAAATGGATACTTGTTTTTCTGTTTTTATAACAGGAAGGCGCGTATCCAGCTCATTCCAGAGCAATATTCGTTCATGAAGAAACTAGTTAGATGGGGTGAAGAGGGACAGGCTCCATCTCTGTTTTCCTCCCCATTACATTTTTTACCAGTCTTGCAGCTCCTAGACTCTCCAGGCAGGACTAAGTCTAGGTTCTGTGTGCATGTTGTCAATGTCAGGGCGTGCTTACAGTGTAGCTCAGAATTCATTCCTGAGGTCGGCGTTGAAAGCCTGAAAGAAGTAAGTGGGAGTTGCTTTAACCGAATGGAGAAGTTCCCAGACTTTCTGGGGTTCATGGCTTCCATCTTAGGAATTATTTCACAGCATTTCTAGGCCAAAAGAAATACCGTGCAGTCTCATCTACCAAGCACTTAGAGCGAAACAGCTTACAAAGTACTTATGTCCTAACAACTTGGTAACTGAAAAGAAATACGCATCATGTTTTTATTTCCTTTCAAATAAGTACAACTACTTACTAACGCAGTATGTGTGCGGAATCGGGTCGGACACCATCACCCTCGTTTCCTGTTTCACACTGATTTTCACAGGGTACTTGCTTAATTTTTAGCGCACCAGCACCAAAACCCCAGCTTTGCAAAGATGTGATGTCACTGAAAGGAACATGTCGTAATGTGATGTTGAAACTGTGAACTACCTCGTTTAGCCATTTGCACGGTGTCTGACAGATGTCTAGAATTGCCGTTCCCTTGAAAATTCAAAATATACCATGCTCCCCCAGGGCGGCTGAATGCAGGCTTTGGGAACCGCGGGCCTAATGTTATTACTTCTGGCATTCTCCCTGGCAGTAAAGAACACACATCTCTGGTGCAATCGCCCTGGCGCCAAGCCTGCCTACTCCTCATGGAAAACGGAGGTCTGAGAAAGCCATGGGGGCGGAAATCTCCAATGAACCAATCTATACTTCAAACCAGGCCACGCTTTAGGAAAATTAAAAGGATATTACACTTTTTAAGATGGTGTAGTGGTTCGAAAGGATCATGTTCTTAGTTCAAAGGCAGTTTAGAGTCAGCTCGGTATTTACAAGAGTCCTTAGGGGCACTTGGGTGGCTCAGTCGGTTAAGCATCTGTCTTCGGCTTGGGTCATGATCCCAGGGTCCTGGGATCGAGTTCCGCCACGGGCTCCCTGTTCAGCGGAGAGTCTACTTCTCCCTTCCCCTCTGCCTGCTGCTCCCCCTGCTTGTACTCTCTCTCTCTCTCTGACAAATAAATAAATAAAATCTTTAAAAAAATAAAAAAGAGAGTCCTTAAACACACCTGAAATAAAATAAAATATCATCCAAGGGCTCGATTAAACAGATGATTAAGGCCTAGTTGCCATCACAAGGAGCTCACAGTGCAGGGAAGAGACAGACACAGGGACAGACGGTTCAACAGGGGGCTGCCCTCGGCTAGCAGCAGAGGGACTCTGAGGCCTGCAGGGTGGGTGGGGCAGGGAAAGGTTCCCAGATGAGGGGATGGGGTCCACCCAACTCCCTTTATAATGGTCTTGGGGGGAAGGATAGTTTTAAATTCAAAGTTCTGTCTTCTTTCTGAAATGGCACTGTAACAATGCACAGTCAGATTGTTATGGGGCTTCATGTTATCTCAATATTTTCACACATTTTTTTCAAGAGTTCTGATCTTTTTTTTTAATGAGCACAAACTCTGTGCCAGGAACGGTACTACACAGGTTATGTGTAGTATCTCATTTAAGCTGGAAAAAAAAAAACCCTATGGGCTTCTGGCCATGGCATAGCCACATTAGTCCTGTCTCTGTAAACCACCAGAAGACCAGAAAAGCTTTACAAGGCCACTGTTGGAGGCAGTGGGAGCAGGTCCTGCAAGGCCGCGAGCCATCAGGGAAGGGAAATTCAGAAGGTGTGCCCCGTGTTCGCCTGGCCCCTTTTCCTGGCCACATCTGTCACTCCGCGCTGGCCTGTGACCGCTGACACAGCGTCCCCTGCCCTTCCTAAATGCTTCCTGCCTCGGAGCTTTTGCATAAGCTCTTCTCTCTCCCTGGAAGTTTCTTCCCTTTGTGGCTCACATGGCTGGCTCACTGCCATTCTTCTCGTCCTTGTCTTAATGTCACCGCCTCAGCTTCCCTGATAGTTCCACCGTGTGGTTTTCTCTTTTAACAGCCCGTTCCTCATTTTTTTTTTATAATTGGGTATTATCTGATCACTTATATACTGTCTGCCTCTCCTATTAGCTAGTGACTTCTATACTGAGTGCCTAACACAGCATGTGGCATGCAGCAGGTGCTCAATAAAGAGCTCTTGAATGAAAGAAGGAAGGGGGGCGCCTGGGTGGCTCAGTTGGTTAAGGGTCTGACTCTTGATTTTGGCTCAGGTCATGATCTCAGGGTTCTGGGATCAAGGCCCACATGGGGCTCCACACTCAGCAAAGAGTCTGCTTGTCCCTTTCCCTCTGCTCCTCCCCCACCTGCCCATGAATACCTTCTCTCTTTCTCTCTCTTGAATAAATAAATAAAAATAAAATCTTAAAAAAAAAAAGAAGGAAGGAAGGACACATTGGATTGTCCCCTCGCCTTCCCGAAGGGGTGGTGGGGGAATGGGAAGTTAAGAGGAAAATGGAGAGATAGGGAATTCTTCCTCTTCTTTTATAAAAGTTCCGGAAATATGTTCATGAAGGATTTGGGTCTTGAAGACAAACTATGTCCACTGTGTACCCTCCCAGTAACCTTGAGAGGGAGATGCTGTCCTCCTTATTTCACAGGTGAGGTTCAGAGAAGTGAACAATGTATCCAAGATCCCCCAGCCAGTCACTGGAGGGACAGAGACTCACATCCAGGCCTGGTGAGTTCAGAGCCCTGTGATCTGTTCATGACGCTGTCCTGCCCTACTCTATTTAATGACAAAGGACTGAAGCGACTTTTCTCTTTTCCTACTTTTTCCTTTCCCCACTTATCCTTGTCTGGCTCTTTTTCAAGCTCTACTGACAGACGGACTTGGGATGGCCAAGTGCAGTTTCTGAGAGCACAATGGGGCAGGTGCCCAGGCTCTTCCTGGAAGGACCCAGGGAGGGCAAGCTCTACCAGCCAAACTCCACAGCCAAGGTATCCCCCAGCTGGAATCACGGCCCTGATGATTCAAACCGAGGGCCCCTTGGCCAAGGCAGCCCATGCCAGGGGACCCCGGTGTGGCTGAGGCTCAGGGCTGAGTCACAGGGCAGGCTGCCAACACCTGAATCACCCGCTCCACCTCTGGCTGGAAAGAAGAGGCTGGGGGCCTGGGTGGGGCACTGGGCTGGGACCCTGTGTCTCATCTTATGAATACATAATAACGATGATTGTAGTAACAATGATGAAGAATGACAGCTCCCTTTAATGAGCGCTTTTTATGTGCCAGGTGCTATTCTAACAACCATAGATTATTTCACTTAGTCTTCCTGACAATCCTATGCAGTAAGTACAATTGTTTTCCCATTTCACACATGATAAAACCATGGCCCAGCAAAGTTATGTAATAGGCTGCAGGGCCCAGGGCTGGCACACGGACCAGCTGAGTTCTAACCAAGGCCTGTCTGATTCCAGAGCCCAGTCATTCATTTGATATGTGTTTCTGGAGCCCTTACCATAAGCCAAGTGCTGTTGTAGGCACCAGGGAATATAATGTCAGGGTTGGGTGAGAAATTAATAGACAAATCCATGACATCTTAGGTGGAGACAAGTGTTATGGGGAAAATAAGCTAAGCTAAGGTGGGTAGGGCTTACGGGAGGTTAGGGTGGGGGTGTTACTTCATACACAGTTTTTTTGAGTCCTCCCTAATAAGACGGCATTGAGCAGAGACCTAAAGGAGGTGAAGGAACGAGTCCCAGCCTTCCCCTGGACGCAGAAGAGCAAACGCCAGGACTGTGTGTACTTGACAAGTCCCAGGGAGGCACGTGTGCTTATAGCCAAGTGAGCTGAGACCAGTGCGGGGGATGGAGGTCAGGGCGGTGGGAAAGGGACGCAAGTCACGTAGGGTGTCAGAGCCAACAGGAGGACTTCTGTTTTCACGCTGAATGACATGGAGAGACAGGGAGGGTTTTGGGTAGGGAAATGACATGATCTGACTTATGGTTTAAAAGGATCACTTTGCTATGAGGAGACCAAAGCAAGGGCTAAAAAGGCAAGAAACTTGTTGAAAAGCTGGTTTAATAATATAAGTGAGTGATGACAGTGGCTTGAACCAGGGTGGTAGATTCTAGAATGGGTTCGAAGGCAGAGTGGAAAGGATTTTCTGATGGGTAGGATGCCAGAAAAGTGCAGGACTGAAGAATGGCTTCAAGGGTTTTGGTTGGAGCCGTTGGAAACATGGATCCTCCCTCTTTCCCTTTGCTCCCTTCTCAAATGGGAAAGGCTGTGGAAAACCCAAGTGCCCAGTTGTGTCCACTGACGTCCTGGTGGACATTTCTACAAACAAGTCTGGAGTTCAGAAGGGAAGACCTGCCTGGGGATTTAATTTCAGGAGTCACAATGTGCGGGTGGTATGGGAAGCCATGGAATGGAGTGAAACAGCCTATGGAGGGGGACCCAAAGGTTAGAGGTCAGGAACATCAGAGAGAACTAGCAGAGGGGACTGAGTGAGGCCTGGCCAGGGGGGTAGGAGGAGAACCAGAGGAACCCAAGTGTTCTCCACAGCACCATCCTGTTTGGAAAGTCAAACAGAAATCATAAAACTGTCTAGAAGGACGAGGCTGGGTTGTTACCAAGGGGCCACCTGATCGCTCATCAGCTTTCTCTTCATCCTTAAGATGACTCTAGGCCTTTCCCTCCCATTCTCTCCCCATCTCTCTTCCCTACCTTGCTTCTTGCCTGACTTCACCAAACATAGACTTACACCTTCTCTCTTGCCTGTTCATGCCTCCTCAATGCCAGATGCCATGTTTGGGATGGGCATGAATGTAGCTGAGGAAAGGGACAGGCCAAAACAACTAACTGAAATAAAACAGGGTAAGAATCTTAAGAAAGTGTTCCAGAAACTCAGAATTTCTTGTGCTTCTGTGGATTACAAAGCACATTCATGTTCAATTCTCTCCTGTGGCTGCTGAGAGGAAGCCCAGGGTATTCAGAGCAGGGCATCAGGGAAGGACTGCCGTGTCATCCCAGAACTCCATCTTGGGTTCCCAGGAGGGATAGAAGCGAGCCCAAGACAGGTCCTCCGAGATGGTTGCTGCCTTCCGAAGTGGAGGCTATGGTGTGCCACCTGGACCACCCCCCACCCCCAGCGGGATAGATATGCTCATTTCTTCAGCTGTCTGGTATGGTGGTGGCTGATGGCCCATGGTTGAGGGGCTCTCCAGGAATTGCCCTCAGCTAAGGGGGCAAGGCCTTGCCCAAGTTTATACCACATTCCTAGGGGAGCCCATGTATGATGACTGATTGGTGTGGGAGTTCAAAGGTTCAGCTTTCTGGCCATGATGTGTGACCATTCTGAAGGGCCTTCTCAGCTCTAGGGCTCCCTGTGGGATCAACTGAGGTCCCTCTTGTAACCACCTTCTAGTTCACCTTCCCCCCATCCTACTTCCCTCACTTCTCAAGTTGGTGCTCCCAGGTACAGAACGTTCCCAGAGCAGTAAACACCCTGAATCAAATCCCCACCTCAGATTCTACCCACCATCCGTTTTCCCACTTCTCCCATCCTGATAGAACTCCAGTTTTCTTTAGGTTAGATTCTACCCCGTCCACCCAGCCATGGGCTTTAGCAGAACTGACCCAACTCCCAACACAAAATGTAGATACTGATTACCTTAAGTCACTCAGAACACAGCACTCCTCTCTCTGGGGCCCAGGGATGGACATGTGAATAAATGGCCTGAGTCAGATGTAAGAGAATATCTTACTCTGCAATGGATGTGAGCAGGGAAGCATGAAACCTAACCCAGAATGCCACAGGCAGCTTGCACAGCACAGGGGAAATGTCCTAGAATGAAGCTGAGCCCAAGGCCAGCCAACAGAGACAGAAGAAGCCTAGGACCTTGAGGACTTTGATGAGATGCTAATCTCCGGTCTTCAGAGTGTTTCAGCCAGATTGAGGTGGAATTTTCTGTTACTTGCAGCCCAAATGATCCTGATACAGGGCGGCTGGCTACTGGCCACCCAAACCTGCTTTGCTGGCCAGTGCGTGTGTTGGCGGGAAGGTATTCTTAACTGAGGCTCTGGTCTGAGGCAGAAGTTTTCACTCCAAAGGGACCTGGGCCTCTGAGTCCTTTTTTTCAGAGCAGAATAACTTTAGGTTGGGGGAAAGCTATGGGGGAAATCCCTTATTCCAAACTCCTGCAGTTTCCTTCCATGTGGGGGGAATGACACCCCTGGCGTCTGTGCCTGGTCACTCACTCCTCCGCAGAGGGAGTGACATACTCCAATCAGAGGGTTTGGAGAAGAAATGGGGCAAACGTAGTAAGTAGTCCAGCCCATTCTCCTTTCCTTTCTCTTTGAGAGCTGTCTTTCCTACAAACAGCATGTAATCTGCTCTGCTTCCCGGAGTATATGTTTTTCAGTTCAGGCCCAATGTGGGGAAGCCTGAGGCAGCCCCACACTGTCCGTATTTGATGGGTAAGTCTAATTCTGGGGTTCGATAACAAGAAACCCATTTGCCTGCACAGCTAAACCACATTCTTTGATATCTTTATTCATACTAAGGTGTTACATTTTATTTTTCCAATTCCCTACTATATGCCAACACCTCACACAGAGCCTGCAACATGGTTGACTGTTTGTAGGAGCAAATCAAGCATGAGGTGGGTCAATAACATTTAATGCTTCTTCTGGTCTGAGACCTGAAGATTCTATTATCTGACAAAGGGACATGTGTCAGTTCTGCTGAAGAGATAACTTTTTTTTTGGTCCCCTAACACTTAATTCTGAAAGGCATTTATTCAATGGTTTTTCACAAGAGAACTTGCGCAATGAATAAGCTATAGCGCCATTACCAGTGGTTTCATAGAAATTGCTGGAACCTCCCCTGGCCTGACTGGAAACTCCTGCCCTTTCCCACCTTCCTTGCTTGCCTGGCTTTGTGGGCTGAGGAGAGGGGAGCAGGGCCCGCTCCCTCACAGAGCTCTTCAAGGTCTGATTTTTTTTTCCTTGCCCACTGTGATCCTTAGTAAGTCTTCCTTCTGGGGCCAAGGACTTGACCTTCAGGCAAGGCCCCATCTCAGTTGGCTTGGAGGGGCATTACTCACCGTGAAATGATTGCTCCCCCTGAGTGACAGGTCCTGACAGAGAGCCCATCCCCCCACACTCCCCCTGGGGTCTCTGCCTAGCACCCCCTCTGTCTGGGCTTCCACAGGGAGTGCCCCAACCCTGGACTTGACCGGTTCTGCTTCCCTGTCAGCACTTCTCAGCGAAGCTGCTCCACCCTACTCTCCGTTCTGCCCTACAGGAGAAGAAAGGAAGCCTCCGCGCCTCCCAGGCGGGATCCGATTCCAGATTGTTTGTAATGAAAACACACTAAGCCAAGCAAACAAAGCAGATGCTCCCTTGGCTGTGCTTATTCTCCCGTCTCACTGGACATTTCATTGCTTCGGGCCACATCTGCAGGCGAGCGCCCAGGGATCTTCCTGCCTGTTGCTGGGGTGCATCAGCCTGGGCTTTTGTGGCAAGGACACAGGACCAAACAGAAAATGAGAAAAAGAACGCTGAGCGTCACAAGGCTCAGACTCCACTTCTGGATGGGAAGAGACCTCCCAGGTGACCTTGGGCAAGTAACTTTCCATCTCTGAACTCCTGGCTTCAGAAATTAACCATGCTAGCTTAGGTTATAAAAGCAAATCAGCCTGGCCACCACCACTATAGCTTATGAAAGAAAAATAAAAGCAAGTCGAGGGCAGCATTATTCACCATAGCCAAGATACGGAAGCAACCTAAGTGTCTGTCCTCGGATGAATGGATAAAGATGTTTTATGCACACACACGTATTATTCAGCTAGGAGAAAGAAGGACATCCTGCCCTTTGTGACACCATGGATGGACCTTGAGGGCATTATGCTAAGTGAGATAAGTCAGAGAAAGACAAATACAGGATGATCTCACTCACACATAGGATCTTAAAAGGCTGAATTCATGTGAGGAAATAGAGTGTAGAATGGTGATTACCAGGGCCTGGGGTGGTGTGGGGACCTGGAGAGGTGCTAGCTTAAGGGTGTACATATGCAACTAGAAGATGAGTAATTTCTGGAGATTTAATGCACGGCAGAGTGATTATAGTCAACAATACTGTATTAGGTACTTCAAAGTTGCAAAGACTAGATCTTAAATGTTCTCACCACAAAAGAGAAATGATAATTATGTGATGTGCTGGAGGTTTTAGCTATCCTGTGATGGCAATTATATTGCAATACATAAATGTATCAAATCAACACATTATATACCTTAAACTTAGACAATGTTATATATCAGTTATATCTCAATTAAAAAATGCATTGAGGTGAAGAGTGTGGTCTCTGAAACAAGATCACTTGGCTTTGAACTCTGGCTCCCCAAACACTTGTGGAGTTTACTCCATGTCTTTTGCTTCTAGTTCCCTGAACTGTAAGATGATCATTAATTCCCAACTCAGAGGTGCTCTGGGTAAGAGGAGTAAGTTAACCGTGTTTAGTCTTCAGGCAGGGCTGGCACAGAGCATGTGCTCAAGAAATTCAGTATTATCACCATTATTCCTAAGACTCTCACGGTCTATAAGGGAAGTCAGCATACCAACTGAAAGTGAATTAGTGGGCTGCAGATGGGGCAACCGAATTTTTTTTTTTTTTTAAGATTTATTTCAGAGAGAGAGAGAGAGTGCTTGGGGGTGTGAGCAGGGGTGGGTGGGTGGGTGAGGGAGGGCCAGAGGGAGAGGAAGAGAGAATCTTAAGCATACTCCATGCTGAGCTTGGTGCCGATGCCAGGCTCAATATCATGAACCTGAAATCACGACCTAAACTGATACCAAGATTCAGATGCTTAACCAACTGTGGCACCCAGGTGCCCCATGGGACAGCAGAATTCTGTATGAGCACAGCATGGGCACAAATTCTGAGGGGGATGTCACATCCACTGAGGGGTTGGGGAGAAGTTCAAGAAACTCTTGAACTTGAGCTGGGTCTGGTGTTGGGTCCAACATAGGCGTGGGGCACTCATGGAAGATAAAAAAAGGAGGGAAAGGCAGAGAGGCCTAGAACAGCCTGGAATGTTTGGGATTTGGAGAGGGGCTGGGTGTGGCCCTACCCCTGGGTGTTGGGGGGGGCGGTCTATGCAGAGAGAGGACCTGGAGGACCTGGTAGACCCTGGTGGATCTTGCAAGTTTTACCTGGGGACAACATGGAACCACAGTTGGGTTTCAAGAGAGGAGTGATGTGGCCAGTTCTAGGATTTAGGACAGGCTTTTTAGCAACCGTGGTGGAAAATGGATGGGAGGGACAAGCCAGGAGGCTGGAGATGACTTAGACAGTGACTGCTGCAGATGAGACCAAGAGAGAGGCAGAGCTTACCTGAGGCAGCAGGAAGAGAGAGGAGGGGGGAGATGTAGGAGATGCATGTGGAGGACGTGAGGGGCTGGGAGGGCGCCAAACCATAGAACCGACTGCTGAATGCCGACCACATAGCAACCAAGGATGAGGATGATCCCCTGTTTCAGAGGGGACTAGACAGCCATAGGTAAATAAAGTCCTCTGGATAATCCAAACTCCTCACTGAGGGCAAGGCTGTGAGGGTCTTTCTGGGGCTCCCAGGACAGAAGCATCGTCACACTTTGCTTCTAGCTGCTCTGAGGCTCTTCTACCGCAGGGTCCTAAATGATAGCCAGCCTGCTCTCTGGGCTTTTATTCTGGTTTCTTTCCTTCCTGGAGTGCTCTCCTTGCTCCTCTACCTGATACCTACTCACCCATCAAAGCCTTAAAACCCACTTCCTCCTCCAGGAAGCCTTTCTGGTCCATTCCAACTCATAAGGGTTTCTCCTTCCTCCTCTGAACTCCCACAGGGCTCTATAACACTTGGGGATATTTAATAGCCATTTAATTCTGAGCAGGTGCTCATTTACTTAGTCCACATATACTTATTGAGGGTACTGTGCTAGGCACTGGAATACAGTCATAAATAAGACAGATGCAAGGGACTATTTCAGTTGGGAAGGTAAAGAATAAGTAAGCAGATAGATAAAGAGGTGGTTTGATAGATTGATAGACAGGTAGGTAATAAACAGGTAGGAAGCAGCCTAGTGTGCAAGTGCTTTGAAAGATACAAGCCAGAAAGAGATAGAAGATGTACATATTACTGTGCATTGATTAAATATTTAGGGACCTCCTGAAGCTGATCAGTGAGGCGAGGTTTGTAGAATTTCATTTAATAGGATCTAGGCTCTACTATACCACACCTTTTTCTTTTCTTACAGAAGTCATAAAGTCATTAGAGAAATCAGATGAAATTCTGCGGGCAGCATAGTGAAAGCCCAAACTATGGGGTCAGGCTGATCTAGGTTCAAATCCTGGCTTAAGCACTTATAAATGTCATGACCTGGAATGAGTTCTTAAATCTTTCTGGGGATCGATTTCCACATGTGTAAAATGGAGGCGATAATATCTATACCCATCCTCACAAGATTGGGAGGATTAGAAATTTTATCTCTGTATCTATCTATTAACCTAAAATCTATCCATTTCTCTAATGGTTATTATGACATGTATAGAGTACTAAAAAATGCAAAACAACCCATACATGGAAGGTATTGCTTCAAGCCTGGGTCTGGGAATCAGGCTTTACCATTTACTAGCTGTGTGACCTTGGAAAATTTCTTATATTCCCTAAACTCTCATTTGCTCGTCTGTGAAATGAGGTTTATAATAATACATGCCTCTCAGAGTTACTACAAAAATTTCGTGAAATCAACAATATACACACTTTCAGCAGTGCCTGGCACAAAGCAGTGAATACAGGATGCCTGGCTTTAACTCTAAGTACTTTTCTGGGCAATAACGTATCTGGAGATTTCATAAAACCTGAGACACACGAATAGAATTCAAGCTATTTCCTCTACTTTCCTGGACCTGGTGGCTCCTATTTTCTGGGTGTGGAGGTCTCTCTGACAACCTTCTAGAAAGGGGCTTTACCAGGGGCTGGGCCGAAGGCCTGTTAGGTACAGTGATGCATAGGGAATCTTGCTCACATGCAGATTCTGCAGTCAATTGCCCAAGGTATTTAACTCTCCTCCCTCCACACGCTGCCCTTTGAGGGAGGGTTTGAAACCTGCTGACTGTCCTGAAGGGCTTGGGGGTGTCTCTCTCCAGCCAGACAGTGGAGGAGGATGCTGAGTGTAGGGGTGCTGCCTGGGAATGGTTAGAGTCCTTGTCTGCCTGGCTCCCTTGTGAAAGATTGAGATATTAAAGGTCATTGTAAACATTTTTCAAAAACAAGGAAGAGATTTCTTTTGTGTGGGTTGGGATATGCCTCCCTGGCAAAGGGTATCACTCACTTCACCAAATTTAAAGGGCATCAGAGGACTGTGCTGAGGATTGGCAAAACTGGAGTGTTTTTCTTCTAATTTAACAATTTAATTTTAGTGTGGGGGTTGGATCTGTGCAGGCTTGTCTCCCATGCTGATGGGCCTTGCAGTGGGGACAGCGGGTGTAACAGGGCGGTGGGGAGAATCTTCAGAAGGTGGGGAGGGGGCAGGGTGCTGAGAACTCCATCCTGGGTGTGCCATCTCCGGTGACTCTACCATTCTAGAACAAACAACGTGGAGCCTCAGAGTGTGAGAGGACTGAAGAAGGCATCTGGTCAACTCTTGATTTTATTTTTTTAATTTTTAATTTTTTTTAAAGATTGTATTTATTTATTTGAGAGAGAGAGAAAGAGCGAGCAGATGAGTGGCAAGAGGGGCAGAGGGAAAAGGCGAAGCAGACTCCCCGCTGAGCAGGGAGACCCACACAGGGCTCGATCCCAGGACCTTGAGATCCTGACCTGAGCCGAAGGCAGATGCTTAACTGACTGAGCCACCCAGTTGCTCCTGGTCAACTCTGGTTTTACAGATGAACAGTGGGCACCCAGGGAGGAACACATGACTTGCCCATGGTTGCTCATAAATTAAAGACCAAGACTGGCTCCAAGTCTGTTCAGCACCAGGGGTGCTGATTTGTCTCTACTAGTCGTGGCACAGGGCCGTGTGCGTGACACTGGTGGTCCACAGGATGACTTAGAGGGTACACAGATGAACACTCGAGTTTTAACAGCTATTTATTTCAATGTGTATTAGAAAAAATGATTTGGCCCATAGAACTCATCATCTGTGATAGTCAATAAAATGTCATTTAAAAATAATTTATTTGAGTAAAGAGAGAGAGTATATGTGTGTGGGGATTATTTTTAAAAAGTTGGATAAAGAACAGATCCGGTTACCTGTAGGGTTGTTATAAATCATGACCACAGTCCCCTATCTTTAGGGCTTGGTGCTGCAGGGAGAAGACTGGGAGGTCTTTTAGTTTTAGAATTTGTTATTTTTAGTCTGTGTAGGAGCAAACCTCTGCTCCCGCCCCCACCCCTCTATTCCCTTCTCACCACCTCATCCTATCATTGTATTTTCCTCTCCCTTAACCTTTGTCTTCTTTCTTCTGAAACCCAGAATAACCAGTGAGCAGTGAGCTTTCCCCATCCCAGGAGCTGGGATTCCTACAAGGCCCTGGTGGCTGGGGGACAGAGCCTTGGGCCTTTTTCTCATCCTGTCTCCAGGAATTTCGAGTTCACCCCACCTATTCATTGTCTTGCCAGAGCTGCTTAACCTGTGAAATGACCTAAACAAGCCTAAAATATTATGAGGTTCCAGTAGATAAATACAGAACAAGCATATGTAATGTACCACGGCAATGTACATTAATAGGCCTTCAGATATCCCAAAGTTATCATAAAGAATAAAATCAAAAGACTATAAGCTACAATGACATATCATTATCACCCAGAGTCCACAGTTTATATTAGAGCTCACTAATTGGTTGGTTCGCGCTATGGGTTTTGACAAATGAATAATGATATGTACCCATCATTATAGAATCATACAGAAAACTCACTACTTTTAAAATTCTCTGTGCTCTGCCTGTTCATCCCTTCCTCACCCTAGCCCCTGATGCCCCGATCTTTTTACTGTCTCTATAGTTCTGCCTTTTACAGAATGTCAGCTAGCTGAAATCATATGATATGTAATCTTACCAGATTGGCTTCTTTCACTTAGTAATATGCATTGACGCTTCTTCCATGTCTTTTCATGGCTTGATAGCGCATTTCTTTTTAGCGCTGAATAAAATTCACCAATTGTAGCAAATGTACCGCTCTGGTGGGGGATGTGGATAGTGGGGGAAACTATGCATGTGTGGGGAAAGAAGGTATATAGGAAATCTGTACCTTCTGCTCTCTTTTGCTGTGAATTTAAAACGGTTCTAAAAAATAAAGTCTATTAAAAAAAAGAGACTATGAAGGGTGACCCTATGTATACACCAGTTCTATACTGGGGTTAAAATAAAATAAATGAAATCCTTCCTCTCCTAGTGTTCCTAAGAGCAGTGATCATAGGAGACTGTGAGAAAATAATTCAGCATATATTGAGTGTTCCCACTCACAGAGGCAGAGACTTCGATTTTTCCTCACTGAGAGAACACTGAGAGTGGCCAGAACACTGCTTGGCACATGGAAAGGGCTCAATTAATATTTACTGAGTCAATTAATGAAAATAGCAGGCCCCATGATTGGGGCTCCAATCATGGTTTCTGCCTTCAAGTTCTAGCCTAGAACATGGACTGTAAGAGAGCAACTAGTGCAATGAAAGATAGCTGTGTCAGGTTCGGAGCTGGCTCAAAGGAGGACAGAAGGGTAGAAGTCATCATGCTTGAGCAAGACAGAGAAGGCTTCAAAGAGGAGAAGTTGCTTTAGCCAAGTTTAGAAGGATGAGTCCCAAGAGGGAGATATCTCAATGTTTGATTTCAAATGCACTAAGTACAGGTGAGTTTGGGAGGACTTGACTGAAGGAAGTGTCACCCTGCCTGTCCCTGGGGTCACATTCAGATCATTTCTGACAATAAACTAGCCCCTGGACTTAAGTACTCCAGCTCCCTTTGCTCTCCACTCTACTCTAGCTGCCCTTCCTGGCTCCAGCCCAAGGCCTCAGGGTCTTGTGTGTCACTGTAGGTGTCTACTTTGGTGTCTACTTTGAGGTGATGGCATTCAAGGGGGCTCTACCCAGAAACACCAACTATGTGTGAGCACTGGGAGTGATGGTGTCCTGGAGCTGACTCATACTGGCTATTTTTCAGAGTCCATGGAAGGATCTGGAGTGTTACAATAAATGTTGGATTACTGTTTTGTTAAAATAAAATATTTAAAAGCTTGGTTTTAAAGCATGCAAAAAGCACACTTGAATGTTTAATATGCATTTACTTGGGCTGCCCGGGCAATTGTGTTTTGTGGAGCCCTCCAAGTAGGACTTCTTCCGTGTCTTGGTTTATTTGGAAAGTCAGCCGAGATTGCAGAGCAATCTGGTAAAAAACTGGTTACTTTCTCAAAATGGTGCTCTGCAAGGACACAAAGGTAATTTAGGCACCAAGGCTGATACAGACCAAGTTCATCAGAAGACCTTCAGTGCTCTCCTGATGGACGTGGTGATAAATGTTTTAAATTAAAAGTTACAGAATAAAATTATAGCTAATGCAATACTACTTTTGTGTCTGTCATAATTTCAAGCTTCATGTAGGATTTCACTGGAAGAGGAGGGTTCTAATGTCTCCAGTCAACTCATGTTACGGGAGAGAAAACTGAAGCCCCCAGAGGGACGAGGTTGCTTCTAGTGGTGTAGCTTCTGGAAAGGAAAAGGAAGAGAGGAAAACCTGGAAGGGAGGAAAGGGATTTTCCAAGTTAGGACTCTTGGGCCCCCATCCAGCATCTTTGCAGTAGGACAAAGGAATGTGTCCAAATCTCATTATTTCAGCAGAGAACCACATCACCATCATGGTGAGTGCCAGAAACATCTGAAGTAAACCCATGCCTGTGCCAATAAGAGCCAACATGCCTTGGCCCTGCTGACCTCTCTGACCTCATCTCCTGTCACCTGCCTCCTGACTCTTTCAGTTCCTAGAACTTGCAGAACTCGGGGCTGCCGCAGGGTCTTTGTACTTCTTATTCCTTCTGCCAGCAAAGCCCTTTCTGCAGATGGTCACATAGCTGGCTCCTCCCCATCATGTCTGTTCTGTTGTCATCTCCTCAGAGAGGCCTCTTCTGATCATCTGATCTAAAACAGCTCTTCCACTCCCTGGTCGTACTCTATTACATCATCCTGGCTTGGTTCTCGCATTTATCATGGTCTCAAATTATCTTGTATCTTCCTATGCCCCCTACAAAAATATAAAGCTCTGAAAGAGTGGGCACTTGTCTCTTAGATTCACTACCGTATCCTTTGCTCCTTGCACATAGTAGGTGTTTGGGAACTATTTTCTGAATGGATAAATGAACGAATGGATGGTCACTGGGAACTCTTTTCACCTAAGGGAGTGGTTTTCAAGTTGGACACCATGGAGAAGTTTTGGGGGGCCCATCTTTGGGAGATAGGCCCATGCAAAGAGACAAGTTGGGTGGACTTTAGATCTCCTCCCTTCATCTTACTGGCTCCACAGGGATATGATTTATATATTGAGTGTTTTCCTCATCCATTGGACAGAAGGCTCGGGGACCAATTAACAATGGCAGGTCACTAGTGAGGAAGCCCTGGATGGAAGTTTGGGCTCCAGGCCTTCAACCTGATTCTTAGGGGATTCATGAATGAGACACGGGGGTGATATGGAGGGGTGTTAGCCAGAAGAACAGGGCATGGCAGACATATCATCTGGGGGTTCCAGGAATGAGGATAAGGTTTTGGGGAGAAGGGGTGACCTGATTCTAAGTTATCCTTCCAGCTGTCTCAGATCTTTGCCCCTGAGTCACAAACAGGTGATAGGCTTTTTGCTGAGGCCACAGCATTTTCCAACCACGACTTTAAACATAATGTTTGCTCTTGCCCTTACCAAGAAAGCAACAGCCTTGCTCTCGGTGGCCTCATTAAACGGGATTCTATTTTCACAGCACATTTTGAGAACATTCTTATTTGCTGTTCCAGGCTCTCAGAGAGACAGCCCAAGAGACTCTGCTGATAAAATGACTCTGGGCACGGCAAAGATGGGGAGATGCTGAAATGAATAGCAGCTTTGTTTATTTGGCATTGGAACAGGCGAGAGGAGCTATATTAAAAAAGTAAATAAAGTTCCCCTTCTCTCCACAAGGAAAAAAACCTTCTCTGGCCACATGGCCAGCCACACAATTTCCCTCATAGAGCAGAACAAATGTGAGTAGATGGAGTTTAACTTCAGGAGAAGAAATGTAAAAAATAAAATAATTATGGGGTGGGCGTGGAATAGAGCTTGAGAATGAGTAAGATTAAGAAGCAACTCAGATGCCCAATTAAAGAGCCAAAAATAAAAAGCAGCAACAGACTGCACATGGGTCTAGCGATATATATACACACGAGGGCATTTATATACACATCCATATATACACAGGGCTCCGAAATACAACTGGCTCCCCTTTCTCTGCAGATTTGACCCGTGTTTTCCTCCCGTGGTGGAGACAAGACCATAAAGGCTGGCTACAGTGACGTCTTCCGAGCGTGCCCCATGCACCCAGCTCAGTGCGAAGTGGCATGTGCCCACAGTCACAAATAGCATCCTTTCCCCACTGGCCTAGCCTCTCTGAGCTTCATTGTTCCCTCCTGCAAAACAAAGAACATTGCACTGCCCGCCTCACAGAGCTTTTGTGACAGTTACACACGACACACACATAAAACCTAGGCCTGGCACTTTGCAGGCCTCGGTGAATGGGTCGTAATTATTCTTACGGTTGTTCATTTCCATGGGTACCTCACACTCAAAATGTTGAAAACTGAGCTTATTGTCTTCCCTGTCAGACCTGTCCATGATGATTTCACATTTCAGGGAATGGAAGCATCATATTCTCAATTTTCTTCTCCTGCCCCAGCACCCAGTTGCTCACTGAGTTCTTCTGTTTTTCCCATATCCCTTGATGACATCCTTATCTCATTGCTCACTGCCTTGGTTCCTGTCTGGTTCAAATCGTAATTTCTTCTCTGCACTGCTGTGGTTTCTTCCTAATGGGTCTCCTCCCTCTTGGCCCCTCACTCCACTCTGTTCTCACACTGGTGCCTTACGAATCCAAACATGCCCATTCTTTGCTTCCAGGCCGCCAGTGGCTCCCTCTCTCTTAGCTAGAAGATTAAGTGCAAACTGTAGAGTGCAATGTAAAGTGCATCTAGGATCTGAGCCTGTCCCCACCCCAGCCTCACCTACCCTTCCAGGTCTCACTCTGGCCCAGAGCTCTGGAATACTGGCTTCGCGTTAGCGTCACCTGGGACCAAAAAATGCCAGTGCCTGGGCCCTCTGCCAGCCAATCTCGACCAAGTCTCTGGGGGTGGGCCCCAGGCAGGTGTGTAATTTCAGAGCTTTCTGGGTGCTTCTAAGGTGCTGCTAAGCCTGACAACAACTGTCCCCACCACACCTGACAGCTTGTGATGCTTTCTTGGGCCTTTACGCCGTGTGTGTGTGTGTGTGTGTGTGTGTGTGTGTGTGTGTGTGTCCTGCTGCCTGGAAAGCTTTTCTCAGCCGCATCCGCCTGCAGTATGCATCCCTATTGTTCCCTATTGTTTGAGATGCAGCTAAAGTTCCAACCTCCCAGAAGTCTCCCTGGTACCCTGTGAAGATGCTCTCACTCCCCCTGACATTTCCCTCTATAGCGACTTAATTAATTTCCCCCTCTGCCTTCATTCAGGTTTATCTGGGCTCCCTTCTTAACTGGTATTTAAGTATTTCTGCTGTAAGGTTTGCTTCATTCGGCTTGGATTGTAGTCAGCTGTCTACATGATCTTCTATCACCTCTCCCCAGCATTCTGGACTTATTTCCTGCCACTTGTCACCTCAAGCACTCACTGCAGCCCTGCGGGGCCTCTGCCCATTCCTGGACCACACAGAGACCCTGCCTCAGGGCCTTAATAGGTGCTCTTCCCTCACAATCATGTTCTTCCTCCATATGTCCACATGCTCATTCTTTCCTTCCTCCACTTGTCGACTCACAGAAAGACTTCCTTACTCATATCCCCATCACGCTGTGTCCTCATAGTTTCTTTCATCCCCAGAGTCCTTCTCATCACTGACATATCACAGTTGTTATTTGTTTATTCTTTCTTCTGCCTCCCACCATTGGATGTAAGCTCCAGGAGGACAGGGACTCTGTGGTGTTCATTACTGCATCGCCAGTGTCCAGAACAGTCCTTGGCATGGAGAAAGCACCCCATAAATATTTCTTGAATAAATGAATGAGCAAACATGCTGTGCTTTCCAGTGAACCAGGATTTTTTTAAACCGTGGATTTGAAATGGGTCATCAAATCAATTTAATGGGTCACAACCAACATTTTATAAAATGACAGACTGGAACAATACATATCAGAATGACTTGCACATAGAAAAGGCAAGTTTCATTCTTTCAACCTTATTACAATATATATTTACTATCTGGGCAATCAGCTGGCAAGACAAAATCTAATACTTACAGTGGTTTACTATATGAATTTTTGGAAAAGTTTTGCACTAGACCAGGAATCGGCAAACATTTTCTGTGAAAAGTACAATGATAAATATTTTAGGCTTTGCAGACCATAAAAACTATTCAACTCTGATGTTGTTGTATGAAAGCAGCCATAGATGAATCACACACAAATGGACAGGGCTATGTTACAATAAAACTTTATTAACAAGACCAGGTCAGGGTTGGATTTGGCTTGTGGGTAGTAGTTTGCCAAGCCCCACTCCTGACTGTAGCCTAGTGTGAGCCTATGTGTTTTGTGTATAAATTCCCTGCATTTGGAAACCATGTCCTTTTTTACCTCAGGACCTTCTTAAAACACTATTTATTTATTTTAAAAATTTTATTTACTTTATTTTTTTAAAATAAAATTTTAATTCCAGTGTAGTTAACATACAAGGTTATTTTAATTTCACCTCTGGATCTTAACCAAGAGTCCTCTATTCCGGAGACTAGCCCACTCTTTGCACATCACAAATGTTCATAAATATTTGCCAAAATATTCAATAAACATTTACTGAGTCACCAGCTCAAAATGGCTGGACACCAAATCCACTAGCATTTGTTGAATGACTACGAGAGCCCTTGGCCTTAAATTTTCAAAAGCCTCTGTCCCTCTTCCAATCCTTCAGGAGGCTGAGACCCAGAGCCCAAAGGCTGTCCTCACCCCAGCTGGCTTGGGTCATGTGTTGCCAGGGGTCAGAAGGAGCGGTGGGAAGGGATGGGAACAGGGAGTCTTTGATGGACTGCTTAGGGAACTGCCTAATTATCCTGCTTATCAGTTCACTGGTTCCTTTCCTTTGCTCTTCCCCGTAATAAATCAAAACCCCTTCTGTTATTCTTGAGTTCCCAGGTCACTGATTCTTTTGCCTGCATGTTTATAGAGTTACAGTGTGACCATGAGATTGAATGGAAGGGAAGGGAGGACCCTGACAAATGTCAGCTCTGCAAGGCAACACCTCAGCTGCCCAGGCCCCCATGCATTGTACAGGGTGAAGGAAGGGGCTTGCCAGGGCCTGGCATGCTGTCCCGGGCCTGGCCTCGGCCGGGAAGAGAGGTGGAGTCGGTGGGTGCAGCTTGCGTCCGATCAAGTTTATAACCCAGCAGAGGAGGCTGAGTTGGTTCAGATTTGAAGATGCCCCAGAGCAGGGGTCTGCAAACTACAGCCTGAGGGCTACTGCCAGTTTTTGTGTAGCCCATGAGTTAAGAATAGTTTTTAAATGGTTCAGGGAAAAAAAAAATCAAACGGCGAGTGATATTCCATGACACGTGAAAATGACATGAAATTGAAATTTCAGTGTCCATAAATAAAGTTGTATTGGAACAGGGCCATACTCATTCATGTCCATACTGTCTAGGGCTGCTTTCATCCTAGAAGAGTAGAGTGGAGTAGATGCCACAGACCATATGGCCTGAAAACCTAAAATATTTACCATATGGCTCTGTACGGAAAAAGTTTGCGGAGCCCTGACTAGCATGACTAGTTGACATGGCCTAGCAGCACGGATATCACCTGGGAGCTTGTTAGACTCGCAGGTGGGCCCCCACCCCCCATGCCTAGTGAATCAGAATCTGCATTTTAGTAAGGTCTGTAAGTGATCTGTAAGCAGTTGAAAATGTAGGAAGCACTTAGGTTCTAGAGGGAGTGAATCAACATCTCTTATGTATCTACAAATTTTTACAAGTGCTTTATCTCAATCACTCAGCAGGACAACGCCACACCCACTAGGGAGATCTATTAGGGCCATTGGACAGATAAGAAAACAAAGACTCCAAGTCAAGTGTTCAACCATAACATACATAAGAAGTGGCTGAACTGGGATTTGAACTTCTGGGGCTATTGCATACCCCGTGGCCTTAACCATGAGACTCCATAGCACTACCCCCCCACCCCTGCGCCAAAGAGAGGGCATGCCCACACTCACAGTCTGAAGTTGGAGGACCCCCACTGGTGCTCCAAGGGAGTTCAGTGGCCAACAGTTATGTTTTATTTGGCCTACATGGTGTTTTGAATATTTAAAAATTAGTTGCCAATATTTAAAATCAGGTGAGATCATATCAGAGACCCAGAGAAATGGCTTCATATGAAAGAATCAGATGATCAGGCTGCATGGTGCCTCAGGACTCTGTCCCTGTTGGGGCTGAGCTGTGGTTGCCCATGCAGGCTGGCCTGGCCTCTCTGGGTCCCTACGGTCCCCACCTGGCCTCCAACTCGTTCCAGGGACTGTCCGGATGCAGTGGGCATCTGAGTTGGCATCCTCTGGGTGTGCAGAGCAGCTGTGCATCACTGAGCATCTTCTTACAACGCTAAACCTGACTCAGCAGGTCTGGGGACAGGCCCTAGTTCTGCTTTGAAGGGGTTCCCAAGGGACCCCGAGGCTGTCAGTCCTTCCACAGAGCCCCTTTGAGCAGCAAGGCTGTTGAGGAGCTCAGGCCTGTGTGATTTCAGGGCTATACCAGGAGCATCTCAATAGGTGCTCTTGCAATTGTTAACAATTAGGTAATTGTTCCCCTATCCCTGGGGTGGCTGGGGGCCCCTGGTCTTTTTCAAAAAGTAGCTGCCAGCGGCCTCCTCCATCGACCCAGCTGAATCCTCTAAATACAGCCATTTTCTACAAGTATAATGATGTGAGAAGGCCTGAACAGCACTCAGTGCCCCACCACATGGCCTCCTCAGCATCTTCTGGCCTTGATCCTGGAGGATGGGGCGTTGGTGTGGAGGTTTCTGGGAACTGGAGGCCAGGAGTTGAGGCAAGAGAATGGGGTCTGCCAATAGCATCTCATTTGTGCAGAGGCTTAGTAGAGACTGCTGAGAACTGTGTTTAAGACATCTGCTCACCCTGCCCCAAACACACACACACATGCACGCACACACACACGAGCAACGTGCACAAGCACGTGCACACACGTGTGCAAAACACATGCACACGCTCCAAAATGTTCATAAGCTCCCTGCTTGCCTCCTTCCCTGGCTTTCCCTCACAAACAACCCTGCTGCTGCCCCCCGTGAGCAGCAGAGCCAGCTGCCCCTAAATGGACTGACTTCCAAGAAGGCAGAGATGTGGCTGGTCTCCCTTCCAGGAAGCTCAGAGGGAGGCTGCCCCAGGCTGGAGTCTCAATGAGCTTCAGTGAGGCAGGCAGCCTCTGCTTGCTTCCAGACATTGCTTCTCTTGCCTGCCAACAGTAAGGAGGGGCTGCACCGGCACATTTTGGCTGAGGATGGGCTCTGTGAACATGCAGGCTGTGCTCCCCATGGACCTGTCTGGAGGCGGCCCTCCTCTTGACACGGGTGCCAGGACCAGTGGAAAGAGTGTGCAGCCTTCCTGGCATGCTGTGTGCAACCTTGGGCAAATCATTGTGCCTCCTAGGTCTCTGCTTGCCTCATCTGAAAAATGGGCACCATGGTAGCACTATTCACCTTAAAGGATGGCCGGAGCTTGACTAGGCCTCCATTGTGGATGTGACTGTCTAAGTCTGGGAGAAAAGCAAGGAGCCAGTAATCAGATTGTGGTAAACTACATGCAGCATTTCCCACCTCAACAGGCAACACGCGCGCCCCCCTCTTTCTGAGGATCTTCTAAGGGGGTGACGTCTCTGGCCTTTGTTATATACAATACAAAGATGGGTCAATAGACATCACCAGGGAAATAGAGAAGAGAGAAAAAAAAAGGAAATCTTACTGCTTTTCAATATCTGTCTGCTCAAAAATATTCTGCTTTTCAAGGAAGCATTGTGTGGTGAGTGCACACAAAAGCAGGTAATTGATTCTTTCCAGATCAGTCTGTTCCTGGGCTTCTGTCCCTCTTGACAAAATGGGTCTTGTAGGGAGTGGGGGTGCACGTGGTCCTTAAAACCCAGTGCCAGGAGGAAGAGTTTTCTTTTTTTCCTTCTCATTGTCTTGCATCAGTGTCCTCGGTCTTGGCTTCGGGCCCAGGGTGAGATCAGTCCACCAGCCAAAAGCAGTTCATATGAAAAGGTCAGTGCTGGTCTCCAAGGTACTGACATGTTTTTTGGGTGGGCCCTGTGAAATTCTTTACGAATCAACTCTCCAATGAAGTTGGCAGGTCGCCTTATCAAGGGAAGAGATGATTCCACCAGCGCGTTCCCAAGTGTCCCAGGCAGCCTGAAGCAAAGGGTGGAAGGACCTGCTGACCTTGATTCAAATCCTGCTTCCAGCACTTACCCATGACCTTGGGCAAACAACTCTTGGAACCTCTGTAAAGCTGGGATCAGAGGAGATGTTGAAAGCATGTATCCCAGCTCATGGGTGCTCAGAATCGCTAATACCCTCTTTCTCTTCCTTGTTCATCCTCTTGTCTACACTGCCTTGAGTGTTCCCAGAGAAGTCGAATAATTTGCTCAAGGTCATAATGCTGGCAAATGGCAGAGTCAAGATGAGAACCCAAGGAGGTCTAAGTCCAAAGCCCATATCCTCCTTCATTTACCTCCCCATCTCACACTTTTAACACTTTTACTCACTCTTCTTCTGAGCGATCAGATGAGGAAAATCATGACACACAGCACTTCTGTGTTTAAATGACTTGCTCAGGTGGATACTGCTGGTCTCTGAGGTGCAGGGCTGATGAGAAGGACCCAGATCTCCTGAACCCGGGCCAGCCAAGAGCAATGCAAGGATGTGGGAATCGGCAGAGGAAGTGCCGCCATTAGAGATCTAAGGCTGCAGCCCTCCTCAGAAAAATGAGTGGATGGTCCAGGTGACTTTGCTTCAATATAACAAACATCAGGGTAGAGTCATAAAATGACTGTCTTAGTTTGCTTCTGTTTGTGCTCAGAATCTTGGCATTTTGGTATCCAAAGGAAGAAAGAGACCTTTAGGAGTCTACAGAATGTGTGTGTGTGTGTTTGCACGCATGCATGCATGCATGCACACACATGCATGTGTATGTGATATACACACATATGTACAAATACCACACATACACACACAGATGCACAGAGTTGAACCTCATTATTTGTGGTAGTTATATTCTGTATCACTGTAGCCAAAACCGATTTAGTGAATACTGAACCATTGCTCCTAAGGGAAATACAGGGTTTCAGGAAGCCTCTGGTCACAGACATTTTCATCAACCGATCAATACATAACCTTGCTTTATGTATGTTTCCACTTCAAGCCATCTTATTGAATATATATTGTTGACTCATTAACATTAAATTAGTAGCCAACAGCACTATAACTCATGCCTGAACAAAGCTTATCTAAAACATTTTTTTTCCTGTAAGAAACATCACAGCCTTTTTGCACTTAGGATTTCTTGCACTAACAGCACTTCAGCTCCACACTTGTATGTGGGGGGGGCATTTTAAACAATGAAATCACCACAAGAAAGTGCAAGAATGTGTAAGTGTGGCTCTACATAGATGGAGAAGAGGACACTTATTTATAGTATGAGAGCTGAAACAAGGCAGTACGCTGCCTTGCTGGACCTCAGCCAGGAAGGTGCCCATTACTGGCTGCTCTGTGCAGGTCTCCAAATGAGTGCAAAAGTGCCATAAGAGTCGACTTGGGGATTACAAATAAATTTTAGTGAGTAGTTGAATTCGTACACATGGAATCCATGAATAATGAAAATGGGTGGTTCATAGAAGGAGAGCACAGTGTTTAAAATTTTCACTAAGGTGTAAAGGACTGATAGATCCTCCACTAAGGGTCCCTTTTACTGAAGAGAAGCAGAGGATACATGAGGGTGGTGGTCATCCCAAGGGAGTGGTGGGGTAGGTGAGAGAGGACATGGCGGGGGAGGGAGGAGTTAGGAGGGAGGGCGATGAGTGAGGGTCCCTCCCTGTCCTGCTTCACAGTCTGGCAGGGACCTTGAGTGCTGCTCCCTTGGAACACCTTGCTGGCTGGCTCCCCTCCCCTGCTCTCACCCAACTTGGCTTCTGCTGAGCTCTCTGGCAGTCTCCCAGGTGCTAGGCAACCTTCTGGTTTCTTAAGGGCTCTCCTGGGTTCCATTTGTCCATTTGCTCACTCCTCATCCTCCTTCCTCCACTACCATGTTCTTGGGCCATGACTTCTACTTAAAGAGGGGATGATGCTGGGAAAAACTTGCTGAATGAGTCAGTCCAAGAGATGATACCAGAGTCCAGGTTGCTCAGAGTTGGTGATAGGAGCAGGCCTGGCCCAGTGTGGTGTGTAAGACGCCTGGGCTGCTGGAAATGTGGAGTTGAGGAGCCTGCCACCTTGACCCTCCAGAGCAGATGCAGGGACCTGAACCCTGTCACTCACTACTCCAGGTTTAGAAGGACAGCAACCCCTGTGCACACAGGGGGAAGTGTTTGGATGTCCAGGTCTGGGCTTATTAGCCTGTGACCACGTCAGTGTCCTTCATCTCTGTGAGCTCAGGCACTGGAACTAGACTGTCTGGGGTTGGACCCCAACTTCACCACCTACTCCCTGTGCCTCAGTTTCCTCATTTGTAAAGTGGAGGTACCAAGTATACCTACCACATAGGGTAGTTAGAAAGATTGCACTCAATGAGTGAATGCATTTCAAGCACTTAGAACAGTGCCCGCACAGAATAAACTCTATTTAAAAAAAAATTTCTTTCTTTTTAAAGATTATTTATTTATTTATTTAACAGAGAGAGAGAGAGAGAGAGAGAGAGAGAGAGAGAGGCAACACAAGCAGGGGAGTGGGAGAGGGAGAAGCAAGCCTCCTGCTGAGCAGGGAGCCCGATGCAGGGCTCGATCCCAGGACTCTGGGATCAGGACCTGAGCCAAAGCAGATGCTCAACTGACTGAGCCACCCAGGCGCCCCCAGAGTAAACTCTATTAAGCATTGGGTTTTATTATTATTGTGGTTATTATGTTACTGTTATTATTACTGCTCTTAAGTATGGGTTGGAGTCAGATAATCTCGAAGGTCTCTCTTTCCCGTCCTGCTCCGTTATTGGGGATGCTCTCTCTCTGTGTGGCCTGGGGCAAAAGCTTCACTTCTCTGGGGCCTCACGTTCTTATCTTCTACATGAGGTGCCAGGACTCAAGCCCTGAGAGTCTGTGAATCTATGAAATAAGGATAAGGCACCTCCCAGGGTGGAGTTAACTTGTTATTTTGGCCTGTCCTGGGGATGATGCCGAGACAAGCAGTTAAGTAATCAGAATAACAGTTTACATTTGTAGTGGGTTTTTAAGGTTCCCATTCACTGAGTGTTTGCTAGGCACTCTCCCAAGGCTGGAGTGATTTGTTCTATCTTCATTACAACCCCAGGAGGGCGATATTGTCCCCATATTGGAGATGAAGAAATTGAGGCACAGAGATATTAAACAACATCCCCAAGGACACAGAGCCAGGAAATGGTCAACCTAGACCCAAACCCCAAAACCTTAATTCCAGATGCCATAAACGTTACCCCCCTCTGTTATACTGGCAGTTGGTCTTGAACTTGACTTCTAATCCTCCGATAGCAACATGATATTGTGCCATTCTTTTCAATGGACTGTGCATACTATTGAAAATAACCACAGA
Organism: Ailurus styani; assembly: GCA_002007465.1. Classification (NCBI taxonomy): domain Eukaryota; kingdom Metazoa; phylum Chordata; class Mammalia; order Carnivora; family Ailuridae; genus Ailurus; species Ailurus styani. The sequence continues at coordinate 162,678 of LNAC01000075.1, forward strand.
TTCTCATCATTGGAAGATATATAGGAGTGTCTCCAGGGTTTCTTAACCTTTGGAAGGGTCATAGACCCCTGTGAGAAGCTGAAAAGAAGCTATGGACCCTTTCCCACCCAGAAAGTTCATATCATATCTGCACATAAACACACACACACACACACACACACACACACACACACTCAAAAAACATATACACAGATTTGTCTCAGTTTCAGGGGTTTCAAACAGCTCAGGCTAAGAGTTCATGCAACACTTAAATTGTCTTGAAACTTTCCAGTAAGTATGCATTTTTGCTCCAACTCTGCATTGATGAGAACCTCTTCCCTAAATGACTGTCTATTCCATTAATATTCCCCTCCGATTGTTAGAAATTTGCTCCATTGACATAATTGACATTTGCTCATTTCCTTCTAACTTTGGTCCCAGCTCTGCCTGCTAGATATTATTTCGAATTTGTCCCACCCGATCTGTCCATGACGATTCTCCACGTTTCTGCAGAGGCTGCCGATACTGTCTCTAGCAGATGCCTCTTTCCTTCACTGCTCAGTTAATCTTCCCTGGGACACCCTTCATTTGTCAATGGCTCTCTCAAACACCCAGAATGGATGTACAGTCCAGAACCCAAAACAATCTTCTGGCCACAGACTGACCAGGGCAGCGCAGGACTCTCACCGTATTCTGGACTTCAGATCTCCATTAATATGTCCTAAGAGCGGGCTGCATTTTTTAAACCTTATTTTACTTTGAACTATAACACATAAACAGAGAATTGCATAGTCCAAAAACAACAGTCCAATGAGCTATCACAAAGCTAATATCCACATCCAGAACTAGAACTTTGCTCACTCCTGCCTCCTCCCCATGATCACTCTTTGTTCTCCACAAAGGCAACCTCTACTCTTTTATGGTAATAATGTTCTTGTTTTCCTTAAACATTTTATCATCTAAATGCATATCCCATTTCACACTATGGTTTCGTTTCCCTGGTTTTTGAGTTTTATATAAATGGAATAATTAAAACAGGCATTCTTTTGTATGTGACTTATTTCACTCAATGAAATATGCATATGAGATACGTGCATGTTGTTACATATAATTATGATTCATTCATTCTCATCGCTGTAAGTTTTCCACTTGTCTGAATATACTGTACTTTGTTTATCTAATCTATTATTGATGGATACATGGGCGGTGCCCAGGTTTTGGCAATTATGAATAAACTGCTACAAACCCTGGTGAGCACATGCATGCATTTAGGCTGGCTATATCTAACAGAACTTCTGTGTAACTTCTCAGTGGATAATATCAACCCGTCTTCCAAAGCAGTTTTATTGATTCACACTTTCAGTAGTTGTGTGTGTTTCAATTCTTCCATGTCCTTGCCAATGCTTAGCTTTATTCATCTTTTTAATTTTAGCTCTTTTGGTGGTTACAGAGTGGCATCTCATTGTGGTTTTAATTTGCATTTCCCTAATGACTAATGAGGGTGAGCCCATTTTCATCTATTTATTGTGTATTTATGGATTAGAGGTTTTGGCAACTCCTTACTCATCTGACTCATCCTGAAATTACAGCCAAATGGAATATAGTCTCTGACAGATGATGCTGTTTAGTCATATCTCCTTTACTGACTTCAATTTTGGATTTTAGGTCCCCAGAGCATGTCTGAACATTCTTCAGGTAATCTCTACACCCGTTGTGGAGCTCGAACTCATGACCCCGAGATCAAGAGTTGCGTGCTCCATCGTCTGAGCCAGCCGACTGCCTCTGAACATTCTTAATACTCATGAGACATAGTATCTATTGAGATCTCACCGTGTTCCAGGCACTGAGCTGTGTGCTTGACATGAATCGTGTCTCCTAATCCTTACAACCAGTTCCTGAGGTTGCTACTGTGATTATCTGCTTGTACATATGAAGGAACTAAGGTGGGCGAGGCTACATAACTTACTTGCTAGATTCAAATCAACACTCTTAGCCACTATAACACACTGTCTCCCAAAGATGGAAACATTTGATTACATTAAAAAAAAAACCTTTAAAAATGCTTAAAAACTAAATAATAAAATGGACATGTAACTGTCAAATGGAGAAAAAGAGTTGCAAAGTATGACAAGGGTTTAATGTGTTTCATATGGAAAGAGTTCTTACAAATTAATAAAAGGACACAATAAAAAAATAGCCAAAGTTTTCTGCAGTCAGCTAAGTCTGGGAAATTCAGCACATCTTTCATGTTCTTTTACCCCAATAGTGTATCTAAGCAAATTTATGACTCTTAAGTGCCACACTAAAAAAGAAAGGGGAATCCTCTTACATCGTTGGTGGGAATGCAAGCTGGTACAGCCACTCTGGAAAACAGTATGGAGGTTCCTAAAAAGTTGAAAATAGAGCTATCCTACAACCCAGAAACTGCACTACAATGTATTTAACCCAAAGATAAAATGTAGTGATTTGAAGGGGCACCTGCATCCTAATGTTGTAGCAGCAATGTCCACAATAGCTAAACTATGGAAAGAGCCTACGTGTCCATCAACAGATGAATGGATAAAGAAGATGTGTTATATATATACAATAGAATACTACTTGGCCACCAGAAAAAAAATGAAATCTTGCCATTTCAAAGACATGAATGGAACCAGAAGGTATTATGCTAAGTGAAATAAGTCAGATAAAGATGATTATCATATGGTCTTATTCCTATGTCGAACTTAAAAAAACAAAACAGAGGATCATAGGGGAAGGGAGGGAAAAATAAAACAAGATGAAATCAGAGAGGGAGACAAACCATAGGAGACTCTTAATCATTGGAAACAGAGGGTTGCTGGATGGGGGGATGGGGTAACTGGGGGATGGGCATTAAGGAGAGCACGTGATGTAATGAGCACTCAGTGTTATATAAGACTGATGAATCACTGAACTCTGCCTCTGAAACTAATAATACACTATATGTTAATTAACTGAATTTAAATAAAAGAATAAAGAAGATATTAAAAAGAATAAAATAAAAACTTACTTTAATGCAGCATTTTCCAAACCTATTTGACCAACATAGGCTTTACCATCTAAATAATTACAATTCTTTGAACAGACTTTGAAGCATGTTGAACTCTATAATAACCACTGCTTCCTCTGGTTTCTGGACTGGTAAAAGTTTCAACAAAGGAAACAAAATTAGTTTTGTCCCCGGTTTCTTAACCTAGACACTATTGACATTTTGGGCTGTGTAATTCTTTGTTGTGGGGTTGGCCTCAGGCACAGTGGGCTGTTCCCAGCAGCATCCCTGGTCTCCACTCAGTAGATGCTAGATGCCAGTAGTACCAACCCCACCCCAGTTGTGACAACCAAAATTGCCCCGGGGGAGGCAGAATTCCCCTCCCCCCACAAAGAACCATTGGTCTAGCCTGACTGATTTCTAAAGAACCCATGGTGCTCCCCATGATTACCTCCTACCTAAGTGCCCCCCAAACTGCATAGCGTCTCCCTATATTTTGATTTCTTTGCCTTGTGACAGACTCTGTTCTTTGTTAAGAGAGTATCAGCCCATCTCTCTTTGGTCTTTTTCCTTTGCTAGAATTCCTTCTACCTCTAGGCACAGCAAACCATGTACAGTTCCCCAGACACGGAACTTCTTTCCACCCTTCTATCTTCTGGGAGGAATTAAGCTCTTTTCTTCAATCCCTGTACTCACTGCATACCCTCCTATCAGACCTCCAACACACATTATACCTATTTATGTGTCTGTCTCCCCAATTCCTTGACAGCAGAAACTGGGTCCTATTTATCTTCTGATTCACAGCACCAAGTAGGCACTAATCAATATATACAAACAAAGGAGCAAAATATAATAGACGATGGGTCAGCGGGGACCTAGCTGGACGTCTACCAACATTGATCCATTGGGAAACTCTTCACCAGTTTCCTCCTAGGAACGTTCTCTTTGCTGGTCTCCAGGAAGAGGATCTTCCTTTTTGAGAGAAGTAAAAGTACCACAGAAGGTACCAATTTTGTTTTTCTCCCTCTCAGACAGGAATATGACATCATCTGCTCAGTCGGCATGACCCGGCCATTCCTGATAGTTTTCTCATCCCAAACTCAAGGAAAAGAGCCCTTTTCCCTTGATGTCAGCATTTCTGCAAACCCCAGTTTATTCTAGCCAGTGACACTTTTTATCCTGGGATATGTCCTCCTTTCCATGCTTTGGGAGACCCTTTTGGGCCCAAGTTTCTCAGAGTACCTCCTCCCCGGAGCATTGCTTCAGTCTCTTTGAGTATTTCCTGTCTGGGATCATTTGAAGCTTGAGAAACAGAATTTAATTCTTGGGAACACTTTAGCTTTACCAGAGTTGTTCAAGATGGTGGCAGTGGGTGGAAAGAAAGGGATGGGTTTGAGCAACATTAACAAAGGCGAGTGACAAGACTTGACGACCTATCAGATGTAGAGGAAGGAGCTGACTCCCAGATTTCTGCTTTGAGACAATGGAGAGACTGGCAGTTCTTGCTGCAGAGACAGCCACAGGAGAAGGCCAAGGAGGAGAAAGGGGAGGAGGGGGAGCAGGCCATCTGGGACTGTTAGAGTCTGAGGTTTCCATGGGAGACAGGGAGGCATGTAGAGGATGGAACTGGATATAGAAGCTTAGGCTCTGGATGGGAAACACGACCAGGTGACCGCAGGATCTGAGAGCACAGAGGAGGGCATGTTAAAGACGGTGCAGCAAGAAAACCACACGAAGGAGACTGGGAAGGGCTGGTGGAGACAGAGGAGAGACGGGAGGGGAGCATGAGTCAGAGGCCACTGGAGAAGAAGTTTTGGGCAGAAGGGAAGGCCAGAAGCTTTAAAAGATACAGGAAGGTCAGCTCCCATGAGGATGGAAAAGTGCCTGCTGACTTAGCAGCAGAGGGTCGCTGAGGACTGAGGCAAGGGCAGCCTCGGTGGCAGAGTGGAGGGCCTGGAGCCTGGGGGGCAGAGGCACAGGAGGGCTTTGGGGAGGGGCAGCCGGGCACAGACCCAGGGACGGGTCTAAAGAGGGAGTCACTCCCCCATCCACTCGCCCAACAAGCCGAGAGGGGCTACTGGGCCGCAGGGATATGGCAGCGGGCAAATAGGCAAGACTCCTGCCCTCATGGTGCGCCCTTTCAGGAGGATGAAGTGTTTTAGAGGGAGGATTTCTTTTAAAGACAGTTGTTAGAATCATCACCCTTGGACAGAGAAGGCCAAGATAGGTCAGAGGCAACTTGTTCAAGTTCACACCAATGTCAGAGCTGTGGGTCATGCCCTGACCCGTCTGGCCCTTTGCACTCTTTGCTGCCTGGAGGGGATGGAGCTTAGGTGGAAGAGATGACACCAAAGGTGTAATAGGCTGGGGAAGAATAAAGGTGCCAGATGCAGGATTATTTATGGGGGGGGGCTACTCAGATCAAGGTTTCTATTTATTTGAGCCAGAGGTTTGAGAGGTGGCCTGTGGTGGCCCCCACACTTCCTCACACTCCCACCCCTCTTACTTAGGAGTAAATCTCCCTTTCCTGTGGGCACCCTGATCCACACGGTTCTACTGGCACTGTATCCAACTCCACGTGCTCTGGTTAGGGGGCGGGCCCAGGGACCCGATCAAGGCTGATCAGCCTCCCGCCGTGGGGTTAATATAGAGATGCTGGAAAGAGCCACGGTCTCTCTTCCTCTGCAACAGTGAGCTTGGGGACCAAGGCAGGCCCCCCACAGCCATCTTGACTCTCTGAAGAAAACACCAGGCAGAGATAAACAAGGTCAAGAAATACAGGAGACTGGGCGCCTGGGTGGCTCAGTGGGTTAAAGCCTCTGCTTTCAGCTCAGGTCATGATCTCAGGGTCCTGGGATCGAGGCCCGCATCGGGCTCCCTGCTCGGCAGGGAGCCTGCTTCCCCCTCTCTCTCTGCCTGCCTCTCTGCCTCCTTGTGATCTCTCTCCCACTGTGAAATAAATAAATAAAATCTTTAAAAAAAAATCTTTAAAAAAAAAAATAAGAAACAAAACTGTTGAAAAAAAATTCATGGGGCTAACACTTATTTAATGTAGCAGCTTTCACCAAAGTAATTGTTTTAAGTGACCAACGGTTCCCTTCTAATTGACTCATAGGCTCCATTCAAAAACGCAACAACAGAAGAGCAGCGACGGCTCCCTCACCAGAAAGACCCAAGTCATTAGGTCTGAAAGCGCCCCCCCCCATAAACCTNTGAGCTCAGATGGCTTTGCTTGGGCTCCTGGAGCCAGCTCTGCCCAGACCTATCGAGAATTCTCCCAGACTTCCTGCTGGCTCGAACCAGTGGATTCTCTTTTGCTTCCTGATTTGAGTTGCGTTTCTACACTTGCAACTGAAAGGATCTGACCAATTATGATGAATACATCGGCTGTGACTGTGTAAAATACATGATTTACTCATGCAGAAGCCAACTGACTCTAGGGGCTTCTTCCACAGAGCCATATGTGTTCGCCTCCTTCCTGGTTCGGGCCCTGCATGTGGCGGGGAGATGAGTAAGATCGGAGCTTAGAGAGCTGCCATGGAAATGAGGATGGGAACAAAAGAATCAGCATTGAGAAAATGCTTTACATTTGTTGCTGCAAATCCACAATCATAGTAAACAATTAGCTAGCAACTCCAGGCAGGGTTCAGTGGGTACAGACTGAGCTGCAGAGATGCTCATGGTACGGGAGCTCGGGGGCTTGGGGGCGTGGGAAGGACAGGGTGCGTCCTGCATCCTGGGCTCTTCCAACATTGTTCTGGGCGGCGGCGGAGCCAAGGTGGGGCTGGCGGGGGATAGAGGGAGAGGGGAACAAGCAGTCTGGGGAGGCAGCACGGGTATAAATGTGAGTGTAAGAGCTGTTTCTCCTACCTTTCCCATTCCGGCGTGGGCGTGTCCCAGCTTGACCACCACGGGGAAGTGGGGTGCTGTGAGCTGTAAGAGACAAGAGGAAATCACTCATTAGCATCCCAGATCGTCGCCACCGAGAGTCTCTGGGCACCGCCTGTTCTGTAGAAAGATTCAGTCATCTGCTATTACCCGGAATCCCCACAAGAACGCTTCAACAGATGGTCATCCTGCTGCAGCTCGAATGTGTGAAATGCCAGCGATTTGGGCTTCCAAAAGAAGCCCCGAGCTTTTAAAAGCAGCCTGCCTGGGGCACCCCCTGAGAGTCGGCAGGAAGGAACAAAGCAACTGGTTTCGGATCTTGGCTTCACCATGTGCGCAACCTCAAGTGAGTTGTACATGATTTGTGGCTCAGTTTGCTCATCTGTAACATGGGGACGATGAGTATCCATCCCATAGGGTTGCTTGTGAGGATCAAACAAATTATTACACGTGAAGTCTTTATGTTTTAAGTACCCAATGAACCGCAGCTTCGTGACTCCCACCACGGCTCCCTCAAAAAACCTTTACGTATCTTGAAACACATTCCCTCCCTTGAGCCCTCTCCAGGCCACCCTATGAGGTTTCTTAATAATAGTGGTCATGTCACCATAGGCACAGACACGTATTGGCTGCGCCCTGTTGGGCACTGTTCTGGGCAATTGCCGTGTATCATCTCCCTTCGAGAGCCACGCTACTTGTCTCATGGGTTCCCTGTAGCATCCTCAGCTCAGGTAAGAACATTGCCTGACCGAGAGAAGGTGCTTGGTAATGGAGTCTGTGCTTCATTCAACCAGTCCTCTCAGCGAGACCTAGAGGCATGCATGCTTCTCCTTATGATAGAGGAGGAGAGGGGGCTCAAAAGATTAGGTGCTTCCTCATGCCCGTGATTGCTCAGCTAGGAAGTGAGGGCACCAGGTTCAAACCTAGGCTATGCATTTCCTCCCTCATTCTGTTTGTATGTTGCTTGAGATGTTTGGTTGGTGTCTACAAGTCTGCTTGAAGGTGCTTGAGGGTAAAGGCTATCCCTTTAGTTATTTAGTAGTAACTTCAGTCCCTCTACTTGGATCAGCCTGGCCAGGGGTAATCATGTCCTACTCTCTGTGCTGCCTGCCTGGTTCTTGTCACTTGGTCCTGGGTTGTCTCCTGACAGTGCTGTCTGTCCTGAACCTACGGCTGCCCTGAGAGGAAGAACCCGGCTCTTCTCTCTTGGTTCCCAGAGTCTAGTCTGATATGGAGGTGCTGCTGTAGGTGCTTTGGAAAGGTCTGCTGTGGGTCCTGGAGTCATTCGAAGGGCCTCATCTATGCAGTGGCTCCATGAGGCAAGCAGGGAAGGTTTCTAATCACCATTTCACAGATAGGGACACTGAGACTCAAGGTGGGTGCTGGGAAGGGGTGGAATTGGGACTTGAATGCAGGCCTGTCAGACTCTAAGCCTGATGTGAAAGGTTCCCCTTCAGATCTAGCTCAGGGCTTCCTGTAGTAGCTGCTGAATAAAAAAATTCCTCCCCTTTGATGTTAAATTTTTTTAAAAGATTTATTTATCTGAGAGAGACAGAGAGAGTGAGAGAGCGAGAGAGAGAGCACGAGCACACAAGTGGGGGGAGGAGCAGAGGGAGAGAATCTTCAAATTCTCTCCGAGGCCCGGCTGAGTGCAGAGCCTGACGTGGGGCTCAATCCCGTGATCCAAGAGCTCATGACCGGAGCCGCAACCCAGAGTCAGATGCTCAAATGACTGAGCCACCCAGGTGCCCCCAGGCTAAAAATTTATCACATCTTGGTGCCTAGAGACAACAAATGCAACCTTTAAAAAAAGGGCAATATTTGATTTTGACTTCAAAAGCAATATGTACTCACTATATAAAAAGTTTGGAAAATGTAATAAAGTGCTATGTTGTTATATAGAATACAATAAAGATCACCCTCAGACTTTTAACAGATGTATTATCTACTGGTCTTCTTTTTCTTAAATCCACATTTCTTTTCTTTTCATTTGTTCTACATTGGGAGTACAATGAATATCCACTTTTGCTTCCTGCTCTTTCCACTTACTGTTCTGTGGTAAGGATCTTCCTGGTGGTGATTGTTTGCCTGTTTAATAATTATTATAAAATATTTCACATATGAAAAAAGACTTAAAGAGCACTATCATGGACATCACCCCACTTAAGAAATAAACCACTGCCCGCATAGACGAGGTCCTTGATAGACTTTCTTACTGCACTCCCTTCCCTCCCACCCAGAGGTAATCATGATGATATGAATTCTGTGTTTATTATTGCCTCGCATTTCATAATTTAACTATTACCTATGATTCTCAAACAATATACAGTCCACATGTTTAAATTTTATGTAGTGGTATCAAAAGAAAGCATTCTTGACAATCTTTTTTAGCACATTACGTTTGTGAGATTCATGCATGTTCCTCTATACAGCTTGGATTCATTTTTACGGCTGTATAGTATTCTAGTATGTGAACCCATTACCATTTGTCCACTTCCTGCTAATTCACATTGAGGCGATTTCTATTTTTCCAATAAACGATACTAGTGCATCCCCCCTGCACCTGCAGGGGAGTTTCTCCAGGGCACGTGCACAGGAGCGGAATTGCTGGGGCCGGGCAATGCTCTTCTCAGTTTTGCCAAATATTGCCAAATTTGCTCTCCAAAGTGGTTGTACCAACTTATGCTCTCACAGGCAGAGGAAGAGCTCCCAACACCTGAGGTTGAAAGACTTAAATTTTAATAACCCAAGGGATGTGACGTGGAATGAATGGGTGCACTTTCACCAAGTGGCTTTTGTTCCCCTGCAGAGTCGTCACACCTAGCCATCCACTCACAGGTCCTAGACACCTCCAGCAGTCCAAGAACTGCCCAGGTCACTTCTGGGCCTTTATCTCCATCTCATTTTAAGCTGGAGCACGAGGGGAGGAGGAATGGGTATGCTCTGTCTTCCTCTTCACCTCTTCTGGCCTCATTATCTCCCCACACATTGACGGCACTGGAAAGAACATGGATGGTGGAGTTAAACTTACTCTATAATCTGGGGCTAGATACTTGAGCTCTTCAAACTTAGCTCTTGGATCTGCAAAATAGGAATGATATTGCCTAACTCATTTGATGACTAGGGAAAGAGGAAATGAAATAAGGAATGTCAAACTGCTTAGTACCCAGGGGAGATTCAAACTCAAAGTGTAAAGTAGGACTGAGGGGAGGAAGGAGCTAAGACTGGTTTCATGGGAGTAAGGACAGAGGTGAAGGAAGGCTGGCTGAAGGAGGAAGGAGAGCAGAGGCTGCTGCTTGGCAGTATGTGATAGTATGGCAGGGGGTGAAATGAAGTCCAGCAAAAGAAATCTGAAGGACCTTAGCAATCATCTTGCCTAGCCCCCATGTTGCCATGTGGCGAGAAGTAGAATTTCTAGAAATGCTCCCCAAGGGGTCCCACTCAAATCTCTGGAGGCTGCGAATGTGATGAGATTGCTATACAAAGTCATATAAGGATTGTTTTGTTATACGGCCCATATGACCCTAAAATATGGAGATATCTGGGAGGATCTAATCAAATCACATCAGCCCTTAAGAACAAAGAACCATCTCAGGCTGGTGGCAGAAGAGGGAAGCAGAGAGAGTCAAAGCAGGAGAGAGACTCGGCACACTATTCCTGCTTCGAGATGGGGGTACTTGAGAAGAAATGTGGGTAGCCTCCCAGAACTGAAGGTGGCCCCTGGCTAATAGCCAACAAGGAAATGGGGACCCTAGGTGTACCTCATTGCAAAAAACTGAATTCTGTCCTAACAGGAATGAGCTTGGAAGGGAATCTTGAGCTCCTGCAGAAAATGCAGCGTGCTGGCACATTGATTTCAGCTTTATGAGATCCTAAGCAGAGCACCTTGACATGTCATCTTGGACTTTGATCTACAGATCCGTGAGATAATAAAGAAGTGTTCTTTTTGACAGCTTAGTTTGTTAGAGCAACAACAGGAAACTAATACATGTGTGTGTCCTCCTAGAAACGGAAGCCCAAAGAGTAAAATGTGATTGTTTTCATTCCCCACAATAGCAGAAGGAGACATCAAGGCCATGAGATTTGGGGCACCTGAGTGACTCAGTCAGTTAAGTGTCTAACTCTTGATTTTGGCTCAGGTCATGATCTCAGTGTTGTGAGACTGGGCCCCACAATGGGTTCTGTGCTTGTCTGCTTGAGATTCTCTCTTCCATTCCCTCTGTCCTTACCCCACCTCTAAAATAAATAAATAAATAAATAAATAAATAAATAAATAAATAAATAAATAAACAAAAAAACAAATAAATAAATAAAATCTTAAAAAAAAAGAAAAGAAGAATGTCAAGGCCATGAGTTTTGACTCTAAATCAAGCACTCTCTCTACCAAGGCACACTTCCCTGAGGACCACATGCATATCTAGGGTACAATACATTCTTTCTTCTAATCCTAATGATCCATAAAATAATATCGAATCAAATGAATTCACTGAGTGAGAAGTATGTGGCTGACACTGTGTTTTATTCTGTGCTGGACACAGGAGATGGAGCCAAGATTTCTTGTTTTAGAGAGGTAGGCTGTGCCGTGAAAGGCAGAACAAGGTGACATGGCAGCAAGTCTGGGTATGGATGGGTGGAATCATGAGAAAGTCTCCATAAGAAAGGAAGGATTTGCCAAGGGTTCCAAAGGATGAGTAAGTTGTGGATGGGTGGACAGAAGGCTCAGCATACATCCAGGGATGAATGGTGCAGAATACTTTGGTCTTCCCACTGCACGTATCTAGATTTTCATGAGCTCTAAGGAACCAAGACCCACTGGAAGGGAGGATTTATTTTATGATACTTAACATGAGTTTATCTGCCATAAAGTTATTTTGGACACAACTGCTGAATATAATTATATATCTGAACTGAATGCCCTTTTCCAAAATTCGTAAGTAAACTTGGAGGAATATACTCACTGTTAGAAATAGTGGAATGAGAAATTGTACCTAGATTTATAGGACACAGAAAGTCAATGCAGACAAATTTGAGAATTTATACGAAGAGAATATCAAAGAAAGTATTTTAAAACATTGTTTAAAGCAATGCATTTTCCTGATACTAGGAGAAAATTTTCTTTGCCATTTTTTACTTTGGTTGAGAACAGCATTCTTTTTTTTTTTGGTAGACTTCATGCCCAGTGTGGTGCCCAATGCAGGGCAACTCACAACCCTGAGATCAAGACCTGAGCCGACAGCAAAAGTTGGACACGTCACCGACTGAGGCACCCAGGCACCCTGAAAACAGAAATGGATGGGAAGGCTTTAGGCTAGTGTTGGAGAGAAGAAAGAGGCAATTTGGGGCCAGGTTGTTGGGGGCTTTCAAAGCTGAAGGCAAGAGTCTAGGTCGCTTGGATGGGCAGTGGGGAAATAGTACAGGTCTGGAAAAGGAGAGTGACCTGCCCACTGCAGGAGGGATGGATTGTATCTGCAGACACTGACAGGCCATAGATTGATTTGGAATTGATTACAACCAAAACCAAGGGCCACTGGTTGGGCTGGGGCTGGGCTGGGGATGGTGGAGAAAGTGGGGGCACTCCCAAGAGTTTTTCTTTTCTCTTTGTTTTTAAAGTGATGCTTTAAAAAATTGAAATAATATTCTTCAAATGACCATAAAAATTCAAGATGAGGACTCTCCACCACCTCACCATTTAATGAAATCAGTGTTTGTATTGGTCCGTATTACTTTATAGTCCCCATTTATATATCCAGTTAAAAAATGGGATGTTCTGGGCGCCTGGGTGGCTCAGTGGGTTAAAGCCGCTGCCTTCGGCTCAGGTCATGATCCCAGGGTCCTGGGATCGAGGCCCACATTGGGCTCTCTGCTCGGCGGGGAGCCTGCTTCCTCCTCTCTCCTCTCTCTCTGCCTGCCTCTCTGCCTACTTGTAATCTCTCTCTCTGTCAAATGAATAAACAAAATCTTAAAAAATAATATAAAAAAATGGGATGTTCTGCAATAATCTTAGAGGTAGAATTTTACATCTATCTTCTCATTTAACATTATACCCTAAATTTTTTCCTCCTATTTTGCCATGGTCTTTTCAATTTTTCTTATATCCCTCCCCCACTCCCCAGCCCAGGTAACTGATCTCACCTGGCTGGTGTGTCTAATGTGTACTCCTACCCATTGGTTTTCATGCTCAATCTTTGCAAACATGTATGCACATACATATATGGTTGAGGTGGATGTCTGTTTTCTCTAAAATGGCTCTTCTCACTGAATATCATGCTATGCACACTTCTTTTCCCATGTCAGTAGGTACACCCTTAACCCAATGGTCTTAAAATTTCCTGTGTCCAGGACATGGGTGCCACAATTCTTTGGCCATTTCCCTATTAATAGACATTTGTGTAACATTCTGTCTGTCTCTCTCTCTCTCTGCTACTACAAGCAAGACCACCAAATATCTTTGTACAGGTGTTCTTACAAACAAGTGTCTTAATTCCTGGAGGGCAGACCAAGAACTTTTTAAGGGGAAAATTGGCAGAATTTGGAGACATTCTGGCAGGTTTCTCAAGTGGTTTCTAAGGGCTCAGGAAATGAAAGTGGGTGTGACCCCCCCATACAATCTCCCAGGCTAATGACAACTGCATTTCTAGAGTGTCTTGTAATAGCAAAAATGGTACTGAGCACTCCACATACAGTAGCATCTTCCTCTCCCCATGAGACAGGTAAGAGATCAGAGGCAAGCCATTTGCCCAACGTCAGACAGGTGAGGAATGGTGGAGCTTCTCTCCCCTTTCAAGCTCTTTCCCTTCCCGAGCTGTTCAAAAGGGTTCCAGGGGCCAGTCCCCTTTCCACTCATTTGCAACAGGCCAGCCCCTCCCCTAACACGGACAGGTCATGGAGGACAAAAAACATCTTGTCGGCTATTTTCTCTCTTCTCTTCCCAACAATAGCTTTATTTAGTCCCCTTGGGGATGGGAGGCCGCACCACCCTCTGGCAGCCTCCTTGTCCCTGCTCACATGCCCCGGGGGCCCCAGAGTTCAGCACTGCCCAACCATGTGAGAGGTCTGACATCCTGTTAGAAGGGGCAGATCAATTTTTGAAACCAGAGATCCCCACGCCGATAAGGGCCCTATTCAGAAGTCTTCCAAGAAGCCAAAATAAGTGGGGTTGGCCCAGGGCTCATGCTGGCTGTTCTCCTGGGGCGGGGTGGGGGTGGGTGGGGGGGTGGTGTCAGAGCAGCTGGAGCCCAGATCAGCACTGTAGCAATCTCCTTTTCAAGCCATGGAATTGGAGAGCTGGGCTCTGAGGGGCCTGCTGCAGCTTCCCCCAGAAGAAGGCAATTCCATCTGCATTCATGAGTCTCTGGAGATTTAAACACTTTCAGTGTCTGGTCCTGGCTAAGTATGGGGGAAAAAAGGCCAGGAAGAGTCTGGAGGAGGAAAAAAGTCAAGGACTAAAGAAGCCTGGGAAAATTTCAGTGAAGAACTAAGCATCCATTCTATGCCTATGAGCCTCTGCCTGATCTAGCTCTTGCTTCTTCTGTTTCGTTTTCTATGTTTCTCTCCTACCCATCCCAACCTCTGCCTACCAGTTATGTATCAACCTGCAGGACTTTCAATTCTTTACTTAATGGGCCACACTCCCTCTGGCCACAGGGCCTTTGCACATGCTGATCTCGTTCTCTGAAAGACTCTGCCTAATGATCAATAATATAAAATTAATTCAAATCAATTCAGTGGGCACTAGTTGAGTGAGAACCTTGTGGCTGGCATTGTGTTTTGTGGTGTGCAGGGGACATATAAGATTGAGACAAGGCCAATCTCTTCCATACTTGGCATCTCAGTTAAAATGCTCTATCGCCAGAGTTTTCCCCCGGCCACTGGTCTAAAGTAGGTGTTTCCTATTGTCTTCTGTATCACACCCTGAACTTTCCCTTCACAGTGCTAAGGACCAAGTGTAATTATATGTTCATTTCTTTTGTGTCTATCTCTCCACTCCCCTGTAGGAGCTCTCACAAAATAAGGTGGTTAGCTTGTTTATTTGTTTGTTTATTAGCTTCAGAGGTAGAATTTTGTATTCATCAGTTACCTATGACATTCTGTGCTCATCACAAAATATGTCCTCCTTAATGCCCGTCATCCACTTACCCTATCTCTCACCCCCCTCCCCTCCCCTCCAGGAACTCTGTTTGATTCCTAGAGTTAAGAGTCTCTTATGGTTTGTTTACCACTATATTTCCAGGCTCCACACAAGGACTGGATATAGTAGATTCTGTGCACGTAGTATATTGTTGGATGGGTGTTAGAGAAAGCCTCCCATGGCAGGGAAAGATACCATGTGCTAACAGGCAGAATCAGAAAGAATTTGGGGACAAGCTGTTGATAAAGTTGGTTTGAGCAGATGCTTGTTGGGGAAGCAGTGTGAGCTAAGGTGGGAATATGGGGAGTGGCAAGCTTGGGGGATACTTGCATCTGAGGTAGGAGTTCCATTCTGCAGGCACTGGGAAGCCATTGAGGGTTTGTGTGCAGAGGGTAGACATATACAACCCAGGTTTAGGAAGACCTTTCCGGAGGCTGCAGTAACAGCAGCTCCCATTTCTGGAACACTTACAGTGTAACTGGCATGGTGCTAAGCACTTTACATATATCACCTCATCTAAATCTCTTGACACTTCTATGAGATAGCTCCTATTTTTACCCCCATTTTACAAACAAGGAAATGAAGACCAACAGAAGTGAAGTTTCTTGCCTAAGATCACTCAGTAAGAAAGTAGGGGAGTTTGGATTTAGCCAGAGCCTACTGCCCTGCTTCCAAATGGTGCTGCTTCTAGATAATCATTCTATGCACCATCAGGTGCTTCCCCTGTGAGCAGAAATGGGGTCCACTCATTTGATTTGCTTGGGTAGGTGGGTGGAGGCCAGCAGACTCATTAGGACAAGGCTGGCTACTCTAAAAATCACGCAGTTCAGGGAATTGCAGGAATAGCATGAGCTTTGGAGCCAGAGCGATCCCCAGAATTCACATCTAGTTCCAAATCCTATGGTTACAAGCCCTTGGCCAAGTCACTGACCACTGTGTGACTCAGGTTCCTCATCTGCCAAATAGGAAGATCCTTGAAGAATCAACATTATAATAAATGGGAGTCACTAAATGCTCACTGCCAGTGAAGAGGCTTACATTGAGTTAGGAGATGTCCAAGCTGGCACGTAGTAGGGCAGCAACCCACACTAGTTCCCCTTCCCTTCCCATCTGGGATCTTGGGGACTCGGGTTGGGGGGACATTAGATGCTGATAGACGAGACTCATTCAGTTCTCAGATGTAGAAAGGGGAGAAAAGAGGGGAAGGAAGCCTGATGCCTGTGTTGTGAGCAGAGAGCATGATGAAGCCTTTGACAGAAATGGGGCAGCCCAGAAACAGGGTTTGTTTTGGGCATTTAAAAAAGACTCATTCAGAAAAGAGAACAGAAATATCCCGACAGCTGCTTGATAAACCTTAGCCTCGTTATGCAGTATCTGACAGAATCTCCTTGGAATGTAAGCACTGCATACAAAGACACTCCTGTCTGGAGGGAGGAGAATGGGCACGATGACCTTTGACAGTCCTTTCCAATTCTACACTGCTGTGACAAATCCATAAATTCCCACCTAGATGACCGAAACAAGTTGAGACAACAGCTTGCAGGCTCTGTATGACTTGGTCCCTGCCTTCTTTCCTACCCCCATCTCACCTATGTTCCCCCAACAGCCTCTGTCCCAGCCTCACTGGATTTCTTTCTGGCCCTGATACTAGCTTTGCTCCCTTCAGCCGCAGGGCCTTTACACATGCTGTTTTCATTGCCTAGAACACTGTCCCTGCTCCTCCCAGCCATGCTTCAGATTTCAGCTCTAACATCATTTCCTCAAAAAGCTGGCTCTCACCTCCCTGCTTAGGTCATGGCCTGCTCACCTCTGTCTCCTTCCTAGCACTTCTGCCATTTTTAATTTGTCTGTGTGATTGCTGGACAAATGTCTAACTCCCTCACTGGACTGTAAGCCTATAAGGAGCTGTGGATCTGTGTCTGTTGTTGCTTATCATTGAACCCTTGGGGCCTCTCCTGAATTAAAAACTTGCCTCCTGTACCCAGCCCCAAGGTAGTCTCACTGGCACCTCTAACTCAACATTTCCAAGCAACCTTACCAACCACCCCTCCAAAATGCTCTCTCCTTCTCCAGTATCCTAACCTCAGTCACCGGGCCCTCCACCCACCCAGGTGCCCAAGATAGAGACCCCGCCTGCCTTCTTCATTCTCGAAACTGCCCTAGACCCAGGAGGGGCCCAGGAAATGTTTGCTGAGTGAGGTCCGTGGTTTCACCAGTCAGCTTAATCCTCTCTGCCCTTGGAATCCCACCTCTGAACCCTCTGCATCACCTCCTCCTCCGTTTAGTGTGTCTTGGAAAAATACTGGTGGCATATTTAGAAAAATTAAACTAAACCTGCCCTACCAAAATACAAACATTCCTTTCTCTTACATTTCCTGTCTCCCTGAGAAACGGAATAGTCAAAAATAAACAAAGCGATAGGATAGCAATATTTGTCCGCAGATATGCTTTCCTTGTTGTCACCGTGAGGTTTATGGCACAGAACAGGCTCGGGCCGCCAGCCTGTCTCCCACAAGGATTCTCCTGGGTGCTGCTCATGGTTCAGACAACATCTTCCGTGAAACTGTGGCTCTGGGACCGTTGAATGACTCGGAGCGTCTATGACCCCTCTGAGTCCCACGGAGACGTGCCGCCAAGGCGTTTCCAACCGCCTGGGGTTTCCATGTCAATTTCTTCTCCTCACAGGCTGTTCAGTTCCATTTCCAGGTGGGGAAAACTCTCGTGACAAGTCCGATGAGCCCTGACATTGTTCCTCTTCTTAGCGACTTCAGAAGATAGCTCCATAATAATTGCACCACTCCAATGCCTGCCTTTCTTTGTTTCAGTTTATGTCCATACTGTGGTGTCTTAAGGTTAAAGATAAATCTGAAGTTTTGGGTAAAGGTTCACCTGTTGGTGTTGTACAGAACGAGCCCTGCTTACTTGGGGCTCGGAGCGAAGGGAGATAGCATGTTCTCTGGGTGGGGGAAGCTGACCCTTGGAATGCCACAGCATGAGGAAGAAGAGCAAATGCAGGCTTTGAGGCCAGGCCGACTCAAGTGCAAACACTGTTGGTGTCTTTTCCTACAGGCGCACCCCTGGGGGCAAGTCTCCTAGCCTCTCGGGTCTTGGCTGCTTTTTCTGTCAATGGGAAGAGGCACACCAGCAATTCAAGGGATTGTGAAGATTTGAGTTTGTATGTCAAATACCTGCTACCTATGTATGCAGGATCCCAGGCTGAAATTCTTCGGGGAAAATTTGAACCGGCATATTCACTTCCTAGAGAAAAACCCCTAATTACCACCTGAGGCAGTTATGAACATTTCTTTTAAAGTTTTCATTTCTGTACCATTTGATGTAAAAATTTGCTTTAAAATGACTTAAAAATTATCATTAAGTTGATTAATGGATTGATCTGATATTCCTTACATACAGAAGACTCTATGTACTTATTTTCTTGTACAGAAATATACTCAACCTCTGATGATTGCATGCTCCCTGGTTTTTATCCTGTAAATCTTGTATAACCTTTCATTTAATACAGTGAGCTCTGACCCATCATAGCTGCAATGATAGTGCCTTTTATTTTATTTTATTTCTTTATTTCAGAGAGGGAGAGAGCTCAAGTGCATAAGCTGGGAGGGAGGGTCGGGGAGAGGGCGAAGCAGAAGCCTCGCTGAGCAGGGAGCCCACCATGGGGCTCAATCCCAGGAAGCTGAGATCATGACCCAAGTCAATGACAGATGCTTAACCAATTGAGCCACCGAGGCACCCCTACTTTTTTTTTTAATAACAGCTTTATTGACATGCAATTCCTATACCATAAAATTCACCTTTTTATAGTAGAAATTCAGTGTAGGATAGTCACAGAGCTGTGCAAATATTATCACTATTATCTAACTCCAGAGCATTCTCATCACTCAAAAAGAAATCCCATGCCCATTAGCAGTCACTGCCCAGTCACCCCTCCTTCTAGCCCCTGGCAGCCAATGCTTCACTTTCTGTCTCTATGGACTTGCATATTCTGGAAATGTCGTATAAATGGAATCATTCAGCACATGAACTTTTGCAACTGGCTTCTTTCAGTGAGCATCATGTTTTCCAGGTTCATGCATGCTGTAGCAGGTGTCAGGGCTTCATTCCTTTTTATTGCCAAATAATATTCCATTGTGTGGATGATGCCTGATTTTTAAATACATCTTGGAATGGCCTGGGTGTGTATTTCCAGTGACCGCAAACCACGAAGGCAAATGTGTGTCCTAGCAAGTTTCAGTGAACAAAGATAATACTTTGGATCGGAAAGAATTAATAATAGCCAGCTGGGCATCTCGCGAATATATACTATTTAGGAGCGAAGAGGATTTTTTACTGGTAAACCAACACTGGCTTGCAGGTATCTGCATCCTGTGTGTATCAAACCTTGTCTGCTCTACTCTCCACTCTTTCTTCAGCCCTTGCAAACAGAGGGCCTGAGCCAGATCACTAGGCCAATTATTGGAGCGAGCAAGACCTCAGCTTCTAGCACATTCTTACTGACTTTGTCGTCCCATAAACAAGTTGATAAAGAGAAGGGCTAAGCAAGAAGGATGTGTAGGAGCCAAGAGAGGAAGTTTCAAGAAATGTTGGTATGGGGTATCCATAAGCAGAATAAGAGAGGGAAAATTATCCCTGGTTCTCCCTTTCCCTTACGAGACCATTACCCCTTCCTTTCTGAAAATGACCTTAATTTTCCAAACACTCATGGGTAACTTTGAAACCATTCAGAGAGGAAGCTTTGAGATATGGATTTTATAATCCTACCACCAAAGCTAAAAAATTGTGATTGCCTTTATATGTTTATTTTCATGTTTACTTGTTGAGCTCCATGAGGGCAAGGCCAATATTCATTTTGTCACTGTTTGCCCAGCACACAGCAGGTGTCCAGTATTTGTTGACAGAATTCACCAAACGAACATAGGAACAGAGTGCTGAGAGCTGTATAAATATTAGGTGTTCTCATGATCTTCAGCAGCATCATAATCATTATGGACTGATTGCGTTACTTTTAGAGACGCTCTCTTCCCCGCATTGAACCTCCTGTCATCCCAAGTGCCCAGGACGCTCTTGGTATCTCTGTCCTTATTCAGGCTCCACCAAGGCACCCCCCTTCTTTAGCCTCTCACTCCCGCTTCCTTCCGTCTACGGAGGAGGCTGCAAAGCATAGTGAGCGCTTGGGTGCAGTTGCCTGGGCTGAGCACTGGGCTCTACCACTGCTGAGCTGTGTGTCCTTGGGCAAGTTACTTCACTCTTCTGTGCCTCGATGTCTGCACTAATTATAGGGTTTCCTCTGGGTTTCAAGTGAGTTAATACACGGAAAGCACTTAGCTGTGCCTATGGGGAGGGCTGGAGCCATGCTAGCTGTCCGTATTATTGGTAACCCCCTGCTGTTCTCCAACTGCTTCTGTGTCTCCCTCTCTCACGGATCCAGGCTTTCCAAGGTCACACCTGCCAAGAGGAATCTGGGTTTCCATGTTACAGGCTGACAAGGGTTTAAGGGGTTACCCGTGTGGCCAAAGGTCTGCAGTCGATGGACATGTGTTGGCAACGGGGAAGGCTGTCCCAAGGTGATGAATCTGAGCCTGAAGACAGAGATGGATGAGGGTCTTTCTAGCTCTTTCCTGGCCTAGAGTCAGGAGCTCTGTTTGGACACCGTAGAGGGATCTGTTAGCCCTCGAAAGTCACCCCAGCCACTAAGATGCCCCCTCTTCCTCATCGTGCTATACTGGTGTCTCCTGCCTGATCTGACAGTAAGATGAACCTTGTCCTACACGAGGGGGTCAGACGTGGGATGGGACCAATCGGCACAACAGAGCTCCTTCACTATATGAAGACAT
Source organism: Ailurus styani (assembly GCA_002007465.1). Classification (NCBI taxonomy): domain Eukaryota; kingdom Metazoa; phylum Chordata; class Mammalia; order Carnivora; family Ailuridae; genus Ailurus; species Ailurus styani. The sequence continues at coordinate 183,532 of LNAC01000075.1, forward strand.
AGGTCAGAGAGACAGAGATCCTGGGCAGGGTCACGTCTCCAACTAGCACCCTCCAGCCCCCACTTTGCTTTGCTTTGCCTCCATGGTTATTTATTTATTTTTAAAAAGATTTCATTTATTTATTTAAGAGAGCACAAGCAGAGGAGCAGCAGGCAGAGGGAGAGGGAGAAGCAGGTTCTTTGCCGAGTAAGGAGCCCGATGTGGAGATCGATCCCAGTACCCTGGGATCATGACCTGAGCTGAAGGCAGACCCTTAACTTACTGAGCCACCCTGGCGCCGTACCTCTGTGGTTATGAATGAGATGTAAGAGAGGGACGGTGTTGTCTTTGCTTTATCAATAAGGAAGCTGAGATGCAGGGAGAAGGTACTCGTCCAAAGCTATAAAATGAAGCTGCAAAACCAAGCCTTAAATTCTGGGATGAGGCCCTCTTGCCAATTCAGAATCTGCCCCAGCCCCTGTCTTCTCCACTTTTAAAAAAATTTCTTCTACGGAACACATGTTGTGCCTGTCCCATGGAAGCAGCCCCTTGCCTCCAAGGAGACTTTTATTCTGCAAGTTTCAGACAAATGTTGAAAAAAAAATACTGTTCCCTGAGGAAGAATGGTGGGAAGCTTTAAAACTGTGCCTGCTCTTTATTGGGGCCTGCCCGAGACAGACGCTCTGCTCATTGCTGGTGTGCATTTTGCAATGGAGCCAAACAAAAACCTTGGACACATGCAGACAGACAGGGAAGGGTGAGAGGGAGGAGATGGCAGACAACAGAGTCACAGCCACAGCGGTCAAGGCCACGGTTCCATCCCAGCTCTGCCTGTTCTAGAGGAAGTGAGAACAGCCACCAGGTGGAAACGCTGCTCTCAATTTGGGGAATGTGCTGTAGGGGAACGCTCACTTGGATAAAGGAAGGATCATCGTCTGAAAAGCTGGCTGTGAGGCCATTTTAAAGCCAGATAATGTCACCCCAGCATTCAGAGAAGAGAGCAGGCAGACTCCCCACCTCCACTTGCTTGCAGGAGCGGAAATGTGGGGAGCAGAGGGCCAGTCTGAGGCTTGTTCGAACCCTCCCCTGCCTCTGCGATGGGTCAGAGGAGGCGCCCCAGGGAGAAGGGGTAGGTGCCCAAGCAGGATGGGGACAGCATCTCAACCAATGGTCAGGGAGTGCATCGGGGCCTGGAGTCTTCGTAATTTCTCCATTGAAGGTGTGCAAGTGGATGCAGCTGAAGGAAAAGCCGTGAGACATACCCAGGGTCATGACTGGCCTGCAAGATGGCAATTCCCGGTTCCTGATGTTTTCAGGGAATGCTGGTTGACTAGGGTTCTGGGCGAGCGGGAGAAGAGAGGAGCACTCCTTTGTACCCAGCTAGGAGGTAGAGGGGGAACAACACTGTCCAGCTCTGAGGAGGGGACCCTGAGGGAAAGGGGCAGGGTTCCAGGACTGGCTCTCCTGCGTGGAGAGACAGGAAGTGAGGGGTGAGCAGGAGCCCAGGGCAGTGCTGCAGAGAGCTGTTACAAAGCCCTTCACTGCAGGGTCTGCAGCTCAGGATGAGCAGGGAAATTTCCACCATCTCTCCTGGAAGGTAAAACTGTCAGGGCCCACAGGGCACCTGGGTGGCTCAGTTGGTTAAGCCGCTGCCTTCGGCTCCCTTCATGGTCTCAGGGTCCTAGGATCAAGCCCTGTATCGGGGTCCCTGCTCAGCAGAGAGCCTGCTCTCCCTCTCCCTCTGCCTGTTGCACTGCCTACTTGTACTCTCTATCTCTATGTCAAATAAATAAAAACCTTTTAAAAAATTAAAAACAAAACAAAACAAACAAGCAAAAACTGTCAGGGCCCAAGCAGACACTGGGGCCTTGTGCCGAAGGGCAAGACGTGTCTCTGGATATAGCCCCCTTTAAGGAAGGAGTCATGCTGGCCACTGATGATAGAGGCCAATTATTCAGTGTCTACACGAGGCAGCTCTACAGCCGCTGAAGGGACCCATTCACTTCATCCTCCTGAGAGTCCTGTCCTAGTCCTGCTGTTAGCATCCCTAATTCACAAGTGAGAAATCCAAGACTGAATTAAACATGTTGCCCAGGTTGGCAGAGGCCAGAGTCCATGATTTGGAAACACTCTGGCTCTCACAGAGAGGACCCAGGCCCTACGCTTAGGGGGCTCAAAGGCTATTATAAGATCTGTAAACAAATGATTTCAACCCAATAATGTAAACATTCAAGAAAATTATGAAGAAAATGTTGTAGAAGCAAAGAAGAGCGAGTGTCATCTGTGAGGGAGAAGGATGCTGGAAGAAGTCTCATGGACAAGGGGATATTTGCACCGGGCTTTGCCGGTTAAATAGGAGTTTGCCAGTGGAGAAAAAGGCTTTTCAGGCGGAAGTGTCCACAAGGAAAAAGCATAAGGGTGTGAAGATTCTTGGAGGACTCAGGAAACATCAGGGCAATTGCAAGAGTAGAAGGTCAATGGAGGGTTATCCTGGGAGAGCAGGGCTGGCCAGGGCTTCACCGCTAAGAAGGCCCTCAAATTTGGGGTCTTTAATGTTTTTTCCAAATGAGGATATACACACAGTAGTTATGTGTGTGTGTTAAAAACAATGGTTTGTTAGATGTACAAATTAAAACTGTACCACAAATGTGGTTACCCTGTTCTGGAATTTCAAAAAATAAACCTGGTGTCTCAAAAAACTGAAGGACTGCCTTTGTCTTTCAGAAACATACACTGAAGTATTTTCAGATAAAAGGATTAGGTTTGCTTTAAAATAATCCAACTCGGGCTGGGGGTGTAGAGGTGACAAGACTGGGCTTGCCCTGCAGCGATGGGTACATGGGTGGTCATCTTTCTCTACTTTCTCTGAACATTTCCATAATAAAACAACATGTTTTAGAGAGGCCCCCCCTTACTCTGAGTGGCTTGGGGGAGCCCTAGGATGTCCCTCATTGTGAGAGGGATGAATGAAGAGGAAGGGGGATCATGGGCTGAAAAGTAGATTGGAGCCAAATTGTGAAAAGCCACGTACACTATTCTGAGAGGTTTGGCCCGAATCCCACAAATGACAGGGACCCAGGAAGAAATCTGTAGCAGGAGACTGACAGCGTTAGATGCGCATTTGGGAGAGCTGGCGTCTGGAAGATGAAAGGGGTATGGGGGTGTTTGGGGATGTTGGTGTTGGGGACGGGGGTGTTGGTGATGGGGGCAGGTGCAAGACCTAGCCCAAGTCCTATAGGTAGCAGCTCAGCTTCTCATCCACACTGTGCCTAGGCTGTGCCACCAGGGAGGACTCAAGTTAAGTCAGGGGTCACAGGACAGAAAGGAAGGATGGAGGTGAGCAAGATCTCCTTCACCTTTGTTTTCCCAGCATCAGGCTCGATTATAGCTCCTTGTCACAACAAGTAATTCCTTATTGCGATATGTCAATAAGAATTACTTACTGTCTCTCTGGCTAGACTAGGTGTGGCCAGACCATGTCCATCTTCCTCCCTCCCTATCCCTGGAGCTGGCCCAAAGCCTGGTAATAGCCAACGGTTGAGTGAACGGGTGAATGTACAGCATGGGGCCATCTCTGATCACGAAATCTTTGAGGAAGGAATGAATCAATCCCGCACAGCACCCGGCCCATCATGTAGCCCCTCCCTCCATAAACATCTGTGGGTTGGTTTAACTGATGTGAAATTGCAGGGCACCAGTGCTGGAGGTGGGTGAGGGGGGCTCAGATCTCTCCTTCGGGAAAAGCAATTTCCTCTTAGCACAAGCGCTTCCAAAAAGGCAGTGGTTTCTGAGCTGAAAGGGGATGGGAAAAAACAGGCCAGGCACAGGGTTTGTCCATTAATATGTCAGCCCTTGAAACTTATGTCTCCATCTCTCTCTTGGCTCCTTGATGAGATGTTTCCTCCATTTCAGATGGATGATGTTTTTCCCCTTTCTAAAAAAAACTTCTTGATGCTTTTAAATTAGGCAAATGAGCAAGGGCAATGTTCATTTTTTCCTCCTTTCAGTTTGAAAATGTGTGGCCAAAAGGCCGTTGGACGGAATGTTCAGAGGCCACATAATAGAACAACAGAGGCTGCCAAGCTCCTAAATCACTAACCAGACAGGACAATCCCAGCTCTTGGGACTTAGAGACCCCCGGGCCAGGACCATGAATCCCCAACAAGTGAAAAGATGGCCCACAGCCCGAGGTCACAGTTGGGAAGAACACCCCTACGTCGAGGAACTGGAAATTCGAAGTGGTCCATGGTTCCTTGAGCTCACCTCTCTGACAGCTGCTTACTGATGGAGAAAAGAAGGTCCTTGCCCGCAAAATTTCAGGGAGTTGGTCCAATGCCAATACTTCCTTTCTGAACTGTAGTTTACTTGTTGGTAAAATGGGTTGAAGTGAAGGAACGCAAAAGAACAAAGAGGATCTAAATGCACATGTCTACCTACCATCTCCTCTCTCCGGACTCTGTGATGTGTTGAGCTTTGATACCTGAAGTGGGGTTCTGGGACCAGGGGCATCAGGGTCACCTGGGCTCTTGTCAGAAATGCAAAACTCTAGCCCCACCCCAGACCTACTGCTCAGATGCTGCCTTTGGCCAGATGTTCAGGTGATTTGTGTACATGTTAAGGTTTGAGAAACACTGGTTTCTCTGACCGTGTGATCTTGGCTAAGTCACTTTACCTCTTAAATTTATTCATTTATAAAATAAAAGGTATTATTTTAAATGGCTTCTAGATCTGAAGTCCTATAAGGTTCAAGGGCTGCTAATAAATACCAGCCTTTGATCCCAAAATGTACACAGGAGTTCCATCCCTGTTTAAAATGTCATGTTTTGAAGTGGCCAGATCATCAGTGAACTTGTATTGAGGGGAGGTCGCTGGACTGGGCTGTGTTAGGGTGGTGTGGAGCTGCAAGTATGATCGTTCCTCCTAGACAGCCCCATTTGAAAATATTGTGTCACACGATCAACTCTTAAATCTCAAATTTTGGTTTAGAAAATGCAGACTCCAATAGCCTTAGACATAGTCCCAACTCACGGTAGTTCGCTTGCACTAATGTTCCCAATTATTGACTTCCCTACATCCACATCTTTTGCAATGTGACTTTATAGGTCCTTCCAACAAAAGATGAAGTCTATTTCCCTCACCCCATGAATGTGGGATGGCCTTGTGACTTTCTTTGGCCAAGACAGTGCAGCAAAGGTGATGCTGGGGGCGCCTGGTGGTTTTGTTGGTTAAACGTGTCATGGACTCAGGTCACGATCCTGGAGGTCCAGGATTGAGTCTGGCATCAGGCTCCCTTCTTGGCAGGGAGTCTGCATCTCCCTCTGACCCTTCCCCTTCTGGTTCTTTCTCTCTCTCATTCTCTCTCTCTCTAATTAATAAATAAAATCTTAAAAAAAAAAGCGATGCTGGGTTCTGAGCCTGGTGTGCTTGGGGCCAGCGTGAGAGCAGCAGGAGAGTTTCTGAGAGTTAAAGGGCAGGGGCTGCCCCTTTAGGACAGTGAGGCAGGACAGCAGTGTTTTGAGGGCCAGGTAAGGCCAGGTGAAGTGTGGCTATCTTTGTCTTTTTCTGCTTCCTTCTTAGGGCAGAAATGAGCCAGGAATCCAGGTAAAAATGCCCTTCTCCAATGTTAACCCTTGCTAGGCATTTTAAAAGGGAATCAATGACATTGTTAAAAGACTGGCGCTCTAACAGAAAAAAAAATCTCAGCCCAACGGCCAGCAGGACAGTTGGGATTTGCGGTTGCTGTTTGCACACATTGTGTGGGTAGTGGTCTGCACCAGGGTTCCTGGCTGGGGCGGGGGCGGCGGGGGGAGGCGAGAATGGGCACTCATTTGCTGAGCCACGCATGCACCTGGGGCCGGAGGCTGCTTTTTCAGCTTGAAGGAATGCAGCCTTTTCCAAGTCACCCTCCTCAGAGGGGGTGCGTCTTTCCTAATTCACTCAAGGTCTCCACATATGTTAGTCTCTCCTCCAGAGGGAAGGATAAAGGAGCCACGGGCGTAGCCAAGAGAGGCCAATTCTGGGTTGAGCACTGCCTGCAGTACTTTCCCTTTTATTTCTCATTTATCCTGCCCTTTTATTTCTCATTTATCCTGCCCTGTAACTCTACCAGGTACGAATTACTATGGCCATTTTGCAGACAGGAACACTGAGGCTCAGAGAGATGAAGAAGCACACCCAAGTTACCCAACTAACAGGAAGCGGGGGTGGGGGTGGGGGAGGGCGGTCATCCTGATTCAGACCTGTGTGAGCATCCTGATGCCCAGGTGACACCGGCCAGGTTTGATGGTGGTGATGGGTAGGCATGCATCCTGGACTCAGGTTCAACTTTATCTGCCTGACACCTTATTGCCTTCCCTGCAGAAAGGATGGAGTGAGCTCTGGAAGTACAAGCTAAGAAGGGGTGTTCTGAACCTCCACAAAAGGCCCTGTTTACTTATCATCTCACAGCTGGGCTGGATTAGTCCAGCTTCGGAAATAGCTTTCAAAATTCATCGGGCTGGAAAAGTCCAATTTGTCCTGGAGAAGGCACTGAGACTCCACCCATACTCGTCAGTGTCCCCTGCCCTGTGTCCCCATGCCTGACCTCTCTATTTTGTGGTTCAACTCCACCTCCTTCTCTGGGCCTCGATCAAAAAAAGTCTCAGCACTTTTTTCCCTCCTCCATTCCCACCTTTGTCAAACTCTTGAAAGGCCAAAATGGAAGGAGAAGCAGAGGAGAGGAAATTCCTTTTAGGCTGAGCCACCTGGAGTTCTTTTCGCTTCCTGCCTCATTTCCGTGAGGCCTACCTTTATTGAGTTGAGGTGTGCGTCTTGAGGAAGCTAGGGGTTGTGTTTGGGGCCATTAGTGAAGCCCAAGTTCCTTCATCCGTGAGGGGAAGCTCAGAGCGGGGGCTTGAGGTCACCCGGGAGAAGGGGAGCTGGAATGTGTTTTCTCACAGCCATACTTGGGTTAACATTCCAGAAAGTCAGGGCCAGGAGGGACTTACAGCTCAGCAAGTCCAAAAGGCTCTGACCCTGGTCTCCTTCACCAGCTGCAAGGGGGCTGTGGACCTCTGGAAACTAGGTGCAAAAATGTTCCTGTCTACGTGTGAGGAATTGTATTTTTCAAGGAGAGGCTCCATAGGCTTCTTCTGTTTCTAAAATGGGGCTAAGAAACTGCCCTCTAAAAGTTCAGTACACAGAACACTTCTACTTTATATGTACTGTTTGTAGAAGGGGAAACTGAGGCCCAGAAAGGTGAAGTGTCATATTCAAGGTGATCAAAGTGACCGAGCTCAGATTACAGCCCAGCAGAAGTATAATTTAGGATGGGTGGTGAGGGAGACTTGCTCTTCCTGAACATATTTGCCCAAAGTGGAGCCTTATCAACAGTGTTTAACAACCAAAGGTTGACCAGATAGCTCTAAGAGTAAGCGTAAAGACTTTAGCAGAAGTGCAAAGACAAGATCTATGATCCAGGGGAAGAAGGGGGTCAAAGGTTGTCAAAGGATAGATCCTTGAAGATATATAACACACACCTGCACCAATCAATGGCAACACCCCTTCTCCCCCCATCTGCCTGCCTAAGCCCAGGTGCCGAACCTGGCTACACTCCCCTGCCCCCACTCCAATGCCTGAAACCCACGAACACTGTTCCCAATTCACTGATCTTTCCTCCTTGCCATTCATTCAGCCAATATGGACTGGTTTCTCAACTCCATACCAGATTCCAGGATACAGTAGTGAACAAGGTCTCTGCCCTCATGGAACTTGTTCAAATTGAGAAAACTGGTGACATCTTTATAATAATAAGAAGAGGCTCTGGCCCAGGGTGGGGTGGCACAACTCTGTCGGAAAAAGGCTCCTCCTTGAGCTTTGAGGTGCCCCCTCCCTCCCCAAGAGAGGGCTCTGACGGGAAGAGATGACACTAATGGTCATTTGTTTAAGATTCGACATCCTCCATCTCAAAAGGGTCCCCGAGGTTTTCCTGACTCCAAGGACACTGCGGATTCCCAGCTCATAATAAATGATGCTCATGAGCATGCCAGCCCTTTCTTTCTATGAGGCAATCCTTGGAGGGCTTTGCCAAGATAAACTGTTTGGCCTTCTGCCTTGAAAGCTGATCCTCTTCCGAGTCTGATTATTGCTTTTCTGAAACACAGGGACAATGACATCATTGCTCCCTCCCTGGTTTGGGGATTTGATGGTCAGCATGAAGTCAGGGTTTGGAATGGTGCCTGCTCTTTGCCAATGCCCAGGGAGGCCTGGGGTGGGGGCCCTGGAGTGAAGCAAGCTTGTGAGGGAGGAGTGGGCTCCATGAGGTCCCCAGAGGCTGGGAGGAGGTTTCACTTTCCAATCTGTTGCTGGCATCTGGGTCGGCCTTGCTGTACACAGGAAGGCCAGCATTCTGACGAGGGCTGAGTACATATCAGTGGATATGCACCTGCCTGGTTATACCAGTTGTTAAAATATTGGAATACTTTCATTTCCATTGCACATCACTTGCTGGGGTGCCATCCTGCCATTCCAACTGCCTCGGCTTCTCCCTTGGGCCAACTCCTCACAATTCCTCCCTACGAGCTCCTCCAGGCCTCGTCCAGCAGCCCTCTGATGGTTGATGCCTGCGCCATATTTCCGATAAAGTGTGGCTACTACTCCTCGCAAAGGGATGTATGGATGGTGGCTGGCCAGTTGGTGGCCAGACGCCTGCAGGAAGGCATGGCCGTGTGAGGTTTCGGCAAGGCCTGGGCACTGCTGAGAGGAATTCCCTCTTGGCACTGTGTGGGGTCCAGTCCTTGTGTAATCAAGGGTTAAAACTTCTTTGGCCAGGGCAGGAAGGCACCTCAGAGGTGCTCTAGTCCAGTCCATTCAATGTGCAGAGAAGAACTCACAGCTCAGAAAGAGGAAGTCATTTGTTCAAGTCATAGCAAGGTGGTGACTGATCCAAGGCTTCTGTCTGTCCTTTCGGTTATGATACCCAAGGTAACATCTCCTGTACCCAAAAGGGCCTGAACTTGGGGAGAAAGAGCACAGGTACTGAGGTGGTCTATATATTCCCTTTAGAGCACAAGTTTCCCCCAAACAAAAGAAAGGTGGCACCGTGTAGTGAGAAAACTCTGGGCCAGGAGAGAGCCAGCCTTAACGCTCAGAGGGACTGGCCAGTGACTCATGCCCATGGGAGGGAGGGGGTAACATTGTCACGGCACCCAAGGTAAGCAAAGATCTTGGCTTCAAGGAGCATGGAGACATTCCAGACATTCTTCTACCCCTCATCGGCTCCCTTTCTGCACCCGTGATCAGTTTATCAGAACAGGAGACATTTTCTCTAGTTTGAGCGGGTGTCCAACTTTGCCTCAGCAGAGTCAGTCACAATCACATTACTCAGTAAACTTGGCACGGACCTTAGCAGTGGTCTCGATTTGGCAGTGCATGGGCTGAATGTGGCCTGCAGATCTCTTTCTTTGGGCCTACCCATGTTGTTGATTTTTTTTTAATTAAATAAGTTGCCAACACTTATAAAGTGGATTTTATATAAAAATTTGGATATCAGGCATTTCTTGAATAATCGTTAGGGATCTGGCCACTGATGTGCCCATGTTTCTGGAGGTACAGCCAGCTCCTTTTGGTTGGGAAATGTAATTCTATTTGCCACCACCCACTCCCATCTCTCCAGCTGGGTCCAGGCATTTGCTGGCCCAGAGGTGCTCAAGGTTGCCACCCTTGGCCCACCACTCCTGGCCCAAAGTCTTCTTGCCACATGACACTCCCTTGCTTTTTCTTTTGGAAAAGTTGTGATCTGGATGGAATACATAGTCCACTTTAGTATTCATGAACTCTCTCAACAGTTTCAGGCCCTTTTGGGTATGGGAGATGTTGAAGGTGTCAGTCCCATCACAGGGACAGTAATGAGTCAACTATTGGGCTGTGATTTCTGAGGCCCCTCTTTTCCTCTCTGCCCACCTCCTTCCCCAGCAATGCCATTCTTTCCACCTGGAATACCCAGCTCTTGACATTCCGTGGCTGAGTGCCACACCTAGACCACTGCACTGTGCAGACATTTGCTGGACACCCGTGATAGGTCCTGCATGGGGATTCAAGCACAAGAAAGACACATTTCCTGATCTTTAGTTTCAAGGATCTCAGTCATGTTGTGGGTAATAGATAAAGACACAGATGACCAAAGGAAAGGCCAAATAAGCTGCATCATAGGAAAGGTTTCAAAAAGGACAGCTCTCATCTCCCGGGGAAGAGACAGGAGGGATGAAGAAAGGCCTGATGAAAGACGAGGTGTTTGAGATGGGCCTTGAAGGATGACTAGGATCTCAAAAGATGGGAATTGGTTGGGTGGGGAGGAAAGAGTGTTCCAGGCAGTTAGAAGGAATGGTTTGAGAAGAGGCTGGGGTGGGGAGGAGGGCATGTATGTGGCAGAGTGTGGCGGGGCACAAGGGCAGGTGGGAGATGATGTGGGGCCTAAGTTGGGAGAGTTGGATGCAACCAGGCCTGGGAGGGCTTTGATAGCCCTGGCAGGAGCTGGGATGAGAAGAAACCTGGGAACCCTATGAAAGCATAGATAAGGGAGAGGAGTGATTTATACCTCTGAGTGAAGGACTGACAGCTTGTTTTGCAGAAGGAAGGAAGGGAGGGAGGAAAGTCGACGAACATCTGGGCAGAGGTGGAAGGGAAGGGGACACTTGACCTGCTCCAACCAGGGAATGGTGAAGGAAGAAGCAGCACAGGAGCATAGAGTCACCAAGCTGCCATACTAAGAATCATGGACTTTCCCAGCTGGAGGAGGCTTTGGAGGAGTCTGGCTCAACCTTCTCATGTTACATTGGAGGATGCTGAGGGTTCCCCTCAGCAGGGAAGGGGCTGTGAGGGACATAAATCCTGGGAGGGCAAAGCTTAGTAGTCTTACTTTTACAGTGCCTGACACATAGTAGGTGTTCAGTAAACGTGTGTTGCAATGACTAAAATGTTGATTTCTACATGGAACTGACATGGAAAGCTGGAAATTTATGTCCCTGGATACCTGGTTAGTAATAATTTCCATGTGTCTCCCCTGCTACCACTCCCAGGGAGCCCTGCTCTTTGGAGGGAGACCCCAGGGATACTTGTGCCCCGCGTGGGCTGTCAGGTCCCTGGTAGGGCCCGATGCTGGCTCAGGAGTTGGGGTGCCGTGAGCTACGCGCCCCTCCTTCCTGCCCACGCTCCTCCCAGGAGGCTTATGTAAGTGGGTGGTGGTGGCCCAGCAGGCTGGTGGCTTCCTGCGGCAGCGGCAGGGCTGGGCATCCGAGCTGGCACCGTGTGAGCTCACTGCAGCATTCTGAACATTTGGGAACACAGGAAGGGCTGCGCTTTTTAAGCTCCCTTTGTTTTCAAGTAGGGTCTGGAGCCCACGGGGAGGAGAAAAACAAAACCAGGAAAACAGATGGCTTGCTCTGCAGAGACAACGTGTATGCTCGCTGTGGCTTCTGTAAGTCCTCATGCACCCCTGGCCCTGTACACACGCACGCACCTGCACACCCAGACACACACACACACTCACACACACACACACACACACACACACTTCCCTCAGGCACACGGAGACACAGACATCCCAGAAGCTGAGACTTCTGTACGTAGAGATACCACCCAAACCTCACAACAGAGCGACAGCCCCACATGCAGATGGCAGATGAAAACATATGCATGTCTATCTAGAAACGTGGAGGTCCCTATGCCCCGAGACATACACCAGACACACATCATCATACCACGACATCCGGACACATGGACACAGAGAGACAGCCTTGGAATCTCCGAGATAGCCGTTCTAATAGAAAGATTCACACACTGAACATACATACGTACTCATCTCTTCTTACCACCAGGGTCCCCCTTGTACAAGCACAGAGCAGTATTTTCCCAAGAGGCCAGGGAGCCGGCTGGCCCCTCAAGAACCTCTGTATCTCTAAAGAAGACCCACAGCTCCCGCCCCAGCACACTTGCTGCCCCCTCGGCCTTGGGCCTCAGTGCTCTGGAGAGAGTGGACAGGCAAGACCAAGTTTTAAAAGTCTCTGTGGTGCAGGGAGCAAGTCCCTTTGCCTTTCCCCCTTTCCCTGTGGTGTTTGTGTTTCTAGAATGTTCCACATCGTGCCCTCACATAATTTACAAGTTTGAATTCTTCTTTCAAAAGTAAATTCTTTATGAATAAGGACAAGTGAGGGGAGATGGGCTGGGAGAGAGGACTTAGGGGGAGGCATCCGGGGCTGGTTGGAACAGTAGGGTCATCTATCTGCCCTGGGGGACTTACGCACATTTCTCATTGTGCTGATCAAGTGTAGCCCGAAAGGGGCTGGAGAAAAGAACGTTGAAGAAAAGGTCTAAGGGGTGGGCTCCACAATTTCTCTGACAACAAAACTCGAGAAGAAAATGAAAAGCCACTCAAATTTCTATCTACCACCTGAGAGATGCTTGATTCTCCCTTCCACAACCTGTGTTGTCCCTGGAATGTTTGCTTTGGCACATGTTGAGTTTCCCTATTGAAATGGAAAAGTGAGAGCCTTTCTCTGGAGGCAGAGACTCTGTCTCTCCCTGAGGAGAGGCCCAGGGGGACTGTGGGGCCATCTGGAGGGAATGAGACAGCCGATGGCTCCCCATGCCTGGGGACTGAGGCATCACTCTGCCTGTAAGAAAGGGAATCTGGAGCTCACCAGGAAATCTGGGAGGGAAGAGAGGCTTGGAGCCTGGGAGATGGAAGCTGAAGTCCCCAGGTGGCCCCCAAATTGTTGGTGAAATCCAGTATCCTCAGGAATTGCTCCTGGTTCCGTGAGGGCCTGGGCTCAGTGACAGCAGAATGGCACCCCTGGTCTTCCAGGAATTGGCATAAATCTCCTGGGAGCTGGTGAGGATGAAGGTTCAAGAAAATGAGATCGAGGTCTCAGAGACAAGGAGATAAGGAGAGAGACCCCGCTGACATCTGGGCAGCATGTATAGAAACATCTACAAACTCTAAAGCACCGGGCGGTGCAAAGAAGCACTGGCTATCCTGTTAAGGATTGGGTTGAGTGGTTGATGACTGCGAACATAACTAGGAAAGAGGCTGAAAAGACAGACTCCCAGGGACAGCCAGCTCCGGCTTTCTTGAGCAAGCAGCCTAGTGTGGGGGGGATACCAACCAGTTAGAGTTGGCTTCTTCCCTGAGCAGCTAACCTTTCCCTACAGGCCTGACCCCAAACAGCTCCCTCTTCTCTCATTATCTTTTCTGTCAACCACAGGTTTATTTTAACACTTTCTGAATGTTTTTGGTGTATTTCACTAGAGTCACTCCCTGGGAGTCTCTGTTGCATTCTTCCTTCTTGACCAGCTCCTCATTCTAAATATCTCTTGGCAGGTTTTTCTTCCAAGCTCCTCGAACCTCCGCACAGGGGAGGCTGGCTGGGCCAGGGAGACCACTGTGGGGTGGTTAAGAACACGTGCCCTGGAGTGGGCCAGGGCAGCATCCTCGGAGCCTGGACTAGGATAAGGAGAGTGAGGCACCTGCCTCAGATACAAAAATGTAAGGGGGTGCCCCCAACTCAGGAATCAAAATATATATGTAGTGTAATAGTTTTAAAAATAAAATTCAGTACAAGTCATTCCCTGATGGACAAAATATTGACATTTTAAATAAGGGCAGAATCTGACCCTGTATTTGTGTGATCCTCCCTCACTTGCCTCCCCCTAATCCTGGCCCTTTGTGGATTTGAGTCTTGGCTTTGCCTCTTACTAGCTGGGCACGCTTTTTTTTTTTTTTTTTAAGTTGATGACAAACCATAAGAGACTCTTAACTCTAGGAAACAAACTGGGTGTTGCTGGAGGGGAAGCGGGTGGGGGGATGGGGTAGCTGGGTGATGAACATTAAAAGGGCACGTGATGGAATGAGCACTGGGTTTTATATGCAACTGATGAATCACTACATTCTACCTCTGAAACTAACAATACACTCAATGTTAATTAATTGAATTAAAATAGAATAAAGTGAAAAAAGTGGCTGTATAGTTTACATACAGTAAAATGAATATATCTAAAGAGTACAGCTCCATAAATGTTTATGTATGTGCACAGCTCTGTGACTACAACTTCATCACAATATAGGGCATTCCCATCACTCCAGAAAGTTCCCTCTTAGAACAAATACCCCTTCTTGCTTAAAACCCTTCAATAGGTTTTTACTGCTCTCCAGGTAAAGATCAGACCCCTCTGTCCTGGCTCCTTCCTGGGCTGCAGGTGTGTCCCCTCCCTTTCCGTCTGAAGCCAGATACAGGTGTGTTTCAACAAACACTCCAGTCTGTCTAGCATACCACACTGCTGAGACTCTCAAGGCCAAACTTGACCCTGAATTCAACAGCAGCATTGATCCCAACCCTGACTCTAACCCTAGCTGGAAGGCCATTTTAAGATGCCTTCAAAAATGTAAAAATAGAGCTACCCTATTACCCTGCACTACTGGGTATTTACCCCAAAGATACAGATGGAGTGAAAAAAAGGGCCATATGTATCCCAATGTTCATAGCAGCAATGTCCACAATCACCAAACTGTGGAAAGAGCTGAGATGCCCTTCAACAGACGAATGGATAAAGAAGATGTGATCCATATATACAATGGAATATTACTCAGCCATCAGAAAGGATGAATACCCAACTTTTGTATCAACATGGACGGGTCTGGAGGAGATTATGCTGAGTGAAATAAGTCAAGCAGAGAAAGTCAATTATCATACGGTTTCACTTACTTGTGGAATATAAGGAATAAAATGGAGGACATTAGGAGAAGGAAAGGAGAAGTGAATTGGGGTAAATCGGAGGGGAAGACAAAAGATGAGAGGCTGTGGATTCTGAGAAACAAACTGAGGGTTATGGAGGGGAGGGGGCAGGGGGAAGGGGTGAGCCTGGTGGTGGGTATTAAGAAGGGCACGTATTGCATGGAGCACTGGGTGTGGTGCATAAACAATGAATCTTGGAACACTGAAAAAAAAAAAGATGCCTTCAAAGGCCAGATGATGTTTGAAGTGTCATTGTGGGCACCTGTTTTGAAATCCTCAGCTTTCTGGGCCCTGAAGTCCCTTGTGCTCATCTGCACAGCTCTATCTGCTTCAGGCTTAAGAGGGGGGGGATGCCCCTTAAGTTCCCCCAGGGCAAGGAAAAGAGAATTAAAGTCTACCTGGAGTCAAATAAGTCACAGACCCTTAGAGCATGGAGGACCACTGGAAAACACCTGACACAACCCCAGTCTTTCAAAGACGGTCAATCTTAGAGGTGCTGTGTCTTTCTTGAGGTTCAGGAGTAATTATGCTTTTTATTGAACAGCTACTATGTGCCAGGGATCAAAGAGCTTTATATTCATTATCTTGTTTAATCTTCTCCCCATCCTATGAGGTGGGCACTGTTAATATTTTTGTTGTATGGATGAAGACACTGAGGCCCAGAAAGGGTAAGTGACTTGCCTAAGGTCACAAAGTAACAAAAGATGATCTAATATTTGAACCCAGAACAATCAGACACCCAGCACCTCCACTCTAAAATCTGCTTTTCCCAATCCAGAGACTTTTTTATGCCACTAAAGGCAGGGAATGAATAGTCTAAGAAGTGAGGAATTTATTTTGGCTCTTATTTTTACTTTTTACAAAAAGAAGTCAGATAGTGAAGGGCCAGGATCATGTCCCCCCTTCTGTTGGTTCACCAGGTGCCAGAGAGACGTTATAGATTAGCAGATGGGGGCTGCCCTGGGCAGATAAATGTATTACAGCATCACTGGGGTGGGGTGGAGGTTCATTGCACAATGCAGGAGCATCGGGGTATGTGAGTGGGAGTGCTCCCATATCATGAGGAACATTGTGGAGCCTGGGTGTTCCAGCACTGGCTTCTAGGATGTGATAGGAGTAAGGAGTGGTGATCTCTCAGGACACTGGATTGTGGCAGCTTGGTGTTAAGAAGAGACTGGAAATCGGACCTTGGACATGGGGTTCTGTCCCCCTTTTCCCCCCACCCCTGCCCCAGGCCTGAGTAGTGTGCCAGGACGGCTGGAGCACTGGCCTGGGCAACTGGAATCCCAGATCTGACATTTTGCAGCCATATGACCTTGGGCAAATGACTTCCTCTTTCAGAGTCTCGGGGTCTCATCTATAAATGTGACTGTATTTGTGAGCGTGCAGTATTTGGTTAAGTCCTAAATTAGTAGGAAATAAACACTGTGACCTTGGGCAAGATACCTTCCCTTGGAGGCCTTAGCTTTTTTATCTGTGATCAGGGAAGGGTCACATGATCTCCAAAGTTCCTTCCTGCCCTAAGATTTTATGACTGTGAATGTGTAATCCTCTGCTCCGGGGCTTGGGGCAGGAAGCTCAGTGCTGGGGCAGAAGCCTTCTCAAGCCCTTCAACAGCTGTCTGGCAAAACCCCTCCTCGACCTTCTTCCTATTTATTTCTCAGTTTGGCTCAAGGGTTGATTATATTACTGATAGAGAAATAAACCAAAAGGCCAAGGCAATCACTGCGTCACTGTGTTTTCTTAATCTCATTTTCTATTTATGGAATGCAGAAAAGTAAGGGACTGCCGTGGATGTCTTTGGCACTGGCTTCCATTAGTTCACTGGGTTGTTATGGATAATAATGTGAAGCCTGTCACCTGGCCTGCACTTGACAGTTTATAGAGTGGTCAAGAGTGTTGGCTGTGAGGCTACAACCCTCTGGTTCTATTCCAGCTCTTACTCCACGTACAGGCACATGACTTCAGGCAAATTACATTCTTCTGCTCCATACCTCTATCGCTTTGTCTGTGAAATGGGAGCAAAAACAGCACATAGGCCTGCTGAAGCTTAAGGGATGTGATGTCATGAAGCCTTTAGCATCAGGCCCATGGTAATCTCTAATGTATTGTCTATTATTTGTACAAAGCCCTTCATATTCATTTTCTCTCCTTTTTAAAAAAAAGATTTTATTTTTAAGTAATCTCTACACCCAATGTAGTGCTTGAACTTACATCCCTAAGATCAAGAGTCGCACACTCTACCGACTGAACCTGCCAGGTACCCCTTCATATTCGTTTTCTGATTTGACACACCTATTGGCTCCATCAAGCTGGTATGATTTAATTACCCCTGTTTCTGACTCAGACAGTAAGTGGCAGAGCTTGTGGTTTCTATCCCACAATTTCTGAAACCAAGGCCAGGCCATTTTCATTGTCCCCTAAGGCCCTGACCTCTCTGTGGAATAATAAGGCAGTACTGGAGGAAGTGTCCCTCAAAGCAAGGTTGGTTCCAAGTGCTTAGGCACTAAGAAAAGAGGGGGGATCCCAGTGGCTGGGTAAGGCCTTTGGTGGGATCCTGAGGACAGCGGGTTTGGAGACCTGTGATGGAATGAGAGGAAAAGGCAGCGTCGGGAGGGAACTGACACTGGTGAATGTCAGTTCAAGAATGACTTAGTCTATTTAGAGGACAGTCAAGGCGCTGCCCCCCAGGGCAGAGCATTCTGGGAGGAAAGTTGTAGGAGATAAGAATGGAAGTAATACTTGACAATTTACGGAATGCTTATAAGGTGCTGTTCCTGAGCACTCCATAGGTAATTACTTATAAAATTCTCACAATCACTGTATCAAATAGGGACCAATATTATTCCTGTCTCACAGATCAAGGCACAGAGAGGCTAGGTAACCTTCCTGAGGTCACAACACTGATAAATAATAGAGGAGCCAGGATTCAAATCTGGATGGGCAGTCTAACACCAGAACCTATGTTCTTAATCACTATGATATACAACCCAACTCAACAGAAGCAGGGTTTTCCAAATAAATTCATGACTCTCAGCATCTCCTGCTACAGGCTATGGGACTGAGTGAAAATACTAGCTCCTCTGTTCACAGAGGAGATGCAGACAGTCATCATGAACCAGGGTGTAGAGGCATCCTTGACAAGGATTTTTAGCTAGGCTCTGGAATACAGATCTGACCACTTCACTCCCTTGTTAAATTCACTTCACTCCCTTGTTAAATTCAGGCAGCCTCCAGCAATTCCAGTGTTGGTGATTTCTTTACCCCAAAGACTTTCACGGATGTTCATGCCATTGCTTGCCTGTTCCCCTTTTACACTTTTCCTCATGGAACTTCTACTCATCATTCAAGACTGCCCTCAGGCGTTGCCTCCTCCCTAGGAAGCCCTCTGTGATTTCCCCACATTGGGTTCCATGGCCCCTCTGTGCTGCCGTTGAACCCTCTGCGCATCTTTACCCTACATTTTGGGGAGAAATGATGTTGAGAGGCAACACTCACATGTTCTCAACTCTGTGCTCCTTATTTATCATCCATCCATCCATCCATCCATCCATCCATCCAACCATTGTCTGTCCACTTATCTATTTTCTATCTTTAATCTTCTTTATTTTTATCCTCAGAGTCTGGTACTGTATTTGGCATACATTGAGGGGCTCCATAGATGTTGGCTGAAATAAATGGATCAGAGTTCCCAGTGACTCTGATAAGAGGGAGATATTTATTCATAGCTGATACTGCATCGCCCCACTGACTTCATTTTCTCAACCCAAATCAGGGCATATCTGTAGATAGCGAGGCCAAATATTTGAAATAAGGACATCTGGGAAATCAGAGCACTCTTCTGCATGGTGAAAGACTCCTGTGTCTTCAAGTTTCAGTTCAGGCCTCACCTCTTCCAGGAAGTCTTCCCTCTTATCCCCAGGCCAACATTAGCTGCCTCCTCTGCCAGTACTCCCAGGTATGAACTTCTGATATCACAAATTTATCCTTTACATTGTTCCTTGGCCCCCTGCTAGACTATAAGCCCCTTGGAAACATTTTTTTTTTTTTATGTGCTCAGAATCTCCTATAGAGCCCGGCACAAGGCAGCTGTTTAGAAATGTTTGGTGAATTAATGAAATGGCTATCTCATTTAGATTGAAACCTCCCTGAAGGATGGCTTAGAATTCCTAGACCAGTGGTTTTTGAACTGTGTTCCTTAGAGCACTAGGGGCTCTATTAAGGGACTGTGGGGGCCTCTGTTGGGATAGGAAAGGGGTTAAGCATAGGACTCCAGACCCTAGCCCCTCAGTCTCCATAAATATACTCAATACTTGTCTGAGCACATGGCTTCATCTTTGATTGAGAAAACAGAGTCAGAAGAAGTATTATGAATAAGCCCAGGGTTTTGAGTCAGGAAGCCCTGGTTTGCCCCGAAGCTTACAGCTGGGTGTGCCTGGGCGTGGGCTCATCTGTCTCTTTACAGCAATATGGGGGCAATCTAGTGGTCTCTCAGACTGGCTGTGAGGATTCAATGTGGTTTCACGGCATCATCATATAAGAGAAAAGTGGAAATAAATCGTGCACAAATCACAGAGCGGTGAAAAAAATATAGGCCATCAGGCAGAGCGTCCTTCTCTGCCTTGCGATCTGAGTGGTGGGGCTCATGTGTTTACTGGTTCTGAAGCTCTAGTGCCCTTTGAGATTCCTGGGGAGCATGTGAAACTGTGTACTCTCGGCCTCTTTCCAGGGCCTGACACAGAGGTTCTGGAGGCCCAAGAATGTGCATTTTAAACAAGTGTGCTTAGCCCAGTAATCCCCCTCCCAGGTAGCTGAAGAAAGAAGAATAAATAATAAATAATAAATAAAAATGTATGTCCATACAAAAAGCTGTATGCAAGTAGCATGGTGTTTGTAGCACCATTATTCATATTAGTCCAAAGGTGGACAGAGCCTAAATGTCCATTAACCAACAAATGGACAAACAAAATGTTGTATGTCCACACAAAGGAATATTAATTCCACACTGAAAAGGAATGAAGTTCTGACACCCACTACAACACGGATGAACCTTGAGAAGATTATAAATGGGGGGGGGGGAAAAAAGGCCAAACATACAAAACAGTTCCATTTATAGGAACAGGCCAGAATTGGCAAATCTAGGAGATAGCAGACTAGCGGTTGCTTAGGGCTGGGCAGTGGGGGGAGAGGAAGAAGTTTGCAGTGACCCTTTCCTGGCTACAAGGTCTCTTTTCAGGGGAAGGAAACCTTTCTAAGGTGAAGGTGGTGATGGTTGCACAATCTGTGAATATGCTAAAAGCCACTGATTCGCTCACTTTAAACAGGTGAAGTGCACAGTATGCGAATGATATCTCAGTAAAGTTGTTAGAAGAAGAGCCAAACATTGCCTTCTGAGGGAGGTGGGGTGGGCATGTTAGAGGACCCTTTTCTAGTTTCCCTAATTAAGCACTATTGGATTCACAGGGGTACAGACTGATTCTCCCCGGCTTCCAAAGGTGGGAGCCCCTATTTCCAGTGCATTTCCTCTGGAAGCATCTCACTGTGCTTCTGGTTAAGCATGCCCTCCCTCTTCCAGAAGGGTGCTGCGAGGCGCCTGGAACATGGTCAGTGTTCCATCCTGAGCTTTTTTGATCAGATGCCCAGTGAAAACAGTTTGCAGATGCATCTCAACGTATGACGTTATTTGTGTTTATCTATTTAAAAATTATACTTGTATTACTATGCAGATCCGTTATGGGCATGATCAAATATGCATGCAGTTTACATTTTACAAGATGAGCTTAAAAAGAAGGAACAGGGAAATCTTGGAGGGGGTGATATTTGGGTAGAAAGCTGCATGAAACTTAGGCTCACACTTTCTTCATGGCATCTAATCTTGTCCCAGAGATTAGAAGTCCAGCGTGTCCTTGAAATCAACAGTCAAGGTGTGTAGAATACTTAGGAGGGGAATTAGAGATGTACGTGTGGGTAGGCAGAGCAGGCTTGTAAAGGAGAAGAGTGGGGGGACTGAGGGGGAGAGCTCTAGCTGAAGAAATCAGAAGGACCTATGTTCAAATCCCAGTGTTTCAAAGCTATAATAGTTTACTAGCTGGGTGAAGTTGACCTTGAGTTTAGCCTTCTCATTTGTAAAATGGGAATAACAGTACTGACTTCACATGATTGTTCAGAGCATTAACTGAGAGAAGGTGATTAAGGAAAGAGATAAGACAGATAGATGGTCGGAGGAAAGAAAAGGAGGGAGAGGAGAGGCAGAGTTCAGTTCCTCAGACATACATTGAGCACCTACTGTAGGCGAGAACCTACTCGGTGCCCAAACAAGATATGGAAGGGGATTCAACTGAATTGCTACCCTTCGGGGAGCCCACAGTTTACTGGGGAGACGAGAGACATAAAGAGTCATGTGAGGCCATACATACAGGGCCCGATGCTGACAGAGGAGGAAGGAGGAGGGGAGAGAGACACCTCCTCCACTCCCAGAAGCTATAACTAAGAATAAAGATCCTTATTCTAGGTGCCAGGTGGCAGCTGTCCTGCCAGGTGAGTGTCAGGTGCCCTGGGGGTGTCTTTGCAGCAGGCCCTGGCTCCATTTGATGCTCCCAAATGAATCCTTTCTAGCCCAAACAAGCAGGGAGCGGCTAGACCCACAAACAGACACACACACAGACACATGCACAGGAAGTAGAGTGAACTGCTGGGCAGATTATTTTTGTTTTCCCCTCATCACCACCACGGAGCAATCAATGACATTCCTTTCTCGCCTAAACAAACACGTTTGTGTCCTGCAGCCTGCCAGGAAGTGAAGAAATCCCCTTAGGAGTAGCTTCTCTCCACCTCTGGCCTTCTCCCATTCTTGGGGAGGCTGCCTGGGGGCTAGAAGCCTTGAGGACTTCTCCTCTTTCTTGCTGTTCCCCAAAAGCGGAGGCAGTAGGGGAGAACCTGGTTCGAGTCTCCGGAATCACTGAGCCTCTACACCTCTGACCCTCCAACTCAGACTCTGGCTTAATGTTTTTTGGTTTTTTTTTAAGATTTTTATTTATTTATTTGAGAAAGAGAGAGCATGAGTGGGGGGAGGGGCAGGGGGAGAAGCAGACTCCCCTGATGAGCGTGCTGGGCGATCCCAGGAACCAGAGATGGTGACCTGAGCTGAAGGCAGATGCTTAACTCACTGAGCCACCCAGGCGCCTCCCCAGCTGAATTCTTGAGAATGATTTCCAATGTCAGGGTGTGAAACCATTAAGGGGTAGGAGGACGGCAAGGTGGGTTGGGGAAGAAGTCTCCAGTTCTAAGAAAATAGAGATCAAGCAGAACTGGGAGAGGCCTCAGAGGTAAAAAGGGGTGTTTTAACAGTGACATTCTTTCCTCTGCAATATTTTTCTTAGAAATTAAAAAGTCACCTTCCTAAAGCCAAAGAATAGTTAAAAGAGAGCAAAGAGGGGCGCCTGGTTGGCTCAGTCAATTCAGCGTCTGACTTCAGCTCAGGTCATGATCTAGGGGTCCTGGGAGTGAGCCCCCATTTTGGGCTTCCTGCTCAACAGGGAGTCTGCTTCTCCCTCTCCCCCTGTGCCTCCCCCCACTCATGCTCTCTCTCTTTCTCTCTCTCTCTAATAAATAAAATCTTTTAAAAAAAGAGAAAGAGCAAAGGGTGTAGGAACAGCAGAAAAATACCTCCTTGTATCCTAAACTTGGCTGCTCTATTTGTTCTAAAAGTAACATGTGCTTTCATGTTTGTTTAATGTTTGTGAGGCTGGATAATGTTTCTGAAAAATTAACTAGTGATTTCCCCCCCCTCTGGTTTGTCCTTTTGCTCTTGAGATCCTCTCTGATTTGAGACATTTGACTGTTCTGTGGTCACTGCCTCAGGAAAGGGGTGTGACAATAAAAAACAGAGAAAAAAGGAAGTATCTCCTGGCTTTTGAGTTACAAAGCCTAAAGTCCTTAGGAAAACCCAAATCCCTCTCGGCATAGCAGGCCATAGATTTGGGAGAGCAAAGTCTTTCACCTCTGAGAGGATAAAAGGAATTCCCCTGTCTGGAAGAAAGGGGAGATGAGGAGGTAAAACCATAAACGTGGATATTTTTGAAGGGAGGGAATAGGGAGCTCTACCCTGCTTCCAGAGCATGGGCCCTGGTGGGCAGGTGGCAAATCCTAAGGAGGTTTTATGGGATTCAGGTGCAGAGGGGACCTATACACTCTTTTCTGTCAGAACTACATTGCTGGGAAGGCAGCAAGTCTCTAGAGAAGAAATGGTTGCATGAAATGTCTAGGTGGATGGAGCCTCCAGCAGAACTTCCTATCCTAATGAGAGGTCTAAGAAGAGCAGAAAGATTCCTGTGCATCCCAGAGGGACACAGAAGCAGCAGAGGGACCAGAAAGGGACCACAGGAATGGAATTGATTGGATTCAACCTGGGTGGACCATTCACTCAGGACCACAGGTGACAGACATTCCAGTGGATACCAGTTGGACCAATGACACTGATACGGACTGTTCCCTCCTAATACCTTGGAACTAACTGAAGTTCCCAAGCTTGGGCACAACTCTAGGAGAAAGCGAGGAAACCCCAAATTGACTGGGTGTTGTCCATGCCAGTGCTTGAAACAGAAAATCAGTTGAACCCTAGAAAAATCCAGTTCCACTTCTTACATCTGACCTATTCTGGGATGGTGGTGGACTAAGATTCCTACTCACATGTTTGCTTGATGTTGGCAGTTGTAATAAAGGTTTATGTGTGAGTTTTAAACATTTCTTGAGTACTTCTCTGCACTAGATGTTTTTGGGATAATAGAGGAATAAAGACAGAGCAGAATGTATTATAAGAGGTGCTCTAGGAGGATACCAAGGCAGTGTTACAGACGGAGGGAGACCTTCTCAAGGTGTCCCCAGGCTCTGCAAGCTCCGGATGAGGTTTTCCTCACTGGGTGAGGTTGGAGTGAAGGGCAGAGGCACTTGATGGGGCTGCTTTTGTGGGCATTCTGAGAAACAAAGATGTGGCAGGGACAGCTGGTATGTGTCCCTTCCCTTTGCGGTTCGATTTCAGAGGAGACAGGCTAATGGTGGGTATTTCAGGTGGAGCAGGTGGTGAGAGTGGAGATCTGGTGGGCTTCCGGTGGGGGGATTTTTGGTGAGCAGTTCTGCACAGAGAGTAAGAAGCCATCAGGATAAAAGACAAGGCTAATTCCCCAGACGCCCCTTCCTGGTGTGGCTGGGCAACCAAGCGGACCTCCCTGGGACTTGAATCAGCTTGAGTGTGTATATCCCTGTGACTGCTACATGCTCACGGCTGGTCTGGTCACCTGTTTTGCCTGTCTGAATTTTCTCTCTTCCCCTTATTCTCTATGTCATGAGGAAACTGGCCTTTGCCTTTGGAAGACGCCATCAAGAATGTCCGTTCTCCAGGTCTATGGAGACCAAACCCAAGGTCAGCAGGAGAGGGATCAAAGGATCTCCAAGATAGTCTCTTGGTGGGCTTTTTCTGAACCTGCTGAGGGCTCCTCTAAGGTGGTAGGCATAGGAGACTGGGCTGGAGTTCCTGGTGGTCCCTGCAAGGATACTGGTGATACTTACATGTAGGGCCTAATGAACTAGAGTACATCATGAGAAGGTAACTCTCTTTCAAAGTGACTGTCCAGCCTTCAGATTCCATCAAGGAGAATCTCAACTTGGTGCTCTTTATCCCCCTGTCAACTTCTAACTTGCTCTTGGAGCTCACAGCAGACAAAGGTCTCTAGCATGAATTTCATAATGTTGCTTTGGTTTCGTAAACCTTTTTGTGGTTCCCTTCTTTTGCTTATGGCAGGAGACATTGGTTTTCCATTTATGGTCATCATAGAGTTTCTTTTAAAATACATTTAAGTTAAAATGGATCAAATTTAAAGAATTAATAATTATATGAATTACAGTTATAGATAGTTCATGAATATAGTAAAAATTAGACAGGTTATGACTGATGATTTAAGTCTGGGGACACCCAGTTTTGTCCCCAGTCAGGACTCTGCCCTCAAGGGTATAATGGGAAGCACACAGGATTGGTGTAATACATACACACTTGAGACTTGACTTTGGGGATATGACCTTGGGAAGGTTGATTAACTTCTCAAAGTTTTGGTTTATTTAGCTATAAAATGAGAATGGGGCAACTGGGTGATGGGCATGAAGGAGGGCACTTGATGGACTGAGCACTGGAGGTTATCTGCAACTGATGAAATTACTAAGCTCTACCTCTGAAACTAGTGATACACTATGTGTTAATTAATTGATTTTAAATAAATAAAAAAAGGAACAAAGGATGAGAATGTACTATCTTATTGGGTTGCTGTAAGGATTAAGTGACATAACGCACATAGAGTAGAAGCTGAACACAGAGCTTGCTGCACAGTAAATACTAAGATGAACAATTATGATTATTGTTGTTGTTGTTGTTAGGAAAGTACCCTTGGAATACTGAGTATTACTAGTTGCTTATTTGATGAGCTTGTGAATTTTGCATTCTTTCCTCACAGTGAGTGTTTTTTAATTTTTTAATTTTTTAAATTATTTATTTATTTAAGATTTTATTTATTTATTTGACAGCGAGAGAGAGATCACAAGTAGGCAGAGAGGCAGGCAGAGAGAGAGGAGGAAGCAGGATTCCTGCTAAACAGGCAGCCTGATGCAGGGCTCGATCCCAGGACCCTGAGATCATGACATGAGTCGAAGGCAGAAGCTTTAACCCACTGAGCCACCCGGGCGCCCCGAGTGTTTTTTTAAAGGACCCCCCCCCTTTTTTTTTAAATTGAAGCGTAGTTGACATACAATGTTATATTAGTTTCGGGTGTGCAACCAGGTGATTCAACAATTCTCTATGTTACACAATAGCTACCACAATGAGCGCAGTCACCGTAGAGCATTACTACAATCTTATTGACGGTCCTGATCATGCTGCACTTTGCATCTCCGTGACTTACTTACTTTATAACTACATGTCTGTACCGCTCAGTCCCCTTCACCTATTTCATGTCCTCGCAGTGAGTTTGGATGAGGATTGAAGTGAAACCAAGAGAACTTGGGTGTAGGGGAAGAGCTGGAAATAAGGAAACAAGTATGTTCTGGCCATATATTGTCGGTGAGTGCCTCATTGGTACTAATTCTACACCCCTCTCTGTATCCCACTTTTTGCCAGGTGCCTTGGAGTTTCCTTCAGGGAGGAGTATACATCCCTGCTCTTAATTTTGGGTGTGACCACGTGACTTGTTTTGACCAACAGAATACTAGCAGGCAGGAGGTAAATGGTGGGGTAGCATGTGCTTGGGTGGGGCCCTCCTGTCCCTCCACACTTATTCTGCTGATGACTGCCTGGCCAGCTCACTAGTCCATGCGGATCCAAGCCCTGCTAGGCCCAGTCTGCATCAGCTAATTCCCTCCCAATGGCTGTTTTTCCAGCCACTGAGCTTTCAGGTGGCTTTTAATGCACAATAATTGTGTCGATAGATGTTGATGACCCCCACTATGCACCTGCACAAGGTGCTTTTTCTTAGCTGTTGAATTTGGTCCTCAAACATCCCTGTTTACTAAGACTTGGAGAACCCCAAGGAAATAGACTTGGAGAAAGCCCTCCCAGTCGATGATCACGCAGGGGAAAGAGCAGAGCTTGGAGGTGACCAGGAGTCCCAGAATGTGATCTTTCCACTACATCATGGAAGAATGGGGTGGTGGGAGGCAGAACACCACGTTACTGGTTTCACAGCTGGGCCTAAGGCTGGTCCTGTCTATAGTCATAGTCATCCCTGAGACCACATTGGCCATCATCATAAATCTAGGACTGTGACATCACAGGATGACTCAGACAGGAGGGGGCAGGACAGGGAAGCCCTGGCGAAGGGCTGGGTGGTTATAAAACCTCAGTCTAAATAGGGACAGGGTGGTAACATTAGTAGACAGGGCTGGGTCACAGAATAGGGTGGTTTGGGTCAAATGATGACTGAAATTTATTTTGGAAAATATTTTCCCAAGTGTCTCACTAAGCCTTGTGGGAATGAGAAATTGAGGGGGAAAGCCAAGAGGGAAAGCTGACAAGGTTGAGAAGGCATGACCAGCAGGGGTTGATTTCATAAAATTCAGGGCATCAGATGTTCCTGGGCCAAACTCTTGTTCATCCTTGAGAACATTTCCCCCATTCCCCTGCCCTGAGATCTGTCCCTGTCATAGCAGACTCGATCCCAAATCCCTCTATTAATCCTTCAGTGATTAAGTAACAGCCAACATTTACTGAGCGAGTACTAAGTGCCAGACACTGATCTCAGCACTTTACACCTTTGTTTACCCTCCCAATCTCTGCCACACCCTAATAGGAATAGGAGATATTCCTATTAACCCATTTTACAAATGAAGGAGGAAAAGGCACAGTGAAGTGAAACACTCAAGCTCATACAGCTATTAAGAGACTGAGATCTGAACACTAGAGAGTATGGTCTGAATTACTCTGCTGGTGTTTACTGCACAGCATTGTAATGATCCTAGAATTAAGTGAAATAATGGACATTAGGCACTTAGCTCATTGCCTAACATTAGGGAGAGCTCCCAAAATATTATTATTAATACCAAGTCCTACTACATTGGTATGAATTTATTTATTAACTTCTATTAGCTGCTTCCATGGTTCTCTTTAGGGAGGGAAGATTTTTGTGGGGAAAATACTTTGGTTGGGATGGAAGGTGAACCTCCTAAGGGCCTGGCATCAGCTAGAGCCAAGGCCTCATGGATGCCAGGGAATGCCCTGCACAGGAAAATGAGATTTTGGAGATTTGGTGAACTGGGAGGGAGTTGAGGATGAAGATGGGAGGGCAAGGGAGACTCTGTGTCATGAGATGAGACCCCTTCCTGGGACCCGATTATGGTCACCAGTGCATTACTAAATAACCATTCCTAGTGGAAGAGATTGCTGTTTGTGGTGGGGGAAGCAGCTGAACTTGATGTTATGGTTGATGTGCTGTGGGATGCTGGCCTGGGGGATGCCAGTGCCCCAAAGACTGTGTACTGGAGAAGATGAGCCCACCAGGGATTAGAAAAAATCCAAGGGAGGCCAAGGAATTTCCCTTAGATCCTAAAGGATCAGGAGATCTCCATCTGACATCTGGGTAAGGTTGTTATTACCAATGCCTTTATTAACATTCCTTTCTCTACAGAATGCACGCTCCTGGAAGGCACCGCTCATTCATCTTGGCTTCTCAGGGCCAGCTCAGTGTTTGGAACTAAGCAGGGCTTTGACACATAGTTCTTGAGTGAATGAATGAAAAGATTTTGAACTAAGGGTCAACAGTACCTGCCCAGATGTATGCCTACTCAGCCATTCTTTGTGTGTGTGTGTGTGTGTGTGTGTGTGTGTGTGTGTGTGTGTGTGTGTGTGTGTGTGTGTTTAAGTAGGCTCTATGCCCAATGTAGGGCTTGAATTCAGGACCACAAGATCAAGAGGCACATACTCCACCAGCTGGACCAGCCAGGTGCTCCATCAACTCAGCCATTCTTAACATTTCTTCACAAAGAGGTGCTCTGAATATCATAGTTTGTTCATATCTGAAATCATGGACCTGCTTTCCATGTATCTGACCGATCCATGCTTTCCTAACTGCTACTGATGCCACACCCAACTGTACCTCTGTATTCATTCCTTAGACTTGAATTTGAGTACAGTGTTGTATGGGCCTGTGGCTGCCATTTTCTCCTCCTCCATTGGGCTGACATTAGAACAGCGGTTCTCACCTAGAGCCAATTTTCCCCTTCAGCAGACATTTAGTAATATTCAGATATATTTTTAGTGGTCACAGCTAGAGAGATTGCTATTGGCATTTAATGGGTAGAGGCCAGGGATGTTTCTAAACATTCTACAATGCAAAATACAGTCCCCTGTCTTGGTCAGCTGGAGCTGCTATAACAAAATACCATAGACTGGGTGGTTTAAATGACAGACAATTATTTCTCACAGTTCTGCAGTCTGGGAAGTCCAAGATCAAGGTGCTGGCAGATTCAGTTCCCAGTGAGAGCCTTCTTCCCTGGTTTGTAGATAGTTGCCTTCTTGCTGTGTACTCATGTGGCCTTTTCCAGGTGTGTGAGTGTGAATAGAGAGAGAAATCTCTCTTTTCCTCCTCTTATAAAGGGCACTAATCCTATTTTGAATGTCCCAACCTGCTCACATAACTAAACCTAATTATCTCATAAAGCCCAAATGCCATGTCCAAATGCCATCACATTGGAGGTTAGGGTTTCAACATAAGAATTTTGGGGAGACACAAACGTTGAATCCATAACCCCCCCACGACAAGGAGTTACTTAGTCTATAATATTAATGATGCTGAGGTTGAGAGACCCTGCATTAGAGTGTTATGGTTAAGAGTCTAGACTTATTGGAATGTAGAAGAACTGGTTCGGGTCCAACCTCAGATAGTTACTTGAAGACAGAGATGAAAATGGTATCTACCTGGATGGAGAGTCAGGAGGATCAAATTGGGTCTGACCAACAGCTAGCTCCTGCTCTTTTCTTCCTGGAGTCCCTACCCCAACACACACGTTTAAAGTAGCAATGACAGCCATATTTCTCCATGGCCTAGGGACAGACCTCAAGTGGGTTCAGGTGCCTTCAAGTCCATGTGTTACTAATTCAGAGGCCAAGCCTGGAGAAGCTAGTTCTTTGTCCCAGGAACCATGACATGCTTCTGTCCTTCTATGCACCCAGGTCTGGGCAGTGAGCATCTTTGCTGGAAGTAACTAATTGTTTATCTTTAATTGTCTTATATCCTGAGTTAGTTTTGGGGCATAACATAATTGTGAATGTGAACAGATATATGCAACCAGGCAAATGAGATTTATATAAAAAAATCTCATTTTACTAAAGGAAACCCTTTTTCAGGTGGGAGTGGGGGGATAGGCAGCTCTATTCTAAGAGCAATAGCTCAGTCTCAGGATTTATGCTCTAAGGATTTACTGCACACTGACAGAATGTCAGAGCAGGAAGTGATGTCAGAGACCATCTTGTCAAACCCCCTCACTTTACATTTGAGAAACTGAGACCCAAAAGAGGAGAGAAACTTCCTTAGGATCACATCCTAGTTAGTGACAGAGAAGTCACAACAGAGGGCTCCTCACACCCCATCCAGGCTGGTGCTACTCCACCATGCCGCCTCTTGCTAAAGGGCGTTCCTTTCCGATTAGACATCAAGGAAGAGATGATTTCCTCCTAAGTCTGAAGCTCAAGCTTCATGTTAAACAAGAACTTGATTTTCAGAATCATCTCCTGCAATGGGGCTTTATTTGAATTTCTCTTTTCTTCTCTTGGCCTGGAGGTGGCATTGAGGCAATTCCCTCTGTGGGTGCCTCGCTCCATACGTAAACACATGTCTACCGTATGTACACAGGCGCACACATTTGTCATTCCTTCCCAGAATGACTTAATGATTTCCATGTAACCAATATGTTGCAGCTGTTGGCTTCCTTCAGGCTGAAGCACTCAGAAAATCATCAGTTATCAAGTTGCCTTCCCGACACTGCTTTTTCCCAGCCCCATACATTTTCTCCCTCTTTCCTTTAAAAAACATGGTAAGAAAAAAAAAAAAGAAGTAAAAGAAGGTAAGAAAACAAGTTAAGACAAAAATACTGGGACTCTACTTCCAACCAAATCCTGGCCTGGGGTCTGCAGGGACCGGGCTGATACTATGTTTTTGTGGGAGGTCTTCCAGTAGGAGACAATTTTAGTTTGCTCCTCCATGGCAGAGAGCTTTCAATCAGGAGATGCAGGGGGAGAAAGGTTGGGGGTCAGGAGGCAGGAAGCATGTTTTGGAGAAGACAGTGTACTGAGTGGATGTGGTCAGGAAGCCTGGGGTGCACATTCTTACTCTGCCATTTGCTAGCTTTGTGACCTTGAGAAAATTGCTCAAGTCTCTGAGGCTCACTTTCTTTAATCTGCAAATACCACCTGAAGATTAGAATGAGTTCCCAGGAAACTTATCTGTCTCCACCTGCCCACTTCCTTTCCTACCCTTTGTTCTCTGGTCCATGGAATGTAAGAGAGAGGTATTTTCTGTGGACAAGTAACACTGACCTTCAGCACTTGTCTGGCTTCACCCATGACTTCTTCCAGAAACTGTTTACCTGGACAGGGACAGAGGACCTCCTTGTACTGGTTTTAATGCCAGCTCCTGGGACCCATGTGTGTGACTACAGTGCCCAGATGTCTCCTGCTGGTCCCATGCCTGAGAAATGAGACTGGTCACAGCCACCAGGTAAGTCTGTTAGGAGCAGCCTGGACTGGCCACGCTGCCTAAAGCTTATTGTCTGTTTCATAACTGTCATGCACCTTACCATTCTACTCCTGTTCATCCTGACTATTTTTTTTCTGGACTCTACTCCCAGCTTCAACTCCATCCTGCTCACTCTGCTACCTTCTCACCTTTTCAAAGCCTGGTTTCAATCTTACCTGATTTAAAAAATTAATCTGTCCTTGGCAACCTCCTCAAGCGATCCCCAAGTCAAGTTCCTTGACTCCATATTCAATGCCTCCTGTGATCTGGCCCCAGCCTTAGTTTCCCCTCATCCCCTTCATGTCTCCCCTTCATATGCCATCCAAACAGGACAACTTGCCTCATGCCTTCCTGTCTTTGAGGCTTTGCCCTGCCATGTCACTCTTGGAAGGGCCTCTCTCTCCCAGTAGTAGGTCAATATCCAGCTTAAAGCCTGTTCCCCCAAGATGCTGGGTCTAGACCTCTCCTCCCTCTTCACCTGTTTGCTTCTCTGTGCTGGAGTTGGGATCCACGCCTTGGAACGTCCCAGTGCCTGCCCCTTATCTCTTGGCATTTACTACTTTCTACCTCGTATTGTAGTTAGTTGTGTATAAGTTGACTTTTAGGCTGAACCATAAAGGCAAATGCCTGTGGGAGGAAGACATGTTGTAGGGAAGTCCAGAGAGGAGGGAGAATAATGTCGGCCTTCTCTACCTCAGGGAACTGTGAGAGGAGAACAGGGAGAGAGAGAAAAGCAGAGGCAGGGGCTGGTGAGAAGCTGGGTACCTGCATCCCCTGAGTTAAAGTGCCATCTCTGAGGAACTCTCTGGGTTGAAGAGAAAGCTGATGAGGAAGGTGGAGGTGGGGAACTTCTGCCTGATTCTTGTTTGGACTTCTGGGAAGAGACCCCCTCACAGGCAACCTCCCCACCTCCACCTCCCCACGCTCTGTCATCCTCAGCCCCAGAGAGCCTGAGTCTGCCCTCTGGAGACACCTTCAGTTCTCCTGTGATGTGGAAGAGGTCTCCATAAGTGACTGAGGGGGGAGTCAGAAGTTAGAGAGCTGGCTGGGGCTCTTGTGAAGGGAGGTTGCTGCCGCCAGGCCCAAGTGACCCTTCTGCCAGGGGCCACTCACTTTCAGTTAGAGACTGGTCTGACCAGGCAGACCTCAGTGGGGTTGGCAGTACCATTGAGAGACGCAAGCATGAACACGTGACAGAATGTAGGATGGGTTGTGAGACTGTTTCTCAGTTCCTGCTAGATACCTGTTTAAATTCTTTCTTCAGGGTCTCAGGAACAAACAAACAAAATCCACCCAACCAGAACACAAATGATTTGTATTAGAAATCCATGTGCCCCGGACGCCTGAGTGGCTCAGTTGTTAAGCATCTGCCTTAGGCTCAGGTCATGATCCCAGCGTCCTGGGATCGAGCTCCACATCGGGCTCCCTGCTCGACAGGAAGCCTGCTTCTCCCTCTCCCACTCCCCCTACTTGTGTTCCTGCTCTTGCTCTCTCT
Organism: Ailurus styani; assembly: GCA_002007465.1. NCBI lineage: Eukaryota > Metazoa > Chordata > Mammalia > Carnivora > Ailuridae > Ailurus > Ailurus styani. The sequence goes on from LNAC01000075.1 coordinate 216,036, forward strand.
CTCTGTGTCAAATAAATAAATAAATAAATAAAATCTTAGAAAAAAAAATCCACGTGCCTGAGAGCACTAGCCAATAGATAACATCACACAGTAGACTAATAGTAATATTAAATATGGAGTAAACTGCATAGTCAGTAATAGATAGGTCCTATTTGGGGACGGTTTCTGACAACTCTCTCATAGGACATCTCATTTTTAAGTTCTTTATTAAACTTTAGAGTCCACTAACAGTCATCTGTGATCCCAGGCAACACTGGCTTTCAATGCGAAATACTTTCAATGCAAAAGTATTAAAGAAGTGTCACAGAGTCCTCAGCATTTAGCCCCATGTCTGCCGGGCACAAGGGAGGGTGGGGGAAACCAGGGACATGTACAAAGGTGAGATCATTAACTTTCCCAGCAGGGGCTATGAGAGGCAGCAGAGGGGGACATTGAGTTGGACCTTGAAGAATGAGCTGTTGTCCATCTGAGAGAGAAGGTAGGGGTGGGCATTCCAGGTATAGGGAACAGCATGTGCAAAGAGATGGAAGCATGAGGAAGCATAGTGGAATTAGTGGTAATGCTTGGTGATATCTGGGAGGACAGATTGAACTGTTAATGACAGTTATTTTATAACGAGTACTCACAGATTTCATGTTTTACTTTAACCCATTCTATTCTGATGATGACCCTATGAGGTAGATACTATCATTCCCACTCTATAGATGAGGAAGCCAGGGAACAGTGAGATAATACACTCAAGGTCACATAGCTAGGAAGTGATGGAATCAGGAGTCAAAGCGAAGTAGTATGTTGCACTAGGTAACCATCTCTCTATATTATCTCCTTTAATCCTTCCCAGAGTGATGCCCTGAAGGTGTAGATGCTAACATTACAGAGGCACAGAGATGTTTGTTAACATGCCCAAGATCACACCACTGGGAAGGAGAGGAACAGAGGTTCTAACTCAGGCAGAATCTGGAACCCACTTCTAACCTTGCACCCATTGACCTCCAGGGCACTGGCTGAACTATACTGAAGTTGCTGGTTTATAACTAGCTTATTCCCCCTTGAGAGGTCGGGTTACGTGAGGGCAGGAACCATGTATAATTGCTTGCCATTGTATCCCTAGCATCTGCACAGTGTTCAGCACACGAGTGCCCCAACCGTAGAGTATTTGCATTTTAAACCATTAAGAGGCAGCACAGTGAAGTCACTGAGAGCCCAGATTCCAAAAGCCAGCCTCTCTGGGCTCACATTCTAGCTCAGCCACTTCTAACGGTGTAATCTTAGGCCAGTGTCTTCACTCTCTGTACCTGTGTCTTTATCACAAAAATGACGGTAATAATAGCAATAACTTCATCAGGTTGTTGTACTGAGCGCACAGAAAGCATGTAGGTGAAACTTTCATGTGTAATGCATTCTTTGTAAGTTTTTGCTAGCATTCTTGGTGCCACCCAGTCCCCCGGTTGTCTGGTTTAGGGAATAGGGACACATCTAACTCAAATGATAGATCTGCAGTTTTCTCCAGCAAGTTTGGGGCTAAAGAATATGGAAGAAATACAGCAACCTTGGGCATCTGTGATGACAGTTGACAAAGATGATATCCAACCCGACACTGCCTTCGGAATACCTACCTCTGGGCTCTGGAGCCCCCTTAGCTCTTGTACTGCATGCATCTCTCTTACTGTGTCATGTGGAAGGCATGGTTTAGGGAAATGATGCAGGTTTTAAATTTTATCTCTGCCAGTGAGTAGTGGTGTCACTTCAGGTAAATTCCCTAATTTCAGCTGTGTCTGCAATGAAGTGGGGATTATGTAGCAAAAGCTACCCCAAGGGGTGCAAATTCAGGGGAGTGACCTAAGTATCTGACATGGCACTGGCATTGAGCAGACCCTCTACACATGTTTGCCAACCCCCTCTCCACCTAGCCCAGTGTTTGCCTCTTCTTCATTGCTGAAATCTCCCACAATGCCTTGCAGAGAGTAAGTGCTTCGCACAATGCTTGATGAGTGCATGAAGGAAGGCTTGTTAAAGGTCCTGAGATGGCTTTGAGGACATTAAAGCAAGCTGTGGGGGAGGAGGGAGGAACAAAAGAGAACAAGTAGGGAGCCAGGAGGGGACCTTTCCGTTTTATGGTAAACACAGTAAAATTTACTTTTTTTTTCTTTTAAAGATTTTATTTATTTATTTCACAGAGGGAGAGAGATCACAAGGAGGCAGAGAGGCAGGCAGAGAGAGAGAGGGGGAAGCAGGCTCCCCGCTGAGCAGGGAGCCCGATGCGGGCCTCGATCCCAGGACCCTGAGATCATGACCTGAGCCGAAAGCAGAGGCATTAACCCACTGAGCCACTCAGGCGCCCAGTAAAATTTACTTTTAAAAGTTAAAGCAGAGCCTTACTGGGGAGACGAAGGCAGCCAAGGTGGCTCACAGAGTCTGGGAGGAACTGGAAGAAGGAAGTGGGTAAGGAGCTGGCTTCTTGTGCTCATAGCCAGTGCCTGCCTTCCCTGGACAGGTGGACCAGGAGTTGACAGTGCCTGGGAAGCAAGTGTGGGTGAGCGGGGCTGCAGAGGGAGCTAGTGTGTATGAGAGGGAGGGGGACTGCTGGAGGCTGTGTCTTGGGTCACTATAGCGAGGGACAGGCTGGCCCGGCCCTGGCAGGTCAGAAGCAGGGCAGCTGACATTCCTTCTCAAATTACAAAAATACACATCTCTCATGCTTGTCAAGGGCTTTGTAATCTGCACAGCCTGTAGGATGACTATGGAGTTACCCATCTGATCCATGAGGTATGATGATCCATAGATGCCATTACCCCATGTGACTGATGGGGAGTTTCAGGGTGTCAATGGGATTTCTGATGAAACTGCAGTAGGGTGTATACAAAGATGAGGGTGCAATTAACTTCATCTGTGGCTAAAAAGGACACATTGAGCTGGTTCTTGAAGGATGAGCTATTATCCATCTGAAGAAGGTAGGGAAGGACTTTTCAGGAATAGGGAATAGAATTTGCAAAGGGTTGGGAGCATGAGGAAGCATGGTGGATTTAGTGATAGTAATAGTAACAATCCCTAACATATATTGACAACATACATGTGCTAGGCACTGTTTAGAGGCTTCACATTCAGAGTTCAATTGATTCTCACAATGGCCCAGTCTGGTAGATGCTACTTGGATATCCATTTTACAGATGAGGAAAGGGAGGCATGGAGAGGTAAGTGATTTCCTTAAGGTCCTGGTGGTAATGAGTGGTGAGTCTAGGCCTGGAACCCACTCAAGAGAGGCAAGCAGTGTGATCAAGGTGTGAAGGGCTAAGTGGTAAGAGATGAAACATATGGCTAGAGAGGTGGAGTAGGCCAGATGAAAAAGGAAGCCAAATATATTTCAATTCTATCCTGTTGGCAATGGGGGGACTTGGATGGTCTAAGCAGGAGACTGTTAGAAAAATCAGTGTGGCGCAGGGCAGAGGGTGACTGGAGAAAATGAGGTCATTAGGGGTGTGTTGGGGAGATAGCCAGACCCTTTGTTCTTACATGGGACCAGGTTGCCCCTTCATCTGGATATCCATCACCCACTCTGAAGCTCAAGTTCAAATACCATCAGGACATGGGTTATGTTATTTCACAAGCTCTTCTGGGAGACAAGGGTCCCATGTGGACCCTACGATATGGCTATGGCACCTTCTGCATCACATTCTCTGTGTCCAGTGACTGCATTTCAGCTATTTCTATATTCCTTGGATTGCCAGACATCCTTTACCTCGATTTTCAGCACACTAGCTAGATTCCTTATTTTCCCAGAAGCACAGGCCAGTTACTAGAGCGCTTGTGAAGATACTTCAGAAATTCTCACTGGAAAGCTCTTCCACCAAGTATAACTCTAGATAAGTGCCCGCACTAGACACATAGGCTGCTTTGCTTTGTTCCTCATGTAAGCGTGGGCTGACCAGCCAGGCAACCATAGTGGCAAGTCAGGTGAAAATGCCCACTAGTCCCAGCTATGAAACTAGCTGTGTGACCTTGGGCAAATCATTGTTCCTTTCTGGGCTCCACCCAAGAAAGAGGAGGTTCTACTAGACAATATAGACAATGTCTCTAGTCTCCTCCAGCAAACAAGTTTTGTTGTTTCTAGAACTTTCAAGTGTCTGATTTCATTGATACGTGTGACATATTTTTGTAAGTCCAGGCACTGTGATAGGTGCTAGGAACACAGTGGTACAACGCAGAGAGAGCCCTTGCTATCATGCTGGCTGATTATTTACAGTGACGGTTTCCATCTAACATCCATGAGCTGAGGACTTACTACTTTCCCGATTTTCTGGTAGAAGCTGTGACAGACATAGATGAAGACATGGTGCCTGCTCTAAAGATGCTTTTTGTCCAAAACCATCTCTTTAAGGGGAGACCAGCCAGCTAAATGTAGACAAAGCTGACTTCTTAAAAAGTGTTGTTTTTACTCTTCACCTGTAAGTACAATCAGATAAGTAGCCATGCAGACCCTGTTTCTTTTGGGCATTGCTTCCAGGTCAACCCATCTCTGATAAGAGCCCCAGGAGCATAGAGTTGTAAAATTATCATGGCTCAGCGTGCCCACAAGATGGCGGCATTCTAGTATATTCCCAAACAGCTGAGGTCATTGGGAGACAGTGCCCTCTATTGGTGTGGAGGAGAGAGACCCCTTCATCTCCTATAACTGCTGAGAGTAGGTCTCATCTTCAGTGTTCAGTGAACGTATTAATCTTCTGGAAAAATCTGGGGGGATGGGCAGCAAAGAAAAAGGGTACTAGATGTTACCTTATTCAATCCACCAAATCTTTCTGGATGCCTTCCCTGAGCTCCCCCACCCCCAAGTTTGTGTTTAATGATCTCCTCTGGGCCCCTCCACCAGACCACCTGTCATATTGAATTTGCATTGTTGATTTATCAGTCTTTCTCTTCTATCCAGCTAAGACCATGTCCATTTCCTCTCAGAACCCCTGATGCCTATGCAGAATCTAGCTCAAAGTGAGCACAAAGCTCTTTGTTGAATGAATGAAATTTATCCTAAGGAAGAACTTAAAACAGACTCTTGCTTGAATACCATCACCCAGGTGAGGGCATCTTGGGTCATTAATATTCTTGTCCTCAAAAATGGAAGTTGGAAAGATGGGAGATCAAGAGATGCAATCCAAAACACCCTAATGTGAGTTGTTGGAGGAACGTCTGGGATCAACTTTACATCTACCTCTGCCTGAAAGAGATCAGCCTTGTCCACCTAGCCAGAGAATCAAGGTCGAGAAGACAGAAAACTGGCTGAGTCTGGTGTGCACTGGAGAAAATTGTGGCCTTTAATCTGGGTTTTTACTTCACTTTCATTTCTAACCAGGGAGGGAGGCATGAGTTTTAGCATTGAAAGAGGGTCCATCAGTTGGAACAAGCAAGTTCAACCTGCTCCTTTGCCACCTTCCATTGAGGCCCCTGTCCTGGCATCTGGCACCTCTACTTCTGCTGCTGGAGCTCCAGCAAAGAGGAAAGCAGTCAGAGGCACTCCAAAGGGCCCAACCTCCTTGCATTCCAGCCCTGGCCAAAGCCAGCCCGGGGAACAAGTGGAGAGCCCCTCCTGGAGGAAGTGATTCAGAAACCACGATGGCCTGGCGGCCCGCCGTGACTCACAGCACATCAATGGGGGAATTGTCTGTGGAGGCTGAGAATACCAAAGCTCTTTTCTTTCCTTCCTTTCTCTTTTTTTTTCCTTTTCTTTTTTGCCCTCCCTTTGGCGGCACTGTGCAAAACCAGGGCTGGCCAGAAACATGTGTTTCTCATCATTGGCTCCAACAGCCGCCTTGGAGGACCAGGGAGCAAACAAGACCGAGAGGGAACAAGCCCCAAGGGGCAGCTATAGTAGTTAAAGGGGGCCCTTCTCTTTCCCTTCTCCTAAGTCCTATTTCACCTTCCCCATCAACACCGGCATTCTCAAAGAGCATCTGGAATGGAGGAGAACAGAATTTTGGATCCAGGAGAAAACTTAGAAGTATGTCTCTTCCAACACCTTTGTCTACAGATGAGGAAGCTGATGGCCCAAGAAGGGAAGTAAGTGGCTTGCCAAATTCCCCACAGCCAAGTTACAGTTGACGTCTTGCTTCAGTGACTGTATTTTCCTGTACCCCAAATCAGGAAATGTAGTTGACAAAGGATGAATTTTTTTTTTCATGAATAGCAAAAACTGAGAAGTTGCACTAAGTCTCATTATAAATCTATCAATTGTCCTTTTCCCCATATCTACCAGTCTCAGGAAACTGGTCTGCACAAGGTCACTTGTGAGGTCATTTGCAAAACCTACAGGCTGTTTTGCAGTCCTTGTCTGGCTGGCTATCTCTGTAGCATGTGGCATTCATGCTCACTTTTGCCTCCCTACCTCCCTCATTTCTCCTTGTCGGCATCCTTTGCTCTCCACCTGGCTCTCAAATGTCCAAGCTGCAGAGGGTTCTGTCCTAAGCCCACATTCCATGTTCATGGTTTCCGTGCCTAAAAATTAGCTGATGACTCCCAGATCTTCACTACAGCTGTTCATCTTTTCTGGGCTACCAACGTGTATGTATAGCTGCCTTTTCAGCATCTTCTCTGGATGTTCCAAACTGAACTCACCCTTCTCCTCCAAAGCTCTCTGACTGCTTTGACTCAATTGCCAAACCATGATGGGAAAAGGATCGCTAATGTTTTGAAGCATGTGCTTTGGAATCTCAGAGACCTGGGCTCAAGTCCCAGATATGCCACTTTAACTAGCCATGGGGCCTTGACCAAGTTACTTAACCTTCCAGTTTCCCCATCTGTAAAATGGGGATAATAGAAATACCTCCTTCATAAGATTGTCATTAAGAGGAAATGTGTTAATTCAATAGCATCAGCACAATGCCTGGCACATAGTAAATGCTCAATACATGTGAGCTATTATTTTTATTACGCATCTCAGCACCCTCCCCATTTGAGCCACACTGAATTCTTACCATTACTTAAGGACAAAAGGCTATTTTATTACTCCAGGCCATTATCCTCATTTAGGATGCTATTCATACTCTTCTCTGAGGCAAACTCCTCCTCACCCATCAGATTGAGTCCAACTGTCATTGCCCTTATAAGAAATTAGCAGCTCATTCTTTTGTTCTTATAGAGCACTTCCACTGCCATAGCATTTATTACAGAGTCCTAATTAGCTCACTTTCCAGCCTCATCTCTCACTGCCTCTCCCATCACACTCAGCTCAGCAGTATACAAGTGCCCAAGAGAGCCACATTCTTGCATATCTTGAGGCCTTCCCATGGGCTGCTTGCTCTGCTTGGAAGGACTTTCCTTTCAGGGTACATTCTCCTCTAAGAGGGTACCTCTTCTGAGCAACTATCCTGGAAGCCTGAGGCTGGGTTAGCTGTCCTTTCTTTGTGTCTCCACAGAGCCTTCAATGAGTTTCTGTAACACAACTCACTGGACTCCATTTTCAATGCTGAATTATTTGCCTTCTCCTTTCAACTTTACTGTGTCTTACTCATGACAAATACTCATTGAACATGTGATATGTCCCAGGCACTGTGCTTGCTCCCATATGGCATGAATGGACGAATGAATTTTCTGTTTCAATGTCTATTCTCCCTCCAGACTATGAGCTTCTGAAGATGGTGAATGGATAAAATGAGAGAAGATGGGAGCTATCAAGGAAAAGATCCACTTGTGGCCATGTGCTAAGTATTAGAGAATGACTTGTTCTTACAGTAATACTCATCCCACAAACATTTGATGCATACCTACTATGCATCACTCCCTGTATTAGAACTGAGCCAAATGTCTTGCAGTCTAAAGGGGGAAGACAGCCAAAGCAATGCAAGCTTCATGGGCAGTGTGATCTGTGCCATGATGGTGTTTGCAGAGGGACACCGACAGTATGGTGGGCTTCCTGGATGTGTGTCCTGGGCAGGTGCACAGAGCCCCACACTCAGAAGGGCTCCATGCTTGGTTTAAGTCTCTGCTGTGGCCACTTGGAAGTTCTTAATAATCTCACCTTTGAGTTTGTGTAGAGTAAGTGGTGACAATGGAACACATGCATGAGCAAAGGGGCCTATGTGCATGTACATGTCCACTGCTGTTCCTTGCCATCCCCTTCACAGGCAGCCTCCTTGATGCCACATGAGAATGGAATCCCAGTGGACTTATGATGCGTGGGAGTTCAGTGAGACTCAAAGCAAGTACAAGCTATGTCTGTGACATCTATAGCTGTGTAAGTAGGGAGTGCTGACAGCCCTGAGAGGCCATGCTTGCTGTGTGAACTGGCACTTGCTTCCAATGCAGAAAGAAGACAATGGTGTTCTAAGAAAAACAACTGAGAAATCCTCTCATCGTCCTTCCTACTGGCCAGCAACTTCTGCTGAAAATGATAACACAGAAGGAAAGGAAAAGATAAGGCAACCCAGAGTTCCTTTTTCTAGTCCTTCCTTACTCATCAGTCAGCCAAAAGTAGAGAATGCTCGTAGAATGCATGCATATTGAGAAGTGGAATAAAACAGTTGAGTTAGTTTTTTATTGCATTTCCACTATTCATCCACATATATACATATGGGTGTGTAAGCTATGAAATGTTAATTGTGTCATTTCATTGATTCTGCATATGAGCTAAATGCTCTTGTATTTACACATAAAGTTGGCATTGCACAATCTAAAAGCAAGTGGTAAAATTCATGTTAATAATTAAAAAATTAACATTTGTACTTAGAATGATACTGAATAGCAAAAAACAAAACAAAACAAAACAACCCCCCCCAAAACAAAAACCCCACAAAACATGACAAGTAGGCCATGAAAGAAAGGAAAAGTTTTATGTTTTAGTACTTTCAATGGTATAATTTTCCTGCATTTTGAACAAGGGACCCTGCAAATTATGTATCCAGCCTGGACTGAGAGAGAGGGAAGTGTCTTTGAATTATAGCTTTGAATACCAGATATGAAGAGCACCTCAGTTGTCCCCTGGTCCTCTGCTCATCACCCGCTATATTGCATTTGAAGAAGCTGAGAGCTAGAGGTGGTCTCAAGGTCACCCAAGATGCAAACGGGTAAGCCAGGGCTAGAACTCAGGTCACTTGACGCCATTTTTAAGTCTGGTGTCCTGCCAATGATATGTGTTCTTTCTTCTGTCAGGAATCCTACTGTAGGACTTGGAAATAAGATATACCTATGGAAGTGAAACCGTCTCCTCAGTATATGGGGGCTGATATGCAACATACTATTGTTTCTTTCCAATGCCAGGGAGGCTTGACCAACACTTGGTTAAAAGTAATACATTGTTTTCCAGGGAAAATCAAGTGGGCAATGTTTTAGTCCTCATCTTTCTTGATTTAGCAGCAACAGTCAATCCAACACTTGCTTTGCTTTGCCTCCCACATTTCACCTCCCTTAGTCTTTACCTTCCTGATTTTGTAACATTAAAGTGTCTCAGGGGTCAGTTCTCTGACCTCTTCTCTTTTTCTGCCCATGCTCATTCCTTGAGTGATCTCATCTAGTCTAATGGATCTTAAAACAATCTACATGCTAATGACTCATCTATTTATATTTCTAGCCCTGACCTCTCCCTGAATTCCTTCTAACATATCTGATGGCCTACTGGACATCTCTACTCCAGTGTTTAATAGGAATCACACATTTAAGATAGAAAATTCTGCCCCGAAAGTGCTCCCCAGCTCAGTTAATGGCAGCTTAATCATGCTAGTTGCTCAGGTCAAAACCTTACAGCTGTCCTGACTCCTTCTCTTTCACATTTCATGTCTAACCATGGGCAAATCCTAAAGGCTCTCTGCCTTCAATATATATCCAGAATCTGACTGTTTTCTACTACCCCACTGTCTTGCTTTGGTCCAAGTCACCATCATCACTCACCTGGATTATGCCCATAACTTCTGGACTGGTCTCCCCATTTTGGCCCTCATCTCTCTTTTAGCCAGAATGATCTGTTTAAACCATGTGTCAGACAATGTCATCCCTCTGCTCAAAACCTTGCAATGGTTTCTCACCTAACCGTGAAAAGCAGTCCAACCCTTGTAACAGCTGCAGAGCCTGCCAGCATCCAGTCTGGGGGCCTCAAGGACCTTAGCCCTCACTTGTCCCCCTTACTTGCTGGCTCTGCTCCAGTCATGTGACCTTCTTGCTCTTCACCGGCATCTTTCCCACCTTTGGGCCTTTCTCCTTCTTTTGGCTCTGTGGAAAGCTCTTCCCCAGAAATCTGCAAAGTTCGCTCCCTCACCCCCTACAGGTCATTATTAAATGTCACCTTCTCATAAGGGCTTCCCTGATCACCTATGGAAGACGGTTAATTGCTCCTCTCCCTAGGCACATTCTCCATTCCTGTTCTCTGATCTTTATTTCCTATAGGACTTATCACCATTATTATGTCATGTAGTTGGCTTTGTGTTCTGTTGATTGTCTGTTTTCTCCCATTAGAATGTAACTGCTTCGGTGCCTCAGCATCTCAGTCGGTTAAGGGTCTGCCTTTAGCTTAGGTTATGATCCCAGGGTCCTGGGATGGAGCTCTGCACTGGGCTCCCTGCTCAGTGGGATGTCTGTTTGTCCCTCTCCCTCTGCCTCCCTCATTGTGCTCTCTCTCTCTTTAAAAAAAAAAAAGAATGTAACTGCTTATCTGTATGTTTTTGTGCATTTTAATCAAGTGTATGAGACTGCCATGTGAGTTAAGGTATAGACCACCTAGGGCCAATGATTTGCCTAGATATAATGTACCACTCAGCCATCTTCCATGAGCCTCTTTGACTTCAAATTCCAGCTTCTGCCTGGAATGTGCTTTGCCATGGGTTGAAAAGTCAGGCCATCTTTCAGGCTTGGTTTAACAGTCATATCCACTTAGAAGCCTTCCCTGACCTTCACCTTCCCTCACCTTGATTGACTTACTCTCTTCCAGAAAACTAAAAAAATAAAAAAACAAGTTAGAGCCTTTATATGACTGCTCATAGGGAAGAAAGTGAATACACACTGGAATACACACTGGTATATATCTGGAAGGCAACTGGTCATTTAGCAAATTAAAATGTGCATACTCTTTGTCCCAGCAATGTACTTCAAGGAACTTACCATACAAAAATCCTGAACAAGTAAGTATACAAAGATATATGTGTCAAGACTTTGTAGCACTTTTGTAGTGTCAGCAGGAGCTGGTTTAATAAACTTTAGTTCTATAGACTACTCCATGCTGATGGAAAAATGTGTCAAGATATTTGTTAGGTGAAAACTGCCAAATAGTATGCAAGGCATTATCTCATTTATATTAAAGAAAAAATGATGGAAGAAAGGAAAGAAGGGAGGGCATGAGGAAGGAAGGAAGGAAGGAAGGAAGGAAGGAAGGAAGGGCAAAATGAAGAGAGGAAGTGGTTGTATATTGTATGAATTTGGTTCTAAATTATGAGAATAAGACCAAAATGATGCATGTGGTGAAAATTACCCTGGAAACCCCCTAATATCACCTATAAGAGACAATATAAAATTTCTATCACCTCTGTGTTTTCCTCCAACACTGGAACAGATTTTTTTTGTCTTCCCATTGACCACCAGATAAAATAATTATTAGACTATATTTAGGGTCTATGCTGCATGAGAACTACCCACTGTGTTGTAAATAGTTAAATGTCCCTTAATTGTTATCAGTTTCTGTGGGAGCAGAAGGGGATGCATCTCTCTTCTTGGGCCTCCTCTCGAGTGTTTATTCATTGAGGAAAAAGCAGGGAGGAACTTCCTGCACTATTTAAATTGTTTACCTCTGTCTCTATTCATTTTTTTTCCTCCAAGCATATTTAATATGTTTGGTGTGACTCTACTATATGTATGTGCCATTTACTCTTTACTTTTATTCTTTTTTAGTGATCGAATTCTAATATGAGCACATATTATTTTTATAATGAGTAATGAGACAAATGTTTGAAAGTCACCTCAAAGATGCAGAAAATAAAGTATATGTCAAGATTCTAATTAGCTTTTTTTTTAGATTTTATTTATTTATTTATTTGACACACAGAGAGAGATCACAAGTAGGCAGAGAGGCAGGCAGAGGGAGAAGGTGAAGCAGGCTCCCCACCAAGCAGAGAGCCAGACGTGGGGTTCGATCCCAGGACCCTGAGATCATGACCTGAGCAGAAGGCAGAGGCTTAACCCACTGAGCCACCCAGGTGCCCCTGATTAGCTCTTTTTTTTTTTTAAGTAATCAATTGTGTACTGTAGGAAAAAAGAGACACTGTGGAAGTGGAATTGTTAATTGTTATTGTCTTTTCAATGAAAATGACAATTGGCTTTGTCTCTTTTCCCTTCTTCCTTCTTTCCTTTCTGTGGCTTTTGGTGTTGCTGGAAGCTGCTGATATTTCAAGGAGCCAGTAAGACCTTTGCAGAACTGATATAAATGGACTCCCTGGAATTAAGACCATCACAACACAACACACAGTTCACAAAAATGTTTTAGGTGACCTATTTAGGGGGAGGGCAGGGAAGAGTAAAAGGTAGTAGGGTGTTTTGTTTCCCATGACCCCTCTGCCTTCCAGGATCTTGATCTCTGCTCCATAAAAGGCCTCAGGGCTCAGATGCTGCTGCCAATTGCCCCCACTGAATCCAGAGTGGGTCCAAGCTTGTGATGCCTATTTTTCCAGGAACCATATAACTGCAAGGACTCACTCTTGTGTTTCCCACACTCTTAGCACAGTCCCAACATCTAGTAGGCACTTGATAAAATAGCTGGCATTTTTTAAAAAGATTTTATTTATTTATTTATTTGACACAGAGAGAGAGAGCACACAAGCAGCGGGAGAGGCAGGCAGAGAGAGAGGGAGAAGCAGGCTCTCTACTGAGCAAGGAGCCTGAAGTGGGGCTCCATTCCAGGACCCTGGGATCATGACCTGAGCCAAAGGTAGATGCTTAATGACTGAGCCACCCAGGTACCCCTAGCCAGTATTTACTGAGCTCTTACTATTACATGCCTGACCTAGGTTACCTGTTATACTTTCTCAAAAGTCCTATGAGGCAGGTACAGAAATCTCTACTTTTCAGATAAGGATACCAAATCTTAGACAGGTTAAGTAATTTCCCCAGGCTTGTAGATTCTGGGATTTGAAACCAAGTTGTTAGATTCTAGGGCTAGTCCTTTTAACCACCATCCTGTCTCCAAAAACTATGTGTTGAATAAATAAACATGATGAGTGGATCAGACCTGCCCTTATGAAGGTCCTGTCAGAAGATATTCTCTAATAAAATGGGGGTTGGAGTAGCATGAGTAGGAACTGAGTCATTCACACTTTCTAGCTTGTCATCTCTTGTGAGCCAGCAGGCTGGCTAGGGTTAGGGCCAAAATTCTTTGGGAAAGAGACAAAGTGAACCATAGGTTCTGTTCCAGAATTCTCTAACAGACCCATTTGGCCCCAACCTCCAAGTGAGGTTCATTCTACTCTCCCCATCTCTGCAAACCACTAGTTTGGAGTCATAAACATTAAACGAGAAGAAGACAGTTCGGAAAGGAGAACAGGTTCTGAGAAAACCATGCTTTCCACTTGCAACAGTTGGAGTAACCAACTGGAAAAATGGCAGAACTGTTAAAAGTAAAAATGATAACAACATGGTGGGCACATTGTTTTCTAATATCCAGGCTCCTCTTCTTCCATTGTTAAAGAACTATTAATTTATAGTTGTATATATGGCTTCCCAGACTCAAGGATGTATTTTCCAGGCTCCTTTCAAATTAGATGTGGTCAGATGACTATGTTCTGGCAAATGAGATTTAAGTGGAAGTGTCATATGACAGCCTCTGAGAAACTTCCGTAAGGGGGAGATGATGCAAATATTTTTTTGCCTCTTCAGCTTTTTCTCCTTCCTGCTGGCTGAAATGCAGATGTGAGGGCAGAGACAGAAGAAGCTATCTTGAGCCATAATACCTCAATATCTACAATTTGCAGATAAAGAAACTAAGAAGGGAGTGAGGGCAATAAGCCAGAAGGAGTTGAGTCCTCAGGTCTTCATGGAGCAGGGCCATCCAGACGTGGACTGCCTACTTTTGGACTTGAATGCACAAGAAAATCAAACCTTTATCATATTTTAAGGCATAATGTTTTGGCTCTCTGTTACTCATACTAATTAACAGACATCATCATGGTTCCTTTGAAAAAGTCTAAAGTGGTAGTCAGAAGACTTGTTTTATCTCCACTTTTGCCTCTGTTTTATTATGTGATTCTAAGTTCTCCTGTTCTTAACCTAGAAGTTAGAACTAAATACAGCTCTTCCACATGTGCTGGGTGTTTTATAGAAAAATACATTTAATTAAAAGGAGAATAAAGATTTGGGAAGTGAATGCCAAAAAGGTTGAAGGGATACGGTTACACTGTTGTTCTTTGGCTTTGGGTTACCAGGGGGAGGAGACCTCACCTTAATCAATTAATTTAAGTGCAAAAGCGAGTGTACTGGTTCACAAAATCCAAGGGAAGGTTAAGCATTCAAGTTACAGAATTCCCAGAGATGAAACTGGGCCTTAGTAAAGCTGGAAACAGTTTCTCCATGTCTCTTAAACCTTACTTCTCTGTATTTCAGATTCTTTTTTTTTTTTTTAAGATTTTATTTATTCATTTGACAGAAAGAGAGGGGGCACAAGTAAGGGGAGCAGCAGGCAGAGGGCAAAGGAGAAGCAGGCTCCCCGCTGAGCAGGGAGCCTAACATGGGGACTGATCCCAGGATCCTAGGATCATGACCTGAGCCAAAGGCAGATGACCAACCATCTGAGCCACCCAGGAGCCTCTGTATTTCGGATTCAATCTCTTGTTGTAGACTGACTCTTAACACAAGTTTCACAGTTTAGAGAAGAAAGGGATGACTTTTTTCTCTATTCTGTTATCAGTACTCTCAGGGAAGAACCCTGACTGGCCCGTCTTGGTTCAGCTGCTCTCCCTGAAACCAATCAATCAGTCTTGCCAGAAAGCATGCTGTGCAAGAGAACTGCTCCTGCAGAATGTGTGTGTGTGGATTTCATACAATGTGGAAACTGAATTTTATACAACTGAGTATGTGTTACTTTCGTAATGAATGATGAGCTAAATATTTGGAGCAATGAGATAAGCATAGGGAGTGAGGAGTAGGAGGGCATAAGTGAGTGGGCACACTTTCTAAAAAGATGAACCTGGAAAGCATAGCCCTTATGTGAACACTACAAATGTTCAAGAATAATGAGAATAATTCTGCTGGTAATGGAGCAAAGCACGGCAGACCAGGTGGAAGCCAGGAGACCTGGTTTTTAGCCTTGAAAACTTAAAACTATTTGGCACATCCCTTTCTTCAGTAGGTCACACTTTCCACATTTGTAGTGTGGATGAGGTTAAATTATTTTAAATTTGCTCCATTGTTTTCAAAGTTTTTTTTTTCTTCAATTTTCAGAGGTTCTTGGGGTGTTGGTTATGATGTTAGAGATCCTTACTAGGTCTTCTTTCCATTCCCTACAAAAACAAACATCCTCTTACCCATACACTCATTGACACATTCACTCACATGTACTTACTCTCACACACCTTACACCCCCACTCCCACACATACACTCACACACATATGGTAGACCATGAATCATCATTTTGTTGGATTGGATGATCTCATGTGTCTCTTACAAGTTCTAAATGTCCATGAGTTTAAACAAATGGGAACTGTCTGAGGCTTTGAGCCTAAAATTCGAGAGAATAGCAGTTGATACAGAGAAACGTAATGATGATGAAGGTCCAAACAAATGTCTAGGATTTTCTACTCTCCTTTGCTTTTGTTCTCCCATTTGCCATAGGCCGTGTCTTCTAGTGGCCGAAGGCAAAGTGCAATCTGTAGACTCCTGAGGAGCTGCACTTTTGATAAAAGGTCTTCATAAACCCTATTATACACAGTATCTTGCCCATCTATAGGGATCTCTATCTCTAACTTCAAATATATATAGATTAGGGACAAAATTAAGATGTATGATATTTTTTAGTTTGAGGCTATTTTCAAAAATGAACAGTTACCAAAGTAGAGAAACTCTAGTGTGTGGGGTTTGCAAGAAATTTTGGTTGTCTCGGAGAAGGCTGGGAAGAACCTTTCTCAGAGTTATGTTTTGGGTCAGAAGTCTTCTCCCCTTAAAAGCAGGTATGTTTCCAGTTTGTTGCTTGGGGCAGGGATGGCCCCGTCATCCTCACAGGTCTTTCTGATTCCTCCATAGGACATGATTTCCCTCTGCCTGGTAAGAAGACAGATTCTGGCCACAAAGCCTTGCTGTCTTGAGCTGGCACCTTCCTGCGTGGGAACTCAAAGTCTCTCTCAAGAGCCCTTTTCTTTCTGCAGCTTGTGAGTGAGGGAGGCGGCCAGCTGGGTGGTTCCCACATTGAGAAACTGGGTGGGGCCTAGGGAACCCTTTGGCCTTGATTGAAGAGCCAGACCAAGGCTCCTCCCTGGGAATGCTATATAATGCAGAAATGGCCAGAGAAAGAAAGCTTTGTGGAGAGGTCCCCTCCCATCAGGTCAAGACCGGTTGGCCCCTGACAATACTGTGGGCATAGAAAAGTGGGTGGCTGTTTTATCACTTGGCTAGGCTGGGTCCCAGTACCCTTTTGCAGGCTCCAGATAGTGGTGGGGGGTGGGGGGCGGAAAATGGACTTCCATGGAGAGTCTAATGTGGATACCCTTTTGGGTGATGTAAAAAAACAAAACGAAAACATTCCTTTTGCCATTATATGATCAATCCCTATTCAGTGATCCAGGACATTCTTAAACCCCCAGACTAGACTCTGAGGAAAAGATGGAGTGAAACAGGGAAAGAAAAAGGGAAAGTGTCACCTGGATCAATACCTGACAGGTGTCTTAGAGGACGCCAGACAAAGATCTCTGCTGAGGATCCCTCCCCAGCTCTTGCCCCAGTTGCATCGGTCTCAAAAGCAATATTGATTGCCTCTCGCCAAGTCTTCCATCTTCACAGCACAGTGTGTTGGCTTGGAGAGAAGTTTTGGGAAATGTCTACAATGCTTGTCCATCAAGGTGTGTCAGGGGATCAGAAACCAGTCATCTCCACCTGGGGACTTAGTGATTTGGTATTTAGAGAATGCGTAGAGGCAGCAGGTCCCAGACAGCTGGGCACCTGCAAGATTTACCTGGGCATTTGTCTAGGAAATGTCAGCTTGTTTTGGGGAGTTTCCCTATCTGCAAAGCCTGAAGGTGTGTGGAAAGGGCCCAGTGCCAGCTCAGTCTCAATCTGGCCTCCTTCTTCAAGGACAATCATAGCATCCATTTTTTAACACCACCCATATGCCAGGCTGAGTGTTACATCTCATTTTATCCTTCCAACGACTATACACAGCTGGGGATTATTTTCCCCTTTTACACAGATGAGAAAACTAAGCTCAGAATGATTGAATAAACTGTGGTCCAAACACACCAAGGAATATTTTGAAACCATTAAAAGGAGGGGTTTAGAGTTGTATCAAAATGGCATAAGAGCTGTTAAGTGAAGAAAAAGTTGCAGAAGTGTTTTGCATGTGTGTGCATCCATGTACACGCACATACCCATACACATAACTTGCAGAAGACACAGTATGGTCAAAGTCAAGGAGATGTAAACCATGGTTAGGGGAACGACCAAGAGCTCAATTCTGCTCTAGAGTCATAAGGAAGGCGAGCCCTCAGAGGGAAGGAGGAGGTTCCCAGGAGTTGAAAAGCAGGTGTGGTTGGAGTGAGGGTTTACTTTGGCAATTGGACAGGCATCTTTTGGCATTGGCCTGAGCTAAGGAGACTCAGGGCTGGGTTCCAAAAGGGATTTGCTATTGCAATGGTCAGTTGTAAAGAGGGTCAAAACTAAATTTGGACCTAGAATGGAAGGTGGGGTGGTGGTGAAGGAGGGGAAATGTCCAGGGTGTCCAGGCATTTGTGGCTTAGTCCAGTCTCGCACCGACTCACTGGGGACTTCCAGAATCCCTTCCCCTCTCTAGACATTTCCTGTATATTCCAAAATCTCTCAAAGTTTGGGGTGTCAGATCCCATATGATACCCATGCCATACCCAGGAAATATCCTTTAATAATTAGCCCAAGCAAGCCAATGATCTCTAAGACATCTCTGTCCCTACTGCTTCACCGAAAGAGCTCTTGCTAAGATCATCAATGTCTCCCAAATACTTTCTCTTTCTTCTTCCTTCTTCCCTCAAAAGTATTTTGACTCAGGGGCATGTCCTCCTTCACGAAAATGCTTTGAACTCTTGACTTGCATGATAGGATACTCTCCTGGATTTTCTTCTTCCACACTGGCTTTGATCTTTGCTGGTTTCTCTTTCTTTATCTGAAATCTTAATGCTGGCAGCTTTAGATGTGATCATGAGCTCTCTACACTCTCTCTAGGCAATCTACCTTCCTATCTAGTCTTTTTTTTGAGAGGGGCCAGAAAATGTTTCCTCTATTTGTGTCTCCAGGAGGAGGAAAATTTTTGGAATATTCTGAGCTTCTTGCCCCACTCCTACCAAAATTCTACTTGGAGAGCTTGGGAGAGGAACTAAGCCACCACAGTAGTTTTCTTGATGCTTATTCTCTCTGAAATTATCTTGTTCATTTATCCACATCTTTCATTTCTGTCTCTTCTGTTAGAATATAAGCTCCATGAGGGCAGGACCCTAGTCTGTTTTATTCACCACTATATCCTCAGCACCTCCATGCTTACACATAAGAGAGGTTCAGTAAATATTCTATAATTGAATGAATGAAAACATGACCCTTGAGCTCTATGTTTGAAGGTAGGTGTTATGATTACTTACTTCTAAACCACAGCTCTCTGTGGTTCCTTGGACAAATCTCTCATCCCACTCAAGTCATCAGATATTTCTCTTGCTTTTCTAGGCTCCAACTCAAATGCAAAGTTGTCCATGCAGTCTTCTTTAAGTCTTCACAGCAGAATTGTTCACTCCCTTCCCATGTTCCTGTAGCAATTTGCCTCTGCCTGAATTCTTGCACTTCTTTTTAATTCTATGTGATAGTAGAATGTGTTGTTTTATTTGTCTTCCCCACCAGATTATAAACTTCACAAGGACAGAGGACATGTTTACTTTTTTCTTTATCGTCCCAGAACCCAGCTCATTGTGTATTTCAATTCAGTACATCTTGTTGAATGGGATGGCATTCTGGCTGATGGCACTCTCACAGCAATGCTTGGATAGACTGGCCAATTAGTTTATCTGTTTTGCCCAATAAAACCTCTTTAGGTCACAGTTGACTCTCCTGTTTCAGAGGCTCTCCTTTCTACTCAACTTGCTAGTGGCTTTCACACTTTTGGATTCAGGTTTTCCTATTTATTCAGATTTGTAAATTTCAATATCCAAACTATAAATCCAACTCCATTCATTGCTCTCTTTTGGCTCATGGTATATTTCAAAACCAACATCTGAAGTCAAGAATTGAAGGGTTTCAAACTTAATTTTCTTCTCTTCAGTTTCCTTCCATATAACTAGGCTATCACTAGCATGCATAATGAACACTGGGTGTTACATGAAACTGATGAATTATTGAAGTCTACATCTGAAACTAATGATATACTATATGTTAAATAATTGAGTTTAAATAAAATAAGTAAAAAAAAAAATCCCAGTTCCAGACATGTAAGCTGGGCAAAATAACTCCTTCCATTTCTAGAAGAAAGTTTTGAAGCTCAGCAAATATGGTTCCTCCCCTTCTCCACACATCTTCACTCATTAAATTCTATGCACCCTATAGGGCTCAGCACAATGCAGTATTTTCCATGTTTCACTTACCACTTTTTTCATAATAATCTTAGCAATAATTAAGCACCTACTATATGCCTGGCCTTGTCCTAAAGGCTTTCACCTATACAACCTCTGATCCTCCCAACAGCCATGGAATTTAAATGCCATCCCATTTGCCATATGAGAAAACCAAGACTCATAGAAGCCGAGGTGCTGGACCATGGTTACCCAACTAGTAGGTGACCAGGGCAAGACTGAAGTTCACCTCTGTCTGACTGGGAAGACTATGCTTTTCTTGTCATGGCTGTTGACTCAATTCACCATTCTCAGTGGCACATCCCTTTATTCAACAAATATTTATTGAACTATAAAGTGCCAGGAACTCCCCTAAGGAGTCAAGACAAGTGAATGTAGCAAAAGCCCCTGCCTTCATGGAAGTTATATTCTACTGAAGGGAGATGCACAAAATTGATAAACAGAATAAAAAATATGAAGTACTAGAAAGTAGTAAGTAGTATGGAAAAAATAGCTGGGTGAAGGGGATAGAGAGTCCTGAGATCATGTGGTAGTAAATACAGTTTCAAAACACAGTTGTTGAGGAGTCACATTGAGACAGCAATGTTTAAGCAAATACTTGAAAGAGGTAGGAGAGTTAGTCATGTGAGATTGGGGAAAGAGTCTGGAGAACTCAGTCTGGGGAAAGAGCACCTCAAACAGACAGCTGATATGAAGGCTCTGGAGTGGGAGCCTGCCAGATGGTTCAAGGAATAGAAAGAAGACCAATGTAGCTTGGTGGAGTGAGGAAGGAGAAGGTATAGGAGACAACATCAGAGGGGTTGCAGATGTGTGGAATGGTGGTTCTCAATCAGGGATGATACTGACCCCCGGGGGATATGTGGCAATGTCTGGAAATATTTTTGATTGTCACAACATTGGGAGGGGTAGATGCTATTGGCGTCTAGTGAATAAAGGCCAGTGAGGTTGCTAAACATCCTACAATGCATGGGAAAGCCCTCTTCCCCCTAAACAAAAGAAATATCCTGCCCCATATATCAACAGTGTTGAGATTGAGAAAATCTGGTACAGAGACTTACAGGACTTATAGGGCTTTTGCTGTGAGTCAGATGAGGCATCTTTTGAGGATCTCGAACAGAGGAGTGATATTTGCTTTATACTTTGAAAGGAGGTGCTGTATTGAGAATAATAGACTGTGGGTAAGAGGCAAGGGAGGAAGCAGAGAGACCAACCTGGAGGTGATCACCATGCCCCAGGCATGAGATACAGGGTGACTCATCCCCCTCTAGGGCGGCAGGTCTTGGAAGCCAGGTAAGGGAAGTAACATTACTGAGCACCTAGAGGGTTCCAGGCTTTCATGTTCATTATCTCTTTAGACTGTGTCTGATCTTTATTAGCCCCAACACTTAGATTGGAATTAAGTAGCTTGACATCCCTGAATATAAACAAGGGTTTCAAGAGAAAGAAAAGAATGTTTTTATTTTACACTTGCTGACCATTCAGAAGAGGAATGGAATGAGGCTATTTTTCTACCAATTGAGTAGAAGCCTGGCTGCAGGTTAGGCACATGCCCTTCCAGAGGCATATGAAGAAACCTGTTGGAGACGCCCAGGTAGAACTCTTCTGTGGTCCCCTTATGTTATCATTCAGGAAACATGCCCTTGGGAGGTGTCTTGATGAGGCTACTGCATATTCTGCTAAGAATAGACACGCACTGGGCACCTGAAGGAGTTGATGCCATTCTTTCCAGCAGAGCCAAGACCTTGAAAATGTCTATATTAGGGTCTTTTCCCCAAAGACTGGAAGGTCATCCATACAAGACCAGACAAGCAGATATAATGGAGGCAGGCCATTACAGGAGAGCAAGAAGCTGAGCCAATAAAATTCCAGAATGGTGACTCATACTAAGTGGTGATGAAAAGTGAACTTGTCTCAGTCATACCAATGGAATAATTCATGGTCACATCAATACCTTGATCCTGCTCTGCCTCTGTTGGGGAGAGAACTAGTGCAGTGGATGTTGCTAATGCTCCTTTTCTCCATCTTTATCACCTTCCACATCCTAAGGTAGGTGATCAGGCTGACCAAGCCCCTGCTTCTTGGAATGCTCTCCTTTCAAGGCTCCTATGGCCATACTTTTTATCCCTTCAGCCATTACCGAAGTCATTTCTTGTGCTTAAAATGACTATATTAGTTTCCTAGTGTTGCTATAGTAGATTAGGTAGTTTAGAAGAGCAAAAAGTTTATGGTTTCATAGTTCTGGAGGCTAAAATTCTGAAATCAAGGTATTGTCAGGGTCATGTTCCCTCTGAAATCTGTAGGGGAATCCTTTCTATCTCTTCCTACCTTCTGGTGGTTTGTCAGCAATCTTGGGTGTTCTTAGCTTGCAACTCCCTCACTCCAAGCTCTCTGCCTTTGTCACCAGATGGTGTTCTTTCTTCCATTTCTCTGTGTTCATATGGCCATCTTATAATAATACCAGTTATATTGGATTAGGAGCCCACCCTATTCCAGTTTGACCTCATCTTAATTAATTATATCTGCAATGAACCTATTTCTAAATAAAGTCACATTCCAAGGTGCTGGGGGTTAAGACTTCAACATATCTTTTTGGGAGGATACAATTCAATTCATAACAATGTCCTTCTCCACAGTGGCCTTTGGGTAGCTATTATTTATTCTCAAGGAGAACAACCCCTTTCCCATCCCATATGATCCCAGTGGAGCATCAAGCATGGTGGTAGATTTCCTGACAACAGTGATTAATCAGAGTGTTGCATGCCCCTGGGCACAATAATTGATCCAGTGGTGGACACATGACTTAAGAAAAGACCATCAGAGTCCTATGAAATCTTGAAATATGGTGTCAAAAGGGTATCTCCTTTTTCTTCTTCTTTTTGTTTTTTGAACACAGTTAGGCCAAACAGAGGACTCCTTGTCCTCCCCATAAAGACTGATGCAGGGATAAGTAGAGCAGAGAGAAGAGAAAGTGACAGGATCCTTGTGACATCATTTCTAGTCCTAGATCCAGCTGTACCTGAAACCATTACCTCTGGGCCTCTGAGATACAAGGACCAATGAATTTCATTTTTCTCTTAACTACTTGGAGTTGAATATTCTGTTACTTTCTATAGAAAGAGTTTATCAGGCCCTGGGTAGCTCAATTGGTTAAGCATCTGCCTTTGACTCAGGTCATGATCTCAGGGTCCTGGGATTGAGCCCCATCGGGCTCCCTGCTCAGCAGGGAGTCTGCTTCTCCCACTCTTTGCTCATGCTCTCTCTCACTGTCTCTTTCAAACAAACAAACAAACAAAGTCTTAAAAAAGAGTTTATTAATCCTGCTGCCTTCCATCATCATCAAGCTTTTTTCAAAAAGAAGCACATCATCTTTAAATATTGTCACTAAAACTCACTCTTCATAGCATATGGCACTTTACAAAGAACTTTCCTGCAGTTTAATGCACTGGATTATGATCCATGAACTCTCTGAGTCCTCAAGCAGACCATGCATTTAAATGAGTATGACAGGACCTTTGGGCACTGGGTGAGAGGCAGAGCCCAGTCTCCCCAAAGTGGAGTTACCATTCAACTCTGACTCACTGTCACCACATGGGGATCTGATTCAGACCCAATGTTATGAATCTTCTTTTTTTTTTTCAAGAAAAGCCAGAAATCTGGATTGTGATGGGTATTTACCAATGACTGAACTCTCTGTGGGCCCAATAAAACACTCCTGTGACCTGAATCTAGCCCCTAAGCTACCCATTTTACAGCTGGCTGCCGTAAAACCATGAAATGTTAGAGTTGGAAAAGACAGTTGCAGGTAATCTAGTCCAATTGCTACATATGACTTTGATATTGTGAAATGACTTACCCAGGATCACCTAAGTAAACACCAGCACAGCCAGAACTAGAGCAAAGGGATTCTGATTCTCAGACCATGTCATTTCCAAAGTGGGATTTTCTCCACCATCCCTGGCCTCCTCCAGCTTTCCCCAACTCAGGAACTGGTACTAGCATCCCATCAGGTACCCAGTCCAGAAGGTTGGATGTTATCCTTGGCACCGATCAAGCATGAAGACCTATTAAGTCTACCTCAGGAATACATCTTGTACCCATCCTGTTTCTCTTCCTTTCCATCACTACCACCAGTCCCTGTTGTCTCTTGCCTGGCCTACTGCAATAGCTTCCTAACTACTCTCTAAACTCATCGTTCCTCTGCCTTCCAAGTTTTATAAGATCCTGCAAGGCTCCTCCTCTCTGACTTCATCCTGTACATCTCTCCTCCAGCCTTTCAGCCCTCTAACCCACCATTTTCCTCTCCTCTGAGGGCTTCTGTCCATGCTATTCCACATGTCTGGAATTCTCTCTCCATGTTAGTTGGTGTTAATTCCAACTAATCTTCTAGGTCTCTGAAGAGTGCCGGCCCATCCTAAGTACTATATAAGTAATAGCTATTGTGATTTTCATCATTATCATCTCAGCCAAACGGCACCTTTTCAAGGACTCCTTCCCAGGTCAGTCCATCCTGTGATTCACCTTCATAGTATGCAGCACAATCATAGTTTCATAACAAACTACTTTTGCTCCTTTCCTATCTACCTGCTCCATGAGGCTTCAGGGCACCCCCAGCACAAAGAATGTGTCTTTTTCAACTCTATATTCCAGTGACTGTCAGAGGGCATGAAATAGCACTCCATAAATATGTACTCACTGATACTGAGTAAATAATTGTTTATATTTGTACACCTCTAGCCATCAGAGCATCAGGGGAGTCTTCAATACCACTTCCATGTTGGCCATTTTACAGATAAAGAAACTGAGGATCAGTGGGGCCAGTAAGTGACACCATGGTCTATGGCACATGGTAACATAAAACCCCCATCCCTAAGTCCTCAGCCTAGTGTCTTGTTCTATGCCTCAGTGTCTGATGGATGGATGGATATTTGACTTCAGCTGTGTCCTGATTCAGAATAGGGGTGTGTGTGTGTGTGTGTGTGTGTATTTTTTTCCCCCCGGTGGCAAGAGTCTTGTCCTGGGGAAATGTTACTTGGCTAGCATTTGGGGAAAGAGAAATATTTTTCTCTTTGTTAGCTAGCTCTGGGCAGCCTGAAAACTCTTGATCCCCACTGTCTGCTGCTTTGAATGTAATGACCTGTTTTCAATCCTGTTTAATTATGGGATTTCTGATAGGAATTTGGAAAACAACTCTGAAATCCTGAGGCTCAGATGGTAGCCCATGTATTATCTCCAAGTCTCTGTACCCAGTTTTTTGGAGACGTTTTATACCTGGCCCTCAGGCAGAGGCCTATCCCCCATTGCCCCCATTCCTCCTCAGCTCACCACCTGGGGACTGTCTAACCATGCTTGCTTCCCAGTTTTCCCACTGGATGGAAACCTCCCTTTGCTTCCATACTGGGCTTTGCCTCTGTGTTTTCAGTCCTGTGTGTATCCTGAGGCAGTCCTCAGCAGACAAAGTACCTGGGCTGGTGTCCCATGAAAGGCAGCCTCAGATAATGGTCTGGGAGTGAGCAAAGCCAGCTTGGAGTCTTTGCTTTTCCTTGCGTTAGAGCTGGGGCCTTGGGCAAGCTTCAATTTCCTTAACTTTAAAGTGGGAATAATACTATCTCATTTAGGGTTAGTGGTAGAAAAACCCAGCAAATAATAGGCACTAAAAAAATTATTTTCTTTCCTTCTCTAGCTTTTGGTAGTGCTGGGGTTGGTGGGGGCTGGAGATAGAAGATCAGAAACATGGGTTAGGGAAGGGAGGGTCTCTGCTAAGATTGGGCAGCTTAAAGTTCTAGTCTAGGGAAGTGGCAAAGGCACCCTTGTTGGGTGTTAGGATGAGGGACAGCAAGGGGTAGAAAGTGAGTGACCTCTGGGTATTAAAGCTAGACAGACATGGTTCAAATCCCAGCTCTGCTACCTAATAGCTGGGTGATACGGCGACAACTTGTCTGAGTCTCAGTTGATGCATCCGTAAGATAGGAACAATGATTTCCATGTCAAGGGGCGTCATGAAGACTGGAGCAAATATGCAGCTAATATACAGGAAGCCATTCACCCTGCTCAGTGACTCTTGCTCTGGTGTCTTCTCCCACCTAAAGCCCTGGGGGCCATCTGGCTCTGAGCTTGTTTCAGGGCATCACCCTGGCAAGGCACAAATAGGAATTGGGATTCATACCTGCATTCTCTGTTTCCTAAATAACAAACATTATAGCAGCTATCTTTTATTGAGTTTCAACTGTTCTTAGTTCTTTTTTGTAGGGCAGAATACTCGAATTTGGAGGCTGTCACTTGCCCAAGTTCACCAAGCAGGTTGATGAGGGAGCTGACTGTCTGGCTTTCCCCCTACACCAACCTCCTGTCTGACCCCCTTCTCACTGTTCTGGGCTTCCTGGATTCCTGGGGCTCAGATGGGTTCAGGCCAGCTGTTATGCCCTTATTTGGATTCCAGCCACTCACAAAGGGAGCAGCAGTTTCACCATGTTCCTGCACTCCCAAGCTCCTTCCTGTTCCCAGTGTCCTAGATTCACTCTCTGCACTGTCCCCAGCATGTCAAGCAGGGATTTGGAGGGGAGGGTCCTCTACCTGTCCCACATCCCTCCATCAGGTGGGAGCTTTGGCAAGCAGAAGAGGATCAGGTGCTCCCAAGAAGGCAGGGAGTGAGAAGTTACAGATTATTAGGGAAGGGCACCAAGGAAGGTTCTGACTTTAGGACAGGGGCCACTTGACCTTAATTTCCTCTGTCCACGTGGGAGGATTCATGTAGCTGCTCCCTCTAAAGGAGAGAAAGAAGCCCCTGTGTACAACATTACAGGGATAGAAGGCTGGACTACCAGGAAAGGGGAGGTGGCAGAATGAGGAAGATGTGTGCTCAGACTGCAGGGAAAGGCAAAATGGAGATGGGGTGGGAGTTTGGGGTTGATGCACTAGTGGCATGAGCCCCTCCTTAACATTTGGTTTCTCAGCCATGGCTGTGTCCTCTTCTGTCTCCTCCAGAACTTTCCCTCTCCTTCCTGAAGTCCCACTGAGTCTGACCAGGGCAGGCCTTGCTGGGGGCTCCAGTCCCCAAGTCCATATTCTGGACTCTGTGGAGTGTGCACATGGGTTGATTCGAAATAGGGAAAAACAAAAACAAAAACAAAAATACACAAACCTCTTCTTGCTTTCCCTTCAGAAATTGCTGTGCCTCCCTGCATGCTCCTGGGGGTGGCAGGGTGGTGCAGTTCGGGGTGCAGAGAAGCCTTGGGAACCCACCTCTGCATGCCTGCCCTCCTGCCAGAGCTCAGAGGATGGCCAGCCTCCACCTCTCTACGGAAGTGACCTCTTCTTTCTGAGGCTTTCTTTTGAGACTTTGCAGGGCTTGCTAATTAGCATGCATTCAGGCCTAGGGAGGAGCAGACCCCAGGTCTGACCCACATGCACTGTGCTCCCACCACCCTGGGAAAATTCCTCATTGTGAAAAATATGTGTATTTTTCTGTCTCTGCAGCCTTTGCCTTGTCTGCTCAATCTGTACTCAAAAAATGATGGTCATTCTTTAAGGCTCAGTTCACAGGTCATCTACTTTCTGAAGCCTTTTCCAGCACCCCAGGCATAATTAGTTCCTCCCTCTTGTCACCTCCCAAAGCCCTTTGTACCTTCTGCCATAATGACATTTCTCATACTGCATTCTACTCACTTGATTTTAAGTTACATTTTAAAACACAAACCTAACACATGTTTTCTGTATAAAGAGAAGAATAAAATCCTCCCCTGCCTCTACCGCCCATCCTTCAAGCACAGTCCCCCAAAGCTAATCCGTATTAGCAATTTCTTTGGAGGGCTTCCAGAAATTTCTATAAGTAAGCATATATGTGGATGTGGGTAAGTACAGTCAGTTATTTGATCCAAAACGGGTCATATAAAGTTATTGCTCTGCAACTTGCCCTTTTCCCATATTG
This sequence comes from Ailurus styani, assembly GCA_002007465.1. Taxonomy (NCBI): domain Eukaryota; kingdom Metazoa; phylum Chordata; class Mammalia; order Carnivora; family Ailuridae; genus Ailurus; species Ailurus styani. The sequence continues at coordinate 243,700 of LNAC01000075.1, forward strand.
GACATCTTCATTTTTGCAGAAAAACAGTTTACGTTAATGCTCTATTGGATATATTTGACCTAAAATCCATCATCTGATTTTTTAAATAAAATGTTTACTTTGTTTTCTATTTCTTTGCTATATAATCTCTTCCTTTTTCTTCTTCCCTCCCTTTCTTCTTCTTCTACCTCTTCTCCTCTTCCTTCTGACCCTTTCTATTTGTTTCATTTGTGAGGCTTCTTTTTTTACCCCCTCTTTTCTTCTAATGGCTTGGATGGTTTATAGTCTGTTTTTAATCCTTGAAGTTATCACCCTTATAACTTTAAACAGTATCCACAAACATCTGGATTTATTAATTTTATTCTATATTCAATCCACAGACCCTCCACAACCAAAGATATGCAAATTAGGGCATGTATACATTCCCACATCCTTCCTCTGCCATTGTTGTTGGCTAAACCTTTCTCTATAAACTGCTGTGATTGGAACGCTTATATTCTGTGTTGCGACCATAATCTCCACAGCTGTTCAGCCTTTGTTCTATATTTAAATGAATATAATGTCCATCACCAACTATTGCATTTCATTGCTTCTCCATTCCTAAGCTGGTATATTGAGGGGGGCTAGGTTTTATTATCAAGTCCTCCAACCCCTTGAACTTGAGTGCTATGTACCATTTTCTGAGTCTGCTGGTGAATGTCATTCAGCTACTTTTTTCCTTTTTTTTAAAATTTAAATTCAATTTAATTAACATATAGTGTATTATTAGTTTCAGAGGTAGAGTTCAGTGATTCATCAGTTTCATAAAACACACATTCATTCACCCATGCTCATTACATCACATGCCTTCCTTAATGCCCATCACCCAGTTACCCCATCCCTTTACCCTCCTCCCCTCCAGTAACCCTCAGTTTGTTCCCTGTATTTAAGAGTCTCTTATGGTTTGCTTCCCTCTCTGTTTTTGTCTCATTTTTCCTTCCCTTCCCCATGTTCATCTGCTTTGTTTCTAAAATTCCACATATGAATGAAATCATATGATATTTGTTTTTCTCTGATTGACTTATTTTGCTTAGCATAATACCCTCTAGTTCCATCCACATTGGAGCAAATGGCAAGATTTCATTCTTTTTGATGGCTGAGTAATATTCCATTGTATGCATGTATATCACATCTTCTTTATTCATTCAGCTACTTTTCAACATGAAAGACAACCAGACTGGCTACTAAATTTGAAAACATATTCATTACCTTCAGAATTTTGTGCCCATTGCTACCATGTCTTTTGGCACTAAAGGGTAAAGTCACAGGTCAGCCTGACTTTGCCTTTAGAATATTTCCTAATTTTACTACCTGAATATTCTCCATCAAAATTCCATTACCTTAATATTAAGGCTGTTTTTGTTTATTGTTCTATAGATTAAGGCATTTCTTTAGTTCAGAAGTTTTCTTCAACAATATCTTTGTATATGTTTGTGGCCCCCTGTTCTGTTCTTTTCTTCAGGAATACCCAGTATGTATATTTGAATATCTATCGTATTTCATAAGTATTACTTTCTATTTCATCTCATTGTCTTCACTATTTTCCCATTTCTTCCATTTTTAAATCCCTATTCTCTCTATTATTGGCTCTTCTCTCAACTAAATGAATTCCACATCTTGTTGATGATATTTTTTCCCTCCATAAGAGTTTTATTATTTAAAATTTTTTTTCACATCAGATCCTGTCTGCGTATTTGTAGTTTTACTTTGGAAATGTTTTACTCTTGTCTGTTATTTTCTTAGGGATATAATATGGTGGAATGGGGGGATGAGCTGGGGTTGCTAGCAGATTACCTTTGAGATTCTTGTCTCAGACTCTTACCAAGTATGCTATACCCTGGGAGTGGACCTATCCTGGGTTTTCAAGCATTCCTCCATGGATGAGGTCAGTATGGATCACAAGGAAGATGCAAAGCTGATGGGTACTCTGGTCATTTAATGTTTATATATCTCTTCTGGTGATTAGCTGCAAGTCTAATTGTTGTTTCCCTCTCTCCCCTCTACTTCGGTGCTAAGATATTTGAGGAATGGGAATCAGGGGTGAAGGAATAATACTAGCTACCTATATAGTGCCTCCTTTGGCCATCTCCCTTGCTGTCCAACCACACTCTTCCATTGCCCACCTACAACTCTGCTCCTTTGTTCTCCAGCAAATGATCATTTATTTGGCTTTTAGGGCTCCTCTTTCTTTCTTTCAAGGAAATCTGGCTACATATGTGACTCTTTTCATTGTCTTCCTTTGATGAAGTCCAAGCTCTGCTGAAGTTGGCAGATATGGATTTAGCCTGTTTTATTTAGAATAATATTAGCTTCCCTAGCAATAACTTTACCCCTAATTTTTAATGGTTTAACATGATATAAATTCATTTCTCATTTACACAAGAGTCTGATGCAGATGTTTCTGGTCAGTGAGCAGCCTGCCACATGGTGATTCAGGGGTCTGCACTCCTATTTTGTGGGGCCTTAGAGGCTCTACTATCCAGCAAGAGGAAGGGGAGAGAGAGGGAGGTGGAGAGAGAGATTGAGGGAGAAGAGAAGGAATCTTAACCATCCCTTATCCACCCTGGCCCAGAAGTGACATAGATCACTTTTATTCACACTCCAACTATAAGAACTAGTCACATGGCTCAATGAAACACAATGGAAAGGTTGGAAAATGTGGTCCTGCCTGGGCAGCTGTTCCCCACCCACTCCTCTCTATTATGGAAAGACAAGAATGAACACTGGCAAGCAGTTAACCATCTCAGCCCCATAGTGATTTCCTAATTGAAGATGGAATTTTCTTTACTAATTTAATTCTTCATCCTTTGTGTTTCAGAGAAGGGAGTACAGTAAATATCTCATAACTTTTTTATACGTCTGTCTCTCCTACATTAATCTGTGATCTCCCCTAAATGAGGGCCAAGACTTAACCTTTTGATATTTTCCAGCGTCTAGCATGATGGCTGATAAGGAATAGATGCTCAATAAATTCTTCCTGGAAGAAAGAATGAATTCCTGTCTGAGTGAAAAATGCTCTTCCCACCTTCCTCATTCTCTACTTAATCTTCTATCCCTTCTTTGTTCTCAGGGCTGCTCCATTCTCTCCTCTCCACTTTCTCTTCCCTTCATGGTTTGGCTCAAGGCTTGTGTCTTCCGTCTCCGTGCACTGATTCAACCCTCCACTGGGTGAGGTCTGGTTAGAGCCTGGCCTGTGGCTCAGCAGGCTTCTTGCTGCCAAGGCAACATTTACCAATGTGTCTCCTTGCAGCTTGGCTGTAAGATTTGACACTGGGGAAAGAAAATATCTCTGTCTGGGGAAACAGAACTCAATGCAGAGGATGCCAGTGCTACCACTCCAGCTGGTGTTAAAAGTCATGGACATTAAGTGGGAGTAGGATGTGGATCAAAGACATGTGAGGGAGAAAAAGACTGACCAAGGAAATGACTCTTCCCTGGTTTAAATGCCCTGACTAGGCACTATATTCAAATCTACTTCTTATGGCTCGTTCCTTTTTCAAAGTGGACAGTTCCCAGAAAGGGACATCAATAGAAAAATAGTAGAATAGACTAAGAGCATGATCATTAGAATCCAATACACCTATGTTTAAGTCCTGCCCTGACATTTACTGATTGTATGACCTTGGACAAATTATTTAAGCAATTTGAGATTCAGTTTCTTCATCTATAACATTGATAATATAATATCTATCTTGCTGGGTTGTTATGAAAATGAACTGAGTTTAATCTTAGACATGAAAGAGATATTCAATATGTGTTGAATGAATAAGTACCAAATGTACATAAAGTTCTTAACATAGTACCTGGCACATTATAAACATTGACAGGCATCAGTAATGATGGCTAGGTTTGCTAGGTTTACTGCAGTAACAAAACCCTAATATCTCATATCTTTAAAAAAAAACACACAAGACTTAATACTTGCTCATGCTACATGTCCACAGAGGGTCAGGTGGAGATTCTGCTCCTCAGTGGAACAGTCACCATGTGAAATTTTGTCACTCACTATCCATTAACAGGCAAAGAATATTTCCCTCTCCTTTATTCTGAGTTTGGTCAACAAACTTACTCTTGCCAATGGGATGTTAAGAACGTCGAAATAAGTAGAAACTTGAATAAGCACTTGTATATTTCTGCTTGAGCTCTTATAACTTTGCCATCAACATGAGAACATGCCTGAATTAGCTGCCAAAGCAAGACAGATATATGCAGTAGAGCCAAAATATCCCAGTTACTCAGTCAAGGCTACCCTAAACCAGCACAAAACCAGCTGACCCCAGACATGTGAGCAAGACCAGGTAAGATCAAAAGGGCCTTTTAACCAGCCCCATCTGATGCCAGATTGATAAGAAAGAACCAATTGCTCTTGTATACTGAAGTTTAGGGGTTGTTTATTACACACCGTTATTGTAGTAATGGATAACTGATACACCCCATCTTGGGCTCAAGCTCTCCAGTACATAGGATACTTCACGTTTCTCAGAAAAAAAAAATAATATGGTAGATTTTACTGAGGACTTCAAGGGAAAGTCTAAAGGGAGTTTGACATCACATAACATCACGAGTTTCCACTTAACATGGCTTTTCTCCTGTGTCTTTGGCTGAAATGCTAACCAAAGTTTCTCCTTTACTCTTACTTCACACAGGACACTATTCTACCAGTTTATATCTATTCTTTCCCCCATCTGATCATCCCCTTTGTAAAATCTCATTCTTTCTTCCACAGAACAATTAGGACTTGTCCCAGATATTTGAGACCCAAGTACTTGGCAAAGTCCTTCTGTTTGTGGGAACTACCCTCCTTAGAAGCCAGTGGTCTATAAATAATAATAATCTTTGTTTTTCTTCATCACTCAAGGGAAGCCCCTTGAGGGCAGTGATGGTGCATCCTTAGTAAAGTTCTGTTATCCTTAGTAAAGCTAAGCTAAGCTTAGTAAAGTTTAGTAAAGTTTCTGGATCATTTTAGACAGTTAGTAAGTGGGTTTGGAAATATTTAGTGTTAGTGGAAGAATTTTAGAGCATCCATACCCTTAATACTACTCTTTAATGGCTAACTGAGAGCTAACTATAAAGAGCAAGCATTATTTATCCTTTGTGTACATGAGGAAGATATGAGACATTAGACTTATGTAAATACTCAGTGACATAAGATAGGAGAATGTGGATAATATGGTTCAAGATGGCAAGGTGACATTGTATCCATTTTATCCACACATAGTCATGAGGCTCCAATAGGTCATTAAAGGTCCAAGGTCAGAAAGCCAAGAAGAGGTCAACCGGAGAAAATCATTTGGACCTCTTACTTTCTCCACTGAACCAGACATTGAGCCTTGGCGCCGGACACTCTGAAACTTGGCCTGCCTTCACACAAAGCTTGGCCCAGGGTCTCCAATGGCTCCACTGAGCTTGGCGGGGCACACTGACAGAGTTGGCCCGGAAAGGCTCTAGGACAACACCCAAACTCAGCAGTGCCCCCACCATAGAACACTTGTTTTGGGGGCTTTACCTGACTGAGAGCAGCGCATGGACAACCCCTGGCATGTGCACTGAAGTTGGTTCTGACAACCCAGGGCTGCACATGGGCTGGTGGCTTCCCCTGAGCCAAGGCCGCTGGGCTCAGTTCAGGAGAGATGCTATTGCCAATGGGCAGGGAGATTTAGCATTCCACCCCTGCTCTTTTAATCCCCTATGTGTAGGAATGTTCCACTGCAGAGACAGCAGAACTAGCAGAGACAGGAGGTGGTGCCAAAGGGAGGGGGTGATAGAGAAACAGCTTTGTGGGATTTAAGGGAGTGGAAGGGTAGCTGGGTTAGGTTCAGTCATGGACTGTGTGACCTTGGACAGACAAGTCACATCTCCTCTTGGGACTCCATTTCTTCATTTTCAAAAGATGAGTATAGACATATATATATATATATATATATATATATATATATATAAAATATGATTCATCTCAGGATAAAGTTCTAAGATTCTAAGAGTTGTTTTGATTGTGTAGTCTAAGGTGAGATTTTTGTTTTAACATACAAGACCTCTCCAGATTTTTATATAAGTACATTTGCAGGCAATAGGATATCTTATTCAGATATCAGAGGGACAGTCCACCCCTCAATTCAATTCTAGGATTTTAAGCACCTTGAAGCAAGGCCTATGACTCATACTGCCAAGCACACAGAATTCTTCTTATGTCAGAAATTGAGGGGCACTTAGAGGTCATCTAGTCCAATCTTCCCAGTTTTAGATGAGGATAATGGAGACCAGAGATAGGAAGTTATTTTCTCAATGTTGTACAACGAATCTCAGACCCACAATTCAGAATCTCTCATCCCCAAATAAAACTGTTTTTAATATTTAAAATTTTCTGCAATTCCAAGGCTAAAATCCAAGGCTTTCAGATCTTTTAAAACAGGTTTGGCTCTTTCCTCCTTTGAGCAACTTTCAGGGTTAACTCAGATTGACCAAGAAGACTCTGAAAGTCTTAGGCTTATGTGAAATCTGTGTAATCCAAAGGCATAAGTGTCCCCTGGGGCTTCTGAAGATTTCCCCCAAGCAGCCCAAGACTTGGACAGCAGCCACCCTGGAAGGAATGTGGCCTCCTGCATAGTTGGTTCCAACTCCAGCTCCAGGATAGGACATGAGACCCAAGTTGACATGACACAAGCCCTATTATGAACAAGAGAGTCACGACCCTCTACTGATGACTAACATGCTAATTCGAAAAGTCTGCCTGCAACCAGAAAAACAAACAAGAACAATGAAGTTTAAGGCAAACTTTTAGACAACAAGGAGGCAATGGGAAGCTCAAAGCATGAAAGAAGAACTCCCTAACCATCACTGTCCCTTTCACAAACACCAACTAAACCCTACCATATGCAGCCAATGTGCCAGGCACTTTGGGGGGATACAAAAGAAAAAACAAACCAAGCCTGACACTAAAACCTTACAATTTAAGGGGATTAGACAAACATTTATATGGTTAATGTTTCTAGGCTCTAAGTGAGAAACATCTCATCCATTCTCTGTAGCTTTAAATACTATAGAATTATTAAGCAGCTCCAGCCTAGATCCCTCTTTTGAGTTCCAGACAAAAATCCTACACAGCATCACTGCTTGAATGTCTCACAAACAACATAGCTTTTTAAATGGTCTTTCACCCCAAATGTTCATTGGTCTATTTGAGTACATAACACTATAATTTACTCAGTTGCTTATTCCAGAAATGGGAGTCATCCTTGATAATTACTTCTCCTTTATCAACCCCTCACATTTAATCAGTCACTGAGTCCTGTAAATTCAAAACATTTTAAATATGACTCTATTTGTCCCATCTTAACTGCTGCTTCCCTGAACGTTAGTTAACAGAATCTTTTGCCTCAATAGACTCAGAATTGACCATCTACAACCCACTATCACTTCCATTCTCCATAGAGCAGTGAGACTGATTTTTTCAAATACAAATTTGATTTGGTCACACTCCTGCTTAAAAAGTCTCAGTTGAGACTTGTGATGCCACCTATGAAAGTTTTAACTGTTATAGAAATTGCCCTAGCACCAAACAAATAGAAAACTGGACAAAACATATAAACAATGGTTTTCAGACATTGAACAATAGGCAGCACAGGACTGTGATCCCTGAGAAAAAAGCAGCAAACAGGGTGAGCCCTATGATTGTCCCAGTTTATTGGAGGCAGTTCCCAGGCTGCAGCACGGGGAGGGGAAACAGAAACAGAACCTGACTGAGTTAAGGAGACAGAGAGTGAAGTTAGGGGATGCTAAGACTAGAATTTATGGGCGGGACACTTGAAGAAGAGGGCACCGTACACACACACACACACACACACACACACAGAGAGAGAGAGAGAGAGAGAGAGAGAGAGAGAGAGAGAGAGAAACAGAAAGAATCCCCAGAACTTCAAAGGAATCCTTTGAGTCTTTGACTGTATACTGACCTGAGCACACATGAGAGGAAGCTACAAGATACTGGGGGGAAAACACTGGAGAGCTGCAGGCCAAACAATTCCTAGAGCTCACACGAGGATGGGAATAATTTGTGTTCCAAAGAACCCAAAGCACAGAAAACTTGTAGTTCAGAGGCAATGAGTAGAGTCCTTAAAGGTATAACACCTTAATAATGAAGACTAAATTAGCCCCCAAATCAATGTTGATATGTCATAAGAAACTCCCTGAATGATAAAACTGACCTTAAGTTATTTATTTAACTGCTCACCAGCACAAAAATCCAATGCTCTTGAAATACATATGACAAAATCCAGCATCCGATAACATAAAATTCACAACATCTGTTATCCAATAAAAAGTGATCAGTTAAGCAAAGAAGTAGGAAAATATGAATGGTACCCAGGAGAAAAACCAATCAATACAATCAGTTCTCAAAATGATAGAGATGTTTGAATTAGTAGACAAGGAATGCTAAAAAGCTATTACAAGTCATAAATATGTCATATATTATATATCTCCAAGGATACAAAGAAAAACATGAATGTGATGAAGGAACAGGTGGAAGATGTAAATAGATGTACTTGGAACTTATAGTGTGAAAAACACAATATCTCTATGAAAAAATACATTAAATAGGATTAAGAACAGATCATAACTGCAGAAGAAAAGATTAGTGAACTTGAAGATATAGCAACAGAATCTATCCAGTTTAAAGAACAGAGAGAAAAAGATATCAGTGCCCCCGTAAGCCATGAGATAGTAGCATGCAGTGCAATATATGTGTAACTGGGATCCCTGAAGAGATGAGTACAAGAAAATTTTTGAAAATTAGTAGACAAACTTTCCAAATTTGATGTAAATTTTAAACACAAGAAGCTCAATGAACTTCAAATAGAAAAAAAAAACCATAAAGACAACCATATTGAGGAACTTAAAATTAAATTGCATAAAACCAGTGAAAAAGAAGAAATTTAAGAAGCAGAAAAGAAAACCTATGATGTACTATACCTTGGCTAATTGAATTTAAATTAAAAAAAATCAGAAAAGAAAGACACCTTCAGTAGAGAGGGACAAAAAGCAGAATGACAGCAGAAGCCACGTGGGCTGGAAGTGATCTGGCACAATGTCTTTAAAGTGTTGAAAAAGAAAATGGTCAAATTGGGTTTCAGTACACAACAAAAATATCTAAAAATTAAGGCAAAATGGTTCACGCATCAACCAAAGCTGAGATAATTCATTGCCAGCAAATGTGTATGAGAAGAAATGGTAAAAGAAGTTCTTCTGGCAGAAGTGGGAGTCTAAGAAGTAAAAAAGAGACTGAAGGGAAAAAGACAGGGCTTTGGAAGAAAAGGTATAGGATCTGAGGAGGGAGACTGAGAAGCAGTTAATTTGCAGCAAATTGACGTTCATTTATCTCACTGACTAAGAGCCCTTTGATTCTGAGGATCTGTTTGGCTTCTGACCAGTCATTCTTATCCCACCCTCACTGCTTGGTTTTGCCCTTTCTCCAGGAGAGTCCTGCATCTTGTCCCAAACCTGGTCCTCTTTTCTCCCCTCCAAAACACTCACTTCATAGCTCTTTTGGCCCTTGACCTTTGTCGCTGGCCCCTGTCACTTCCCTGGCACACCTCTCCCAACCTTCCTGCCTCTCTTCTCCAACAGACCATCTTCCTCCTGCTGCTTCCTATGCCATGCACCCATATAGGGATGCTCACTCTCCCTTTAAGATGATCTCCTTCTGTGACTTGCTTTTTGCTGTCCTCCCTTCAGTATCCTTTGAGTCTTTAACATGACCATATATTACAATAACAAAAACAAACAATAATAATAACCCATGATGGGTAATGAACTCATGGGACAACGAATGAGGATTCTCAGTCAGAGTCCCTTAAATGATGCAAGCTCAGGATCTGTGAGCGGATGCAGACATGTCTTTCCACCTTCCCAGAAACTGTGGGCACTTGCCATGCAACTGGTCAGGGACTTGTGGTAGTGTAAATCAGGAAAAACCCAGGCCATAAGGAGAAAACCTGAGTCATCACTTTTGCCCCTAGACCTCAACTCAGAACCACTATGATTCTGAGAAGCATGGGACTCAACATTCCTTTTTCCAAATACTCCTTGCTTAGAAGCTCAGAATCTTCATTCTTTCCAGTCAACCATGCTGTGAGGGGCTCTCTTTGCTCAAGGCCACTGGGATCAGCGGGAGATGTAGGGTGTTAGTCTCACATTGACCAGGGTTCACTTTTGGGCTCTGTCTCTTATTTGTCCATTTGCCTCCAGGTAAGTAAACCTTATCTTCCAGAGACTTGGTATCCTTTCCTGTGAACTGGAGAAAACAGACCTGCCTCAGAGGCTTCTGTGATGCCTAAACGAGATTAAGTGGGAGGACCCCGTAGGAAATAGGGGCATTTCCCCTTTCTCTTCTCTTTACCAAGTAGCTACAAGTGCTATAGTTGTGTTGCTCTCTCCCTACTGATAATTTCTGGGGACAATGCTTTAAGCCCTGGGCTCCACAGAGGGCTGGTGGGGAAGGGGCTTGGAGGCACTGTGTCTAATTTCCATAAATGCCCCTGGGCTCAGTCTCCTTATCTATAAAATGGGCACAATTGCATCTACCTCAAAGGGCCATGTGAGCTTTAGGGGGGATTATGCCTGTGAAAACACTGTGAACATTGACAGTGCTCAGCAACACAGGTGAGAATCTAACATTTAGAACCATTAACTGATCTTCTCAGGTTCTTCCCATCTATTGTATGATAGCTTAGGACTCACATCTGAAAAAAGGATTATTATCGTATATGAATGAGAGCCAATTACATAGCGTTGCTCCTAACATCTCATAATACAAGAGAAGTATATGCCATTCATGGAGTATGCCATCTGCGGCAGGCAGTGGTGTTCCCAGGTCTGGGGTGACCGAAGCCGCCAACAGATGCAGAGTATTTATCACTGGGATGATGCAGAGTATTTATCACTGACGTTGTTGAGAAATGTTGATGGGTGGGGATCATAAGAGGCAGACCTAGATTTTAGTCAGCTTTATAATGGCTTGTAAGTTACCTGGAGGCTGTGTGGCCCATTTTAGCTTGCACCCCAGGTAGACCATTCCCACTGTTCTTAGAGCTCCACTGGTTGTAGGCTGTGTGGCAGGTGATGCCAGAAAGATGATTTCTTTTAATATTCATGCCAATCCTGGGAGAAAGGTATGCTTCTCCTTTGCTTATTCACAACTATGAAAACTGAGGTGCAGCTGAAGACCCTTTCCCAAGGTCACCCACCTAGTGGCTCCAGGCAACATAGGTCTAAAGCCATCCCAGCTAAAGCTCTGATGGTCTCAAGGAAAGCATGAAGGAGTGCTGTCCTACCAGGGCTCTTTGCAGACCTTGTCCGGAGGCTGGGTGAGTGTGCCGTCCAGCCTACCTCATGGAAGTAGCTTGTCTGAGGCAGGAACTGACCTTTACCATGCTTGTCTCCCTATGTTTCTAAAAGTCCTCCACAGAGCCAGGGTGTTCACTTTTAAAAAAGCATTAGAAAGGAGCAGGTTTTGTTGGTGAGGAGCTCTGGTCACCACTCGTGCCCTCCTCAAGGAAGCCATGTCCTTGTGTGAGCAGCTCTGGTTAAAGGATGAACTGATGCTGCAGGAATTTCACCACGAGTTGTATAGCCCAGATGGAGCTGCTTTGGGTGACTGTGCATGGGTCTGGCCTGGAAGAGGGAAGCCCCCAGGCTCTGGTGGGCAGTAGGGGCCAGCTCCTGCCTTGTGGGATCAAGCAGAGGGTAAGGGATGTGGTGACGCCAAGGTCCAGGGGCAGCACGGCTCTGGCCACATTGTGGTTAGGGCCAATAGGCCTTCTGGAAATGTCCCAGTTGTGGCTTTGTTCTGGGCCCTAGGGAAATGGCTGCTTGCAGGCCCTTCCAGACCAAGAGACATGGCAATTTTCTGGATAATTCAGGCTTCCAAACCTCTCTCTGCTTTCATTCCAATAATTTAGGATTCTTGTGGGAATTCTGAGGAACGACTTGAACTCTGTAAACTGTGAACCAAGAATAGGAACCAACCACTCGACTGGTCGAATCCTTAACCAAACCCCAATATTAATTTTCTATAAATGCAATTCGGATGGAATCAACTTTGTTTTTGTTTTTAAACAAAACCAAACCCAACTGGATCAGTTGGAACCTGAATCAAACCTCTATGTGTTCTAAAATTAGTAGACCAGAACAATATTTGAAAATGAAAACATCTTTGAGTGAAAACACCATTTCATCAGATTTGTTGGACCAGGATGTTTTATGTTTTAAAAAATGGGAAAAATCCAAATATGGAAATAATAATTATGCATCAAAAAACATTCAGAAAAAGTGAAACAGTTTAAAGATGAGTATCATCTGCAATCTCACCACTGTGACATTTCTATAACTTTATTCAATGTGCTTTCCCCCTTTTTTACATAAATATGATTATTTATGGAATAAGAAATATTTGATCATCTCCTTTTTGTTAAGAATATCTCATAGAAAAATTCCACATCAACATTTAGAAAGCCACATCATTATTCCTAATGGCCGCAAAGTATTCATTGGATATATCCTGGTTTATTTCCCTGATTCTCTATTGGTAGTTAACTTAGGCTACTTCCATTATTTTACTTTTACAAATAACGCTTCAGTGAATGGCTTTGCTCATGAATCTTTGCATTCTGGGCTGATTATTTTGAAGAAATCACTGAAGGGTTTCTAAGTCAAAGAAAATACATATTTTTTACTTTTCACATATATCCAGATTTTCCCCCAGAAAGGTCATAACAATTTCACTCCCACCATCAGTGGGTAAAAAATGCTGATTTCCTCATATCCTGCCTACCACTGACATGCTGAAGATGTCTGTTACTCTATCTGTCCTTCCAGGACTCCAGAGGGAACTGTCCCACCCACAACCATAGGGTGACTAAATGTCCCAGTTCAGAATTGAGGAGGGTCCTGAATGAAACATAACTCTGTTTTAAAACCCGGAAAGTCCCGAGCAAACTGGGATGAGTATGTCACTGTATACTGGCCAGCTGTGTAGCCAGGCCCCTATGAGAGGCTTCTATGAGAAGCCCCACATGCTTGAGTGCTGAGTTTAGCTACAGCTGACTGTACTGGGAATGGGTACCTGGGCCCAGGGTGTCTAATCACGCAGCATGAGGGAATCATCTGAGGCCAATCAGACTTCTTTCGGGAATTTGCTTTGGGAACAGGGAAGGAATGTATCAATGAGCAGTGGGAAATAGGTCTGAAAGTTCATTAATGAAAGAATGGACAACTGGGGTCACTTAGCCAAGCACCAGCCTAAGTAACAAGGGAGGAAAAAGTAGGATTAAGGAACTGGTTGTGTTGGAGAGGATGTGGAGAAAGGGGAACCCTTTTTCACTATTGGTGGGAATGCAAGTTGGTGCAGCCACTTTGGAAAACAGTGTGGAGATGCCTCAAAAAAATTAAAAATAGAGCTACCCTATGACCCTGCAATTGCACTACTGGGTATTTACCCCAAAGATACAGATGGAGTGAAAAGAAGGGCCATACGTACCCCAATGTTCATAGCAGCAATGTCCACAATCGCCAAGCTGTGGAAAGAGCCCAGACGCCCTTCAACAGATGAATGGATAAAGAAGATGTGGTCCATATATACAATGGAATATTACTCAGCCATCAGAAAGGATGAATACCCAACTTTTGTATCAACATGGATGAGTCTGGAGGAGATTATGCTGAGTGAAATAAGTCAAGCAGAGAAAGTCAATTATCATATGGTTTCACTTACTTGTGGAACATAAGGAATAAAATGGAGGACTCTAGGGGAAGGAAGGAAAAGTGAATTGGGATAAATCAGAAGGGGAGACGAACCATGAAAGACTGTGGACTCTGAGAAACAAGCTGAGGGTTATGGAGGGGAGGGGAGGGGGGATGGGTGAGCCTGGTGGTGGGTATTAAGGAGGGTATGTATTACATGGAGCACTGGATGTGGTGCATAAACAATGAATCTTGGATCACTGAAAAAATAAAAAAATTAAAAAAAAAAGCAGAGAGAGGAGCGGAGTAACCATGTTGTGTTAATAGAGAAACAAGATTCTTCAATGTTCTTGCACTTCCCAAGGGCTTTTTTTTTCATTTCTAGGTTCCTGTGCAAGTATCCTCAAACATAATAGCTTATGCCTTCTTAGAAACTCCCCTGAAAGACTATCAGTTCTTTGCAAAGTCAAGAGGCTTGTTCAATACTCCTGGATATTACCCATCATTTTCATCTTTAATCAACCTGATTGGCTGGAATGGACTTCTCATTTAATCTCATTAAAATTTGCATATCTTGCCCAAGACCAAGTTTAACATTTTCTTGGAAATTCATGCTTCTACGATTTAGTCTGTGGACCAGGGGCGAGTGAAGAATGAGGTACAGGGCAAGAATTGCTGGACCCTCTGATGGGGTATCCCATGCAGGCTCTTCCGTTTGGCGACCTGCCTCCCCTTCCAGCATGTACTCTGGCCTTGTTGCCTGACTGTGGTCATGTGGACTCCCGCCCTACCTCCTGGTCCTTCTTTTTAACCCCAGTCAGATAATCTCACCCAGTGTAGCCCTTGTTTTTCTCTCTGCCCTGACCTAGCTCACTTGATGTGACTTTCTCTTCCCTGTACCTCCCCATACACTCTTCATAGAATTACTGTTTTATTTTCCACATAGAACATACCACAATTTCATATTATATGATAGATTTTTATTATTTTTCTCCTCCACTAGATGTAAGCTCCTTGGAACTTGCCTACTATGTTTTGCTGTAGTCTCACTGTCAAGGACAATGCCTTTCAGGTGAGCAGGTACTGATTGATTGAATTAAATCACGATGGGAAGAAAAGTCACTGCAGCAAAGGTGGATTGGTCTTACTAGGGCGAGCCTGAGGGGGACAGGTGTGAGCTCCTTAGCTAGTAAGTCTGTGATTTGAGGTTCTGATGTATTTCCTAGGACATCTGGTGTGGTTTGTCAGTTCGAAACCCTTCAAGGTCTTCCCACTGTACTTGGAGTACCCCTAGCTAATAAGGTTAGCTCTTCCTTAGTGGAAAAGTAATCAACCCTCAATTATTCAAAATAAGTTTGGGTTTCAGTTGACAGGCAGTGAGTTGTGAAGACCCTTTATGCTAAGTAGAAAGGGAATCACCTAGGGGCCAAGAAGCTCAGGCACTGGTTTAACATTCTGCAACTGACTTCTGTGTGACTCTGGACAGGCCACTTTCCCTTTGTGGGCCTCAGTTTCCCTGTTCTTAAAGTGAAAGTTAATCTGGCTGGTCTCTAAGGGCCTTTCCTTTTTCAGTGGTTTTCAATCCTGGCTTCGGGTTAGAATTGCCCCAGGGAGAGGGTTGAGCTCAGGTACTGGCATTTTTTCTTAAGTGCTCTGGAGTTTCTGAAATCTGTGATTTTCTGCAGTGTCAACCCACGGCAGATGACAAGTAGGAAGAAGACAAGATGTGGGCCAGCTGAGATTTTGAGTAACTTTCTTTTTTTTTTTTTTTTTAAGATTTTATTTATTTATCTGGCAGAGAGAAACACAGCTAGAGAGGGAACACAAGCCAGGGGAGTGGGAGAGGGAGAAGGAGAAGCAGGCTTCCCACTGAACAAGGAGCCGGATTCAGGGCTTGATCCCAGGACCCTGGGACCAGGACCTAAGCTGAAGGCAGACACTTAACAACTGAGCCACCCAGGAGCCCCTTGAGTAACTTTTCTATTATTTTCTAGAAGTGTTGGTAATTCTGGATGACTAGATTCTAAGTATAGCTCATGACCTGTCTACTAGTCATTTCACAAACCTTTCTAAAATTATTTAAATCTTGTTGCAAATACTCCCCCATTAGACACTGTAATCCCTGATTGAGGTGGGTTTTGTGCTGCTACTTCCTGGCCGTATGAAGTTGGGAAAATTCTTTGATCTTTTGTTTCCTCATTTGCAAAATGTGGGCAGTATTTATAGCTCTTCCAGTGTTGTTGTAAGAATTAAATGAGATAATGCACACAAAGCACCAACACCTTGCTGAGCACACAGCAGAGGCTCAATTAATATAAGTTCTTCTGAATCATCTCCCTTGACATTAGGGCCAAGCATCTATGCATAGGACAACCTCCCCCATAAAATGTTCTGTGGAACACTGCTTCCCCATGATATTTCCCACCAGAGGACAAAGGAATGTTATGGTCAATTACATTAGGAAAACCTGCATGCCATACTCTCTCCCTGAAGTGGTATTTAGTAATGTGCTGGTAAGCCAGCTCTCTGAAAGAAAAACAAAACCCCAGATTTGTAATGTTTTCTGATTTCTGTGGTGTAAATATTCCCACCATGGCCAATTTAAGTTACCAATGTTGCATCATTGAATTGGGAAGAGATGTGTGGAATTGGCTTCCTTGAGCTGGTAAATGCTGGCCCCAACACACTACTAAAATAATTGTTAGCATGTTATAGTCTCTCATATGTCCTATAATAAATAAACCTGTTTAACTTTACTTAGCTCAGTATTTTCCAAATATATTAGACTATGGAACCCTCTTCTCTCATAATACCTCTGATATCCCATGGAACTGGTGTTACTGGGAACAGACTTTGGGAACAACTGGTGTGTGTGTGTGTGTGTGTGTGTGTGTGTGTGTGTGTGTGTGTGTGTGTGTGTGTTCAAAAAAATTCATCAATATGCCATCATATAAAAAAGTATAAGTGAGGTCTGCTTAATTAGGGGTAGTGTGCAAGGAGAGGAGTGCAGAGAAGAAAAGCCACAGCTCCCATCTTTAGGGAGGAGACATACATGAAGTAATTGGTGAACAACAGCTGAGCCAGAGCTGAGGAATACATTGAGGCTTTGATGCTCAGTGCAAAGAATAGGCCCTCAGAAGGGTGGAGAAGCATGGAGGGCCCTCTGCTGGAGGTAGCCTTTAGCCAAGGCTGAGAGCACAGGAGGGCTTGGGGGTGGGGGAGGAGGAAGGCGGG
>LNAC01000075.1:260825-321734 GCA_002007465.1 Ailurus styani
TAGGGGGGATGTGTTGGGGTGGGGGTGGGGTTTGGAGAGGATCAGGGAGAGAGGCTACTCCAAACAGGTAGAGCCTGAACCAAGACCTGGACAATGTAATGAGCATGTGGTTGGTTACCCTGCCCCCATCTCATCTAATTTCCTTCAAGTCTTACCTGGAGCGCCCATCTCCAGAGACCAAAGTTCTTTCTTAGATTACCTCATCCCCTTGTAGGCCTTCCTTGTCTGCCTCCTTGGGCATCTTTCTATGTGTCTATCTCTGATATGTCTGTGTGTATGTGTGTCTAAGTGTCTGCAATTCAGAGGGCTCCCTAGGTAACTAAGTTTCTTGATGGAACCTCTGCAGGTCTTGAGAGTTCTCTTTGGTGTGAGAATGTGTTGGAGCCCAACCAGGAACCTAAACTCCATATTGGAGGAGAAGGCTGTTGCTCCTTCCCAGGGGCAAAGATACCATGTTTCCCCTGGAGCACCATGAGGAGCTAAAGGTAGCCCCATCAAGTAATAATAAGAGCTGTTACTTTATTTAAAAAATTGTGGTAACATATATATATATAAAATACACTATTTTAACTCTTTTTAAGTGTACAGTTCAGTGGCCTTAAGTTCATTCACCTTGTTGTGTAACCATCACCATTGTCCAACTTTGGGGCTTTTTCATTTACCCAAGCTGAAACTCTGTCTCTGTTAGCTACTTACTCCCCCTTTGCCTCTCCTGATATTATTGACAACTCCTTAGATCCTAGGCACTGTTCTAAGAAGTTTGCATGTATCAACTCATTTATTTATTTATTATTTTTAAAAAGATTTTATTTATTTATTTATTTGACAGAGAGAGAGAGAGAGATCACAAGCAGGCTGAGACTCAGGCAGAGAGAGAGGAGGAAGTAGGCTCCTTGCTGAGCAGGGAGCCCAATGCGGGCCTGGATCCCAGGACCCTGAGATCATGACCCAAGCTGAAGGCAGAGGCTTTAACCCACTGAGCCACCCAGGTGCCCATGTATCAACTCATTTAATCCTAACATAACCTTACAAAGTAACTATCTCCACTTTACATGATGAATGAAAAGATGAAGAAATGGTTAAGCAGTTTGCCCCAAGGACATAGCGCTAGGAACAGCAAAGCCAGTATGTGAAGTCAGCAAGATCCAACCCCTGAGCCCATGATGTGATACCTCCTATTTACCTCAGGGCTAAGGCTGCATTCATCCCAGACTCAATGAGAGAAAAGACCCCTCTAAGGGCCCTTGAGGTTTCTGAGTGCATGAGGGCTAGAACCCTTCAGCCTTTGGGGGACCAGCACCTGACACCATCCATCCCTCCCATATCAGATGATCAAGCCCCCAGCAGAGTAGATCTGGGGTATTCAGACCACCCTGAGCAGTGAGGGGTGGGCATATGGCTGGGAAGGATTCTGCCTCTCTGAGAATTGTCAGCTAGAAATGTCTGAGACAGAGTGGGACTAGTTTTGGCAGTCATAGCCTCTGAGGTGGCTCTTTATTCTGGGGGTGGTGGTGGGGGGTTAAGGGTGATGTCAGACTTGGACAAGCTGAGGGCCGGGGCCAAGGAAGTGATGGGCAAGACAAGCTCTTGGCAGAGATGGCTCACTCTGCTCTTGAAAACAGCCACCTCTGAGCCGCCTGCAATGCACAAGAATAGTCAAGATGGAGAGTGGGGACAGAGATGAAGGATTCTTGGCTGTGGAGACAGATTTTTGGAATCTGAGTGACAAGGGCTGTCAAACACCCTCCACTGGGGATCTAACTTGAAATTGAAACCTTGGTCTCAGTTCCTGTGTGGAGGTCTGTATGGCCTTATCCCTTTGGTGGCCTCATTTTAAACCTTCCTGTTTATGCATGCAAACGTGTGTGAGTCTTTGTGGGTTCAAAATGTCTAATAATGAGGCTCTCTGTAGCTATTTCAGACCCAATCACGTCAAGCCCAGACAGAGATCTAAGACGACTAGCTTGTGTTGTTTCCTGTCAAATTCCTTGGCCTTCTTGGAATTAGACTCATAAGGTTAGTTTACACAGCCAGGATGTCTTTCCCAGCTGGAGCAGGGTGGAGGGGAAAGTGATTGATGCTGTACTACTCCCAGTCTGGCCAGTAGGCAGTGACTATGGAGGGGGCCTGGGCTGGAGAGTCCACACCCTTGTCACCACAATCTTCCACATTCCCTTCTGAAACCTTCCTTGCTGTTCTATTCCCTCCATCAGAATCTCCCCAGATTGTGTCCCACCAAATACGTCAATCATGTTCACCATGCCCTTTGGAGGAACACTGCTCTGGCCTCAAAGGTCTGCCAAGGAAAAGACTCTAGGATGTTTCTTTGCACAAGAGGTGATCACTGAGAGGCACCTGGCCCAAAGGCAGCCAAGCATTCTAGGAGGCAAGACAAAAAGACTGAAAAAACAAAAGGGAGGCAATGTAAGCAGATCCATAGGAGATCCATATATTGGTGTTGTCAGCCACAGACTGGGAAATAACTGATTCGTATGTTAAGAAAATAGAGGAAAAGGAGGCGCCTGGATGGCTCAGTCAGTTAAGCATCTGACTCTTTTTTTTTTTTTTAAAGATTTTATTTATTCATTTGACACAGAGAGAGAGATTACAAGTAGGCAGAGAGGCAGGCAGAGAGAGAGGAGAGAGGAGGAAGCAGGCTCCCTGCTGAGCAGAGAGCCCGATGCGGGCCTCGATCCCAGGACCCTGGGATCATGACCTGAGCCGAAGGCAGTGGCTTTAACCCACTGAGCCACCCAGGCGCCCAGCATCTGACTCTTGATCTCAGCTCAGGTCCTGCTCTCAGGGTCATGACTTCAAGCCCTGTGTTGGGCTCCATGCTGTGTGTGGAGCCTACTTAAAAAACAAAAAAGAAAGAAAATAGAAGAAAAGATGAAAAATTTTTACTGAGAAATGAAACTGACAAAAGAGCATCTGGAAATTCTAGAACTGAAAAATGAAATAATCCATTTTAAGTATCCAGAAGATAGGTTTAGCATCAGTTTAGACACAGCTGAAGAAAGGATTAGTGATGATGAAGACAGGTAACTAAAATAAATGTGTGATTGGGTCCCACACTCTCACTTAGAGAATCTCCTATGAGTCTTCACTATGTACCTGCTGGCCCCAGAGTTCCTATAATTCTCTCTAGTCTCATTTCTCCCCTGTGTTCACCCTGGTCTTTACCTATATAGGAACATATACTCTGTGTTCCCAAACATGCTGTGCATATTTTTGCTGCTTCTTCTCTCCTTCTTCTTTTTCTTTTGGCATATTTTTGCTTCTGTGACTATTCTTACTCCAGGAAGTAACTCCCTACATTTCTGTCTGGTGAATTCATCCTTATCTTTCAAGGACAAGCTCAGGTGTTATCTTCTCTGTGATGTTTTCCTCAGGCTTCTCCTGGTTCTTCCCTTATTCCTTCTTTAAGACATTAGGGGAAATTCCTCCAAAATAGTTCTTAGTGCCATGTGTTACAGTTATTTAATATTTCTATTTCTCCTCCTAGCATAGAATTCCACCAAAGGCAAGGCACATGTGTTATTCATCTCTCTCTCTTTTTTTTAAGATTTATTTATTTGAGAGAGAATGAGAGAGAGAGAGAGAGCATGAGAGGGGAGAGGTCAGAGGGAGAAGCAGACTCCCTGCCAAGCAGGGAGCCTAATGTGGGACTCAATCCTGGGACTCCAGGATCATGACCTGAGCCGAAGGGAGTTGCTCAACCAACTGAGCCACCCAGGCGTCCCATGTTATTCATCTTTTTGATCTTAGTTCCTAGCATAATGCCTGGTATATAGTTTGTGTTAAATATAATGGACAGCTCCCTTCTCAGCAGGGAGCCTGCTTCCCCCCCTCTCTCTGCTTGCCTCTCTGCCTACCTGTAATCTCTCTGTCAAATAAAATAAATAAAATCTTAAAAAAATAAATATAATGGACAATGCAAGAACTAAATTATTTCAGGAACCCACAAATAAGTATCTTACTAATCTTTAATAAACTAAAGCTAGCAAAACTGTGACTTGATGTTTAATATTTTTATTTGTCCATTTGTTCATTTTATCTGCCCCTCTGTTTCAGAATATAAGCTCCACGAGGACAGAGACTTTTCTTTTTTGTTCTGTTCACTGTTGTGTCTCAAATGCCTAGTATACAGTAAGTGTTCAGGAAACATTTGCTGAATGAGTGAAATACTCTAATACCCTGAAGTGTAAGGCAGGCAAAAGGGACGAGCTAGCAATCTGGACTGGGAACTTTGTGCCCACTGAAGACTGGACACAGGTTGGGCTCCCAGAGGCAGGCAGTCACCCAGAGAGGGAAGAAGGCTACAAGGGAGAAGCTTTGAAAAAGAGGTATGTGCCATATATATACATATACATATACATATACATATACATACATATGTATGTGTGTGTATGTGTGTATGTATGTGTGTGTGTGTATGTTCAGGGGTCCAACCTTCTCTCTTTAAGTCCTAGTTCTAGTTATCTGGGGAAAACAGTAGTACCTGCCTCAATGTTGTTTTGGAGAGACTAAGATTCTGATATTGCACTCTACTATTAGTTTTACTGTATCGTTTGGCCATGTGTTCAGCCTGGATTTGTCTTCTGATTTGACCACACAGATGTCCCTTTTCCTTCTAAGGTCTTTGGGAAGACAAGTTTCCATCCTTGTCCTTAAGCACCTACTTAGTATAGTAGCTAATGTGTCTCTTCTCCTTTAATCCTCACCCCATGCCCATGAGGTTGATACTATTGGTATTGGTTACGGATGAGAAGACAGGCTCAGAGATGCCAAGGGACTTGTCCAAACACTACCAGCAAAATGAGAGAAAGAACCAGAATTTGAACTTGGTCCTCCCCTTTTTTTTAATCATCCAAGACTTACTGTCCCAGCCTGCATTGCCCAAAGTCACACACCCAACAGAACTGGGGCTAGAACCCAAGACTACTGGGCCACAACCTGTTATTTTAATTGCATGATGGACAGCAATTTTGGGGTTCTCAGTGATCACCACTCAGGCAGTGGGTGACTGCCTGCCTCTGGGAGCCCAACCTGTGTCCAGTCTTCAGTGGGCACAAAGTTCCCAGTCCAGATTGCTAGCTCATCCCTTTTGCCTACCTTACTCTTCAGGGTATTAGAGTATTTCACTCATTCAGCAAATGTTTTGTCATTGGACAGCTGAGAAGACTGAGTCTTTAATTAGGTCCTGTAGCCTTGAAACCAATGGCCTTCTACTAGACTACCCTGTAGCTGGTGCCTTGGCAGCCCCCAGAACAAGGAAGATATTGTTTTTGTTAGGTGTTGCCAAACTTGGCTTCCAGACCAAAATGAATGAATGAATGGATGGATGGATGAATGAATGAATGAATAAATAATGAAAAAAACTTCAGAATGATTGGAAGGTCCACAGTTCAGAAGCCCTCCTCCTGAGGGTCCCTCTCAACCATCTATATGTGGACTCTGCTCTTGCACCGATCCCCACCTCTCAACAACCTATTTCCTCTGTTGCTGAGACAGCTGAATGTCCCTAGAGAGAGCGAGAGGAAAAGGCCCTATGGTGCAGACGTTCATATCCAGGTTCTTGGGGGCTTTCCTTTGCCTCCTTGTTTCTAAGGGCTGTGGCCGGAGCCAGAAAATCTGTTTCTCATTAGCTGTACTTTTGCTGTGAAATGAAGTGCTCTTTGAACCAGTGGGAGCAGGAAAGCCATTTACACCCCTGAGAGGACAGGGACGCCAGTCTTGCCAGCACATTCCTTTGGTTCCTTTTATCTCCTGGGCGGAGCTCTGAGCAGGCGGTTGCTGCTGCTGCCATCTTCCCAGTGGAGCCATGAGGAAAGGTGGTCTGCAGGGTGAGTAAGAAAGGATGGAGGGGATCATACCCCTTTCTTAATTGGTGTAGGAGAAGCAAACTCCCAATGGAGTTACCTGCTCTCTTTCTCTGTCCCCTTCTTCTTCCTGATACTTCCTTTGTCCTGGGTGGCTTCAATAAAACCCCAGAAATCATTCATCTATCTGTCAGTCCATCCATCCAATCATCCATCCATCCATCCATTCACCCACCCATCAGTCCATCTATCCATCCACCTACCAACCACCATCTATGCATCCCAGTGGGAACTTGAGAGTCCAGAGTTGGAACCAAGAGAGTCCTTTCAACAGGACTGTCTCCTTCTTCATTTTACTGATGGAGAAACTGAAACTGAGAGAGTTAACTTATTCCAGGTCACACAGCAAGTTCTTGGATTCATTCAACAAGTATTTATTGGTCTTTTTCATGTGCCAGATCCCCACTTCCACTCCCACTCCTACTAGAGGTACACTGTGGATACAACTGCAAAAAAAAAAATACACGTTTTAGCCTTCCTGATCACTCTAGCAATGGGGGCAGATGGTAAATGATCGAACAAATAAATAAACACAATAATGTCAGATGATGGTAAAACAAAATGAAAAGAGGTATCTCTTTGAGAGGAGTGGCTGGGGAGCAGGAAATACATTTAAACAAGGTAGTTGAGGGAAGTCTCTCTGAGAAGGTAACATTTGAATAGAAATTTAGGTGATAACAAAGGGCTGGTTGTAGAAACATATGAAGGTACAACATTAAAGGCAGAGGAACTGCTGATGCAAATGTCCTGAGATGGGAATAAGTTTGGCTTATTTGAGAAACAGAAAGAAGGACAGTGTGGCGGGAGCAAATGAACAAGAAGAGGGAAAGTGGTACAAGATGAGGCCAGAGAGTTAAGTACCTCTCAAAGGGCCTAGAAATCATATAAGTTTAATTTTTGGCTATGTAAGTCATGGGGGAGTTCTAAGCATAGGGCTGACAGGAAGTGTTTCATGTTTTCAGAAAGATTCCTCTCTGGCTGTGTCAAGAAAGAGACAAGGGGATGCAAGGCGCACACAGGGAGGCTTCTTGGAGGCTACTGGGGTAGACCAAGTACAAGATGGAGAGAGACCACCATCTCTCCGCTGGGTCATGGTGGTGGCAGCACGATAGACAGGAGAGGACAGAGTCAGGAAACATTGGGGGAGAGAGTTGAAGAGTCAGCATAATCTGCTCATGGACTGGATATGGGCTATAAAAGAGGAAGAGGGGGGCACCTGGGTGGCTCAGTGGGTTAAGCCTCTGCCTTTGGCTCAGGTCATGATCTCAGGGTCCTGGGATTGAGCCCTGCATCAGGCTCTCCACTCAGTGGGGAGTGCTCATCTGCTCTCTCTCTGCCTGCCTCTTTGCCTTGTGATCTCACTCTCTCTCTGTCAAATAAATAAATTAATTAAAACAAAATAAAAGAGGAAGAGGGCTGGAAGGTGTTAGCCTGAGCAGTCTGTGTAGATGGTTGTAGCACTTATCGAGATGGAGATCAGTAGGAGCAAGTTTCAAGAAGGAAATCAAGAGTTCTGTTTGGGTGGATTAAATTGGAGATGCCTCGTAGACAGAAGGTGGATGGATAGACGTCTGGAGTCCGTGGCCAAGGCTGGTCATACAGACACCCACACACAGATGCCTGCACACAAGCTCACAGGGTAGGGGGAGGCGCCCGGCCCTCATAGGGCTGTAGGCTCTGACTCAGGCCTGCTAAGAAGGCACTGCCCCACTCCCATATCCAGGCCAGGGAGGGGGCTATGGAACTGCCAGTATGTCAACTGGCCCTTCCTCCTGGAGTCCCTCCCAAGTGAAAGCATCCCTATGTGAGGGTGGGGGTGGAGGGAAGGGTGGGTAGAGACTTCTATGAGAATATAACAATAGTAAAGTCTCTGCCAGGAGACTGCTTGTCTTGTTCTTGAGCTTCTTGATGAATAATCATCACCTCAAATTCCTCACAGACTCTGGGAGATTAGCAGCCTGGGGTCAACGGCCCCATTTTATAGATGAGGAAATTGAAGCTCAAAAGAATTCAGTGACACCTCCAAGGACACCTAGATTCAAGTTCTAGGTCCAGGACTTGAACTTAGGCCCTCTGAGACTGATGCGACTGCATTCTTCCCAATATTAAGATGTCTGCCCCCAGAAAGGTCTTATTTTGAGAGAGCTAGCAGGGTGGACTTTGGGCTAAACTGCAAGGGTTCAAACCCTGACTTGTCAACCCTACTTCTGTTTCACATATGTAAAATGAAGATAGTAAGAGTGCCACTTAGGAGGGTTATTATGAATGTGAAGAGAAATGATATTTATAGAGTGCTTAGAACAATACAGAAAATTCTATATTAGTGTTGGCTACTACTGTTAAAATTACCTTAATCTATACTAAACAGTCTCTCTGAGAGACCTGGGAGTGCCTACACCTTAGAGGGAGGACCCAAGTCCCTCATGTAACTGATAGGGGAATTAAGGACAAAAGAAGGGAAGAGAGCAGCCACCTAAGGAAATTGGGCCCATGAACCCGGCTAGTGGAAAAACTCTCTTTTCTCTCTGAAAGTCACCACCCACCAGTCTATTTTCTTTTCTCCAAGAGACAGACTTCCAAGGTTTCTATACCGTTAATTCATGTGGAATTTCTGCTCTGGGCTTGGCTCCCAGGAGGAGCCCCTCCGCCCCTTTATGAAAATAGAGTGGAGTCATTCGGCAAAACCTCAGCCTAATGCTTTTAAGGAACTGGCAGGTTGAAGTAGGAAACTGTTCTAAGTAGAAACCACAGAAACAGCACATGCTTGCGGCTGCCGGCTGCTGCCTGCATCCTTGCCCAAGGCCCGGGGGATGGGGGAGCTGTTGGGCACACCACGTGAAGGGGCCTCAGGAGCCTGGCCCTGGTGCTGCTGGTTGTATGTGGCCATGTGATAGCAAATGCCACATCTTGTGGGCATGATATTTTCAGATCAAATCAAGGTGAGGTGGTCAGACAGGCTACCAGCATTAGAAACATGGAAGGCTAGTGTTAGAGCAAACCTGCTCGTTTCTGTTGCAAGCCCCTCATGTTGTATCTGTTGAAACAGAGGTCCAGAGAGGGGAAGCAACTTTCCTAGTCACCCATCAAGGAGCGGTGAAGCAGGACAAGAGCCTATATCTTCAGGTACCTAATTCACTGCTCTTGAGCAATACTCATTCACATCTTCTGAGAAGAGTGAGTAGACCAACATTTGTCAAACACCCATTATGTGTATAGCTCAGAACCCAGGTCCAGGGGCTTCTTTCCACTGCAGCAAGTTTTCTGGTTGCTTTTGAGTATGATGCCAGTAGAACATGCCTTGGTTCCCCAGGAGTGGGGACACATTGCAAAGACCCATTCTTATTTTTTTGCCTGCCACCTTGACTGTCTGGCTTATGCTGGGATGCCAGCCGAGGCCAAAAACAGATCAATCTACTTCTTAAGGAACTCAGAACAAAATTTATGTTCCAATACTACGTCTAAAAACATGCTTACTTAGTGTGGTAGACATAACAATGCCCCCCACCCTCCGCCAAGATGTCCACATATGAATCCCCAGAACCTGTAAATACATTCTTATGTACATTGCCCAAATGGACTTTAAACTTTAGATCAAGTTTAAAGATCTTGAGGTGGAGAGATAACTATGGATTATGGGCCCAATGCAATAAGGATCCTCATAAGAGGGAGCAGGGGGATCAGAGTCAGAAGCAGAGACTGACAATGACAGAAGCAGAGAGGTTGCAATAATGTGAGGAAGGGGCTATAAGCAAAGGAATCCAGGCAGCCTCCAGTAGCTGGAAAAGATAAGGAAAGAGATTTTCCCTTAAAGCCTTCAGGAATAACCAGTCCTGCAGACCTATTTTAGAATTCTAGTTTCCCAAACTGCAATACAATAAACTTGTGTTGGCTTGAGCCACTAAATTGGTGGTAATTTGTTACAGCAGCCACAGGAAACTCATACACATAGTCAACATTTGCCCTGACTCTGCTTTAATCTGAACTTGGCCATCTCAGCTTTGTGGTTTGTTACGTGTGTTTTGGGTCTTATTTTAGCACAATCCCCACAAAACAAGTGCTCCTGAGCATGACATAAAAGGTCCTGGTTGAAATACAAATCAAAACCACAAAGAGATACCATCACAAACCAGTTAGAATGACTAAAATCAACAAGTCAGGAAATAACAAATCGTTGGTGAGGATGTGAAGAAAGGGGAATCCTCTTACATTGTTGGTGGGAATGCAAGCTGGTTGAGCCACTCTGGAAAACAGAATGGAGATTCCTTAAGAAGTTAAAAATGGAGCTACCCTATGACCCAGCAGGGGCACGACTAGGTATTTACCCCAAAGATACAAATGTACTGATCCAAAGAGGCATCCGCACCCCTATGTTTATAGCAGCAATGCCCATAATAGCCAAACTATGGAAAGAGCCCAGAGGTCCATCGAGAGATGAATGGATAAAGAAGATGTGGTATATATACATAATAGAACATTACTCAGCCATCAAAAAGGATGAAACCTTATCATTTACATCGACACAGATGGAACTGGAGGGTATTAAGCTAAGTGAAATAAGTCAATCAAAAAAAGACAATTATATGGTTTCATTCATATGTGGAATATAAGAAATAGCATAAGAGGATCATAGGGGAAAGGAGGGAACACTGAATAGGAACATATCAGAGAGGGAGACAAACTATGGGAGACTCTTAACTCTAGGAAACAAACTGAGGTTGCTGGAAGGAAGGTCAGTGCGGGGATGGGGTAACTGGGTGATAGGTATTAAGGAGGGTATATGATGTGATGAGCACTGGGTGTTATATGCAACTGATGAATTACTGAACTCTATATCTGAAACTACTGATGTACTATATGTTGGCTAATTGAATTTAAATAAAAAAGAGGAAGAAGAAAGGCCCAGCTTGGTTGGTTCCTCCCTGATACTCGCCTCCTTTTCACCTCTCTTATCCCAGGAGAGAGTCTTGGGGATAACAGGAATACATAGGTGTACAATGAGAGCTTTCTTCTCCACCTTTCCTATGAGATACTCAATAAAGTCTAGATTTCTCACTAATAACCCCATGCGGACTTTTTTGGGGATATTCAGAGAGGCTCTGAATTCTGTATCCATGTTGATCTTAGTGTCATGTGGCATTTGCTGTCATGTGGCCATTTATGGCAGCCATGATAGCAGAGTGTGTGACACAGGACTTAGAGGAAAGGTAGGCAACATCTGGGTTAGCAATACATGAGGCATTGTGGTTTGGCTATTGTTGATACAGCTCACATTTCCCCCTCCCACCTTATATGCCTCTGTCAGTCTGTGTTTTCATATATGGGAGTTTATGTTTTGGAAGTTGGAGGGTGCTGGGAAGATGCCTTGCTTAGGAAAACAGAAGGTCAAAAGGCATCTGGTCTTGTCTAGTCTCTGTCTTGCAGCCTCAAAGGAGAGAGGGCATTAGAAGCAAAACGCAATGGAACTATTTAAGGGCGATTCTGCAACTCTGGTCACAGCGGAGCTAGCCTCTAACGTAGCTGTGGCTTCCACTCATACCATCCCACAACCTCTTCTCAAAGAAGCACCAAGAAGAATCTTCTAAAAATGCAAATCGGGTGGTGTTCTTTCCCTGATTTCTACCCTCCAATGCTTCCATTAAACTTGGAAAGAAATCCAAGCTCCCTGTCATGGCCTGCCCTTCCCTACCTCTCCAACTTCATTTCCTACCAGCTCTTATCTGTCCCTGGCTCAGGCCACACAAGTCCTCTCTGTAACCTGAGTTCACCAGCTCCTTCATGCCTTAGGGATTTGGCTCCTGCTCCTCCCTTTCCCTGGAAAATACCCTCCTCCAGATCTTGACATCTTGAGTACTTCACATAGTTTGGGTCTCAGCTCAAACATCAGTTTCTCAGTGACACCGTCCTTGAATGTATAGCTTAGTCTGGGTTCCGTACAACCACACACTAAAAGAGACTTGGTATAGGTGGCTTATTTGTGAAGTGATTTCAGAAAGCACAAGTGAGGGAGTTGGTACAGTGTAACAGAGATGGGTATGTAAGGATGTGTTACTGAGTTGGTCACATCTGCAGGAAACCAAGGATTAGTCCCATTGGGGACCTCCGAGATATTGTATAGAACATGTCTCAGAACTGCCCCGCCAAGAGAGGGAGAAGCTGGAGTATTTATACATTGGCTATTGCCCTCCTTGGTTAAAGGTTGGCCTAGGGGGTGGGTAGCCACTCTCTGTGTGTGGCTGGAACACAATCCTGTGGCACCAGAAAATGCCCTCAGAAGGAGAGATGGAGAGAGGCAAGTGAGATGATGTCTGTGTGCCTGGGAACTGACCACTGCAGTTGCCAGTGAAGTCAAATGTGGGTCAAAGAGATGTGGGGTGGGGCTTTAATGGTGTCTTCTATACCATCCTATCTAGTGCTTCTCCACCCTGGCAGTCTTATTTTCATTATATTTTTTTATCTCCATCTAAAATTTCTTATTTATTAAGCTACCCATTTGTTAATTGTTTATTCTTCACACTCTCCAACTAGAATATCAGCTACACAAAGCAGGGACCTATCAGTCTTATTCACCATTCTCTCCCTGGGCTTGAGAACAGTGCCTGGCACAAAGTAGACCATTAATAAATATTAGTTGAATAACAAGTGAATGAATGAATGAATGAGTAAATGAATGTGCTGCTTCATGACCTGGGTACAACAGCATGGCCCCTGTTTAGCGGGAAGTTGACACTAGGTGACCATGTGGATGATGGAGAAAAACAAGTGGAAGGCAGGGATAGTGAGAGAGAAAAAGGTGACTGATACCTTAGGCTATTTTATGGATAGATGTGAGGCATCTTTGGGGGACCCTCTAGAATAACTGGGGACTACACTGATGGAGACTACCAGGTGTCTGGGAACTTGCAAATCAGCAGTCATCATATTAATAACATTGCCAAAGTTTGTATAAACACTTCCTCTTTCAATAAATTAAAGCAGGTTCAAGGTTACCCCTATAATGACATCATTTTCACTGACTTGCAATCCAACCTACTTTCTTGAGTGGGAGATAAGAGGCTGAATTTACAGCATGCACTTGCTCAGCAGGCATGCAAAGCCTGATCCATTTTATCTGTGTGACAGAGTGGCAGTGTGTTGAATGCAATTGGGATTCCTTCCCTTCTATTCACTTGGTGGTCTTGGGTAAACTACACCACCTATTTGAGCCTCAGTTTCTTCTTTCTTTATCTGCATGTTGAGAGTGAGAACAACTACCCAGTAAGGTTGTTGTGAAGATTTAATCAGTAGCACTTAACAGCATGTCCTAAATGTAGGCAGCAGTCCTTAAATCATGACTGCTTTCCATACTACTACTGATGATGATGATGCTGGTGGTGATGGCAAAGGCTTCTATTGTTCAAGAGGACAATGTGCTCAGGCTCTGGACTATACCCCAGAATAAGCAATAGCTCCTTTTGGAACCACAGCACATCAGCACTGTAAGAGAACTTGGATGTTACTTAATTTAATGCCCTTAGACAGTGGCATTAAGACAAAGAATAGTCATTGTCATAGTGGCTGCCATTTACTGAGGGTGTATACCTCAAAAATGTTCCATCCCATTGGCCCAACTGAACCTACTCTAAAGTGGCTGCAAAAGGTTGTCTTAGTCTGGTTCTGTCAAATTAATTCCCATTGCTCTGATACTTCTAAGATGTTTAGTAAACAGCCACCTGAGAATGCTGTGGCTTCCCATATGTTTTGGCTTTCAGAGAATGGCCTAGATATGAAGATTCCAGGATTTTCTTATTTCAGCAAACTTTGTCATTACGAATTAATAGGCTGACCTTCTGATTGCAGCTAGATTTCCTACATATAGTGGAAGACGATGAACTAATGATGTTGTCAAGGGTATTCTGATCTAAGTGTTAACTATATGGCTCTCATTTCACTTTTATACAATAATGTTGTGAGTTCAGTTAACATGCACCCACCCCTGAATAGTATTTTTGGTTAAGATTTGCTCATAAATTTGGGTTCTGGTGCCTCCTGACCCACAGACACTGATGTAATAAGTGTCATCTTAAGCTGATAAATGAGTGGTAATTTGTTATGCAAGATAGAAGACTAACACAGACCTCAAAGGCCTCCTCATCTTGCCTGTACCTACCCACCAGTACATCTCTTGCCATGGTCCCTTTTACCATATTTCCGTTTCTTCAATGAACCTCTCTCTGATTGTACATGCAATATCTCTGCCTAGAGCACTTCTTTCTCCTCTTCACCTGAAACAATCTCCCTCATCCTATTTGTCACCATAAACATCACTTTTGATGATGGTCTCTTCTGATTCACTGTACAAGGTATGTAACCTGATGTGTGGTCCCTGAGCTCCCTGTGCTATTCTCTTCGTAGCATTCATCACAGTTATCATTACTTTTGAACCAGGTCTCTTCCTTGCTGGCCTTTGAGCTCTGTAATGGCAGGAATTGCATCTGCCTTATCCACCTTGCTATCCTGAGTGCCTACTGAGGTACATAGTAGGTGATCAATAAATATCTCTTCAGTAAAAGAATGAATGCTGGTCCATGAAGGGAAAGGGTCTTGGATTAAATCAGGAACCCAGACTTCCTGTTTGATTTCTGCTGCCCCTAGTGGTGCAATTTGAGGTCTCTGGCCATTAATGCTGCAGATGACATTTTGGGATTGGGATTCACATCTCTGTACCCACCTGTACTGGGACACCTTGAAAGAGTCACTTTCTCTTTCTGGAGGCTCCAGCTCCACAATCTATAAATCTAGGATGAAGCTGGCAGCCACAGTTTCTGGGGACGTTGATAGAGGACAAGTGAGGTAATGCCCAGAAAGTTCTTAGCAAGATACAGCTTCATAAAAGCCTATGGTGAGCTTTTAGATTCAGGACACAACCCAGGCTCTTGGCTTGGCTAGCAGTGATGTAAAGACCAGTGTGAGGTAACTTCCAAGGCTGGGAGGCGTCACCAGTGAATGCCATGGTGCTCTGCTCCCTAGCCCTTCAGCTGAGCATCTGTCTTAATGTCTAAAGTAGGTACAGGATCAAGGCCAGACTTGACTAGACGATGGAGGCTTGTGAGCTAAATTCCCCACACTTAACGATAAAGCCCTTTACAAGACTTCCAGGTGTTTCTAAATATATTCCTGAGATACAACTAACCAGAAGCAGCAGTATCATGAAGTAGAAGCCATATGGTGTGATACTTATGACTGGAGGCTCTGATGGCAGACCACCTATGTTTGAAAACCAGCTCCACCGCTCAACTGGTTAATTAACAACTCTATGGGCCTCAGTTTTTTTTCCTGTGTAAAATGGGAATCAATTATGATGCCTCTATGCAATCTTTTGAGGGGATTGCTATAAAAAATCCCACATGAAGTTCTTAACATAGTGCTGGCACAGACAGAATGCTTAATACATGGTACCTGTTATTATTATTGTTGTTGTTTTACTTTCATCAAATCCCTGTAGAGCTGCAAGGCCTTTCATTTGCTTAATACCAATGATAAGATTCTGTTTGGGAAGTACTTCTAAGCACATGATCTTATTCTCTCAATAGACAGTAGGGCAGGGACCTGATTCAAGCTTAGGTCTCTTGTTCAAAGATTCATCCCCAGCACCTAGGACAGTGCTTGGCACACTACAGGCTTCCAACAACCACTCTGTTGAACCAATGGGTCTAGTGAGATCTATATAGGAACTCTCAGGCAGAGGTTGTTACTGGTACCATTTTGCCAATGGAAACAGAGTGACCTGCCCCCAGCCACCATCTTTGTGAAGTCAGATTCCAACCTTCCTGACTCCAAATTTGACCCTCTTTCCACTACCTTCTGCTTCCTGGTGACTCCTCACATTCACTTAGCTCAGCAAGATGATGCAGGTAGCTGAGTGGAATGGCAAGAACATGGGCTCTGGGGCCACAGGGTGTTTCAAGTCCCAGCTCTACTACTTCCCAGCTCTGTGACCACAGATAATTTACTCAATCTCTCTGTGCCTCATCATCTTATCAGTAAAGTGGGGGTTAACAGTGCCTACACATCCTGAGGGGTAGATCTTATTGCCCAATTTACAGATTACAATTACACAGGTAGGCTT
Source organism: Ailurus styani (assembly GCA_002007465.1). Lineage (NCBI taxonomy): Eukaryota > Metazoa > Chordata > Mammalia > Carnivora > Ailuridae > Ailurus > Ailurus styani. The sequence goes on from LNAC01000075.1 coordinate 276,813, forward strand.
ACTCACCCATATTTGTGATAAAGAACCACCTATCTTTGTGATAAAGATCCTAAGTTTCTTGAAGGTGGGGACCATGTTCATTTATTTCACCAAAACCTGCCTAGAACCTATAAATGGGAACTATATTTATTGAGCATCTGCTAGGTGTCAGGTAAAGCTCTAGGGACTTTACATACACTGTTTCATTTAATCTGGACATCAGTTCTGTAGAGCCATTCCATAAGTCTTATCTTACACTTACATTGACAAAACCAAAACAAAATGAAACAAAATCATGAGGTTCTGAGTAAGAAAATTGTCCAAGCCTTCATGGCTGGTAAGTGATTCAAACTTAGGGCAGTTAAACTTCAGAGGCTGTACCTTCTCCTTACATCACAATGCTTTTCAATGGAACCAATCCCTTTACATGGTGGCAGAAAGTAGGGGGTGAGATCGATGGAAGGAAGTGGCCCCCAGATTTCCAGCTCTTTGGAAGGCCAAATCAAAGGCCACTGAAGGACTTGATTGATGGTGGCCACAGCAGCCAGCGCATCAAGAGAACTTTATCTTGCCTGACCAGGATATGTCAAGGGGTGGGGCGGAAAGAGGGCAGCCATATTACACAATTATGATGACGCACAGACCTTTCTTGGGCCTAAAAGACTTCCCAAGTCCCGAGGGGAATAGCATGAATACCTCATTGTACCCATGGAGGAGGAACTAACAAAGACTTCTTATCTTCCAGCTTCTTATGCCAGGATCAGAATTATCTATGACATTCTGGGCTGTCGTGAGTTCTCCTTTGGCTGTCTGGGCCTAGGAGAGCAGTTCCTTGTAGACGGCTCTTGGTTGCTATCCAATGTTTAACATGGCCAGTGCTTGCTGGAGCTTCAACTTTGCCATATCTGTGGTCTGCTTGAAGGCAACTGCATTATATTCTTCATCTCTGTGTCCTGTTGTCTGGCAAAGGTTTGGTGTAGATTTCAAACTCACAGATTGCTGAACCAAAGCCCAAGAGTTTGGCCAAATACAAATGGACAAAGCCCATGAGATGTTCTTGAAGTCTTCAACCTGGGCACCTCATATTGGCACAGCCAGGCTGCTGGACAATAAGAGGGGGAGGTTAGTTTTAAGATAGTGGGTAATGGCTTTCCTGAGGATACGTCAGACATGGAGGAACACTATAGGATCACAATGCCAAGCCTAGTTGAAGCCTGGTTGAGAGGACAGAGATATACAGCATGAAAACCAAGAACTGACAATTAGTCTAAAGGGTCAGAAGCCAGGATTGAGCTAAGAAAGAGCCAAGACTCTACAAGAGATGCCATCTGAGTGAGAAAATGTCCAGAAATAAATGTAGATTGTCTAGGGCTATTGCTGCCATGGTCCATGGGTGTATATAGAGTGGCTGACTCTGCTGCCTTAAAGGGCCTAAGCCAGGTGAACAGATGTAATCCCTTGTCTAGTGTTTGAATGTCAATAGCTTGGAGGCATCTTTTCACATAGGAGCAATCTGAAAAATCCCTGAGCCTTAATTAGGTCAGTGAATGGTATATAGTGGATATATGTATATAAGATATTTGGGGCAGTGTTCTTAGCCTATGGATCAACAACTCTCCCCTTCCACCATCTTAACTGCCCACTTTTATCTCCAGTGGCAGGGGATGGGTGGGGAGAAAAGTGGGTACCTGTTGTTTTGTATAATATATTCCCAGCTATCCCAGCCTTCATCCATATGACCAGGGGCAGGCCCTCACCCAAGCCCAACCAAATCTATACCCAGGCCACTTGGAATTGGTGGAAGGAGAGAGAAGGAGATTGCCAGATGATTACTCTGTGAGGCTGGCCTTGCAAGGGCAGCCATTCTTCATGGATTTGAAAAGAAGAGGAATCCCAACTTCAAGGTAGGAAAAGGATAAGGCAGATGCACAGAGCATGGCTGAAACTAGAGGTGACATTGTTTCCTGGTTCCAGACCATTTCTGGACTTATTGTTGCCTTTGGATGCTATGAAATATTCCCTATAGGTCTTAGGTTAAATTTCTGTTTAAGCATGCTTCCTAACATTGGTTTCTGCTATTTCTTATCCAAGAGTCTCACCTAATACTCCATGCATCCCCTCCATGGCCTTAACTCTCAAAGTTGACTCTCAGGGTAAATACGGTCTTTAGTATCCATCCCACTTTCTTTCTAAGGTGTCTGCCTGTTATGAAAGAATCAGGAAAAACTAAAGCTGCATCCTTAGACTTCTTTAGAGCTAGGGCTTAAGTGTGCTTTGAGTCTCCCTGATTATGTGCACCTGTACAAGGTTTGGGAGGCAGAGGTGGGAAAGGCTACATTCCTGCGGCCTCTGCTCTGCTACTGGATTCTTCTGTGGAAGTGTTCACAGAGAACTCTGGTTCTGGTAACTCGTTCTATGTATATTGAGGGGCAGGACACCAAGACATCTGCTTTCTGTAGGCTCTGGTATCAGATGAACCGGGTTCGAATCCCAAATCTGCCCCTTATAGCTGTGAGATCCTGAGAAAGTTACTTAATTTCTCTGTGCCCTGACCCAAAACCTGACCCAATTTCCTAACCAGCAAAATGAGGATAATGATGGTATCTATGTCACATATTTGTTATATAAGTTAGGTGAGATAATGAACATAAAGTCCTTTAGGAAGTACCTTGCACATAGTAAATCCTCAATTAATGCTAGCTGTTATTACTATTACTATGATTAGCAGGTCAAACCCATAATGTCGCAGCGGGAAGCAAAAGAATTTGTGTAGTACAGGCTCGACTCGAACATTCCTATCTACTTTCCAACTTCCCTCCATTTCTAGCCCTGGAATTGGTGGCTCTGGGAGTTCTGATTAGCTAAAGGGGGCTCTGTCTTCTTCTTGACATCGTTGCTAATGATCAGAAAAAGAAGATCAGACCCTGAAGTGTCATCATCAGCTGACTCACTTGCTGCCTCCCACACTGGCTTGTGAATCATGGTCAGCAGACCCTAGCAGCCAGAAGGGTCACTGGGTCCCCCAGCCCAGTGGTGAGTGGGGCACTGAAACATTTTCATCCCCATTATGAGCTAATAACTGGGGCTCCCACTCATGTCTAGGGCCTTCCACCCCCCTAGCCTGTATTCTTATCATGGTTTACTGACAGAGCACAGAGTTGTAGTTGGCTGGCTTGAGGGCAGAAAATAGGACCAGAATGCGCAGAGACGGGGCAGAGGCCCAGAGGAATGTAAGACAGAGCAAGAGGGCTCCTGGTCTGCAAGTCCTATTTGGTGGGTGGAGCAGGGGCCATACCTGTCAGGCTCTCCTAGAAGTGGACTTAAAACTCATCTAGGCCAACCCTTTAATTTTTTTTTTTTGCCTTTTTAATTTTTTTTTTTTTTTTTTTTTAAAGATTTATTTATTTATTTATTTAACAGAGGGAGAGATATCACAAGGAGGCAGAGAGGCAGGCAGAGAGAGAGGGGGGAAGCAGGCTCCCTGCCGAGCAGAGAGCCCGATGCGGGCCTCGATCCCAGGACCCTGAGATCATGACCTGAGCCGAAAGCAGAGGCTTTAACCCACTGAGCCACCCAGGCGCCCATTGCCTTTTTAATTTTTAAATCCACTTTGCTGAAGTATAATTTACACGCAATAACAGCATCGATTTTAAGTATTCAGGTCCCTGAGTGTCAACAAATGGTTACACCCATGTAACTATCCTCATAATCAAGATATAGAACATTTCCATTACCCTTGGGGTGCCTGGATGGCTCAGTCGGTTATGCAGCTGACTTGAATTCGGCTTAGGTCATGACCTCAGGGTTGTGAAATTGAGCCACACATCAGGCTCTATGCTGGAGTATGCTTAAGTTTCTCTCTCTGCCATTCCCCCTCTCTAATAAAATAAATAAACAAATAAATAAAATACAACATTTCCATTATTCTCAAATTCCATTGTGCCCTTTTTATAGTGCGGCCCCCTATTAATCAGGGTTTTCCAAAGAAACAGAACAAATAGGATATATACAGATAGACATAAGAGGAGATTCATTATAGGAACTGATTCATGCAGGCAAGAAATTTTATGGATTATGGAGGCAAGAAATCTCATAACCTTTCATCTGCAAGCTGGAAGCATAGGACAGACAGTGGTATAATTTAGCCCAAGTCCAAAGGCCTGAGAGCTTGGGGAGCTGATGGTATGGGAGTCTCGGTTTGAGTCTCAAAGTCCCAGAACCAGGAGTGCTAAAGGAGGAGGGCACGAGAAGATGGATGTCCGAGCTCAAGCAAAGAGAGCAAATTCACCCTTCCTATGTCTTTTTGTGCTATCCTCTTCTAGAAGGATCCTCCCAGAGTGTTTTACCACCTATCTGGGCATCGCTTGGCCTAGTTGAGTTGACATGTACATTAATCATCACAGACCCCATACTCCAGGCCTTAAGCATTTACCTGGTTTTTTTGCCACTATAGATTTGTTGTGTCTTTTCTTGGATTTCATAAAAATAGAATTAAATAGTTTGTACTTTTGTATCTGGCTTCTTTTGCTCAGCATAGTTTTTGAAACTCATTTATACCGTTGCTTGTACCAATAGTTCACTCTCTTTTGTTACTGAGTAGTATTCTGTAGTATAGAATACCTACTCTGTCATTTTAACAATATTTCTCAACGTTATTGGATACATGTGAAACATGGTGCTAATGATTTGTACAAATTTTCTCTCCAAGTCCCCACAACAATCTTATAAGTACTATTAGTATGCTCTTTTCATGGGTAGGAAATCTGAGGCTCAGAGAGATACCATAATTGTCCCCAAACACACAGTGAGTACAAGTTAGAACAAATATTTGAACCAGGGCAGTCTGATTCTAGAATCTATGTCCTAAGAATCATTCTTTACTGTCTCCTATTTTATAGATCGAGAAACAGAGGCGGGATGGAAGCAGTTTGATCAGCAAAACACTGCAAGTCAGAAGCAGAATATTTAATATTTGGGGAATCCAAGGACCCAGATTTCTAGCATATCATGTAGTCTCCTTTGAAGGAGGCTCAAAACCCAGCTGGCCCCTTTCTTACTGGCTTGAAGCCTATGCATTCTTCAATGCCAAACACAAACATATAGGGATTATCAGATGAGGGCCAGGCAATGTGCTTAGACCCTGGTCACACCATTAAACAAGCAGGCACAAATCTCTGAAAATAAGTTAATGGATCCAAAAAAAACAGCTACAGAAGCATAGAAAGAGGATCACAAACAACAGTGCAGCGTTTTTGTGTACACTAAATTTGATAGGTGAGGGGAATTCAATGATGTTATAGAACCAAAAGCCAGAGCTCCAGACCCAACTATTTTTATAGAGCAGTCATAATGGGTCAACCAGGTCCTATATATTGCCATATTCATCACCCAAAACAACCTCACGAGGTAAGTACTCTTAGTATTTTCCATTTTGCAAAAAAGGAAACTAAGGATTAGTGGCGCTAAGTAATATGACTGAGAAAAGCCCTCTGAATCTTATTTATAGATGGTCTCATTGTTCCCAAATCCTTTTTGAAATGGGGTAAGAAAGCAAACCTATTCCCACCCATCTAAGTAATTATGGCAGAGATGGTATTAATTATCAAATATCCCAGTGCTCCCCCACATTTTCCATTCTCCCCTGAAATCAGGCTTGAGCCCTTTGACAAGTTCTGGCCAATGGACTATGCACAAAGGAGTTGGAGTATCACTTCCAGGTGGAGGCAGTTAAGAGCTGATGTACCTCCTCCACCTTTCCCTTCTTTCCTGTTGTGGTGACTGTGGAGGCCACGTGTTCCACATGGTGTAGCTACCAGATAGGGAGAACTACTTGACCCACATCAGATATCACATGAGCAAGAAATTAGTCTTTACTGTGGTAAGCCACTAGATGTCAAGGGTTTGCCTATTGTAGCATTTGAAATTTAATTATCCTGACTAATATAGTAATGATAACCACGACTACTGACATTTATTTAATGTTTACTCTGTTCTAGGCACTGTGTGCTAAGCACTCTACATCTGACAATTCCTTAAATTTCTTACCTTTCTGGCTTACCTACAGATGTAAGAGATATGCGGGCTACAGGGAGCTCTGGATTTGTTAAGGACCTATGAGAAAAAAGACTTTCCTTTGGAAGCAGAATTCTCAGACCTAAGCTAAATTCCTTTACCAGAGATAATACAAACATTTGAATGAGCCTGGAAAAAAATGCCTGCTCTCATGGGTGTGGACACTTTGTGACTAAGTATAATCCACACTTCCTTCATCCAGGAGCAAGAAATACAGGGCTCAAATGTGAAACAGAAATTGAAATGCCTTTAAATGTACTGGATGGGGAAGAGATGTGGCCCATAGGAGACTTCCTCTCCCTTCCCCATTGGTAAACACAGAGTGCCAAGATGAAGCTCTTGCTACATGATGATGAATACGAAGAAAGTTCTTTCTGAAATCTGATTTCCTATAAAAATGAATCCCATTATGTTATTCTGAATAGGTTGCTCCCAATTGCCCTCAGGATTAAGCCTGAAGTCCAGAGTCCCTAATTTAAGTTTATAGGCAGGGTTAGGTTTTGGAGGAGGGGACATGTAAGCTAGTATTAGAGGAGGGGACATGTAAGCTAGTATTAGTAAACGAATAGGAGTTTGTCAGCCAGTGAAGCGAAGACAGAGTTTTCCATGAAGAACAGCAGGTAAGCTTAGCATAGGGTTTTGGGAGGGCTTGGCATGTTTAGAGACTGTCAGAGAGCTCAGTGTGGCTGGAACACGAGGTATGACAGAGCAAGGCTGGAGTCTTAGGTGGCGACTGCACTGTGGGAGAGGCTGAACTTGGGCCAGTGCAGTCTGTAACCTTGAAGGTGAGTGGGTCCAATTCTGGGTTCAGTGAGGAGCTCACTCACATGAAAATACAAGTCTGACCGTCCAATCTTTCTCCAGTAGTAAAGGTGATAATTTCATTCCCATCTGCTCATTGTTTTTCCTTATTCCTTCATTACTTCTGAATTTCATCAGGAAAGAAGGGTGTTACTTTTTGTGTCCCTTCAGAGACCCCAACAATATGTACTACTTCCAATTCCCTATCACAGATGAAGAAACCAAAGTTCAGAGCATTGAAGTTCCTTGACTCTGGTTATACCCAGGACTCCTAGTCACCTGGTACACGCAGGTATGGCTGAACTGGCTGTGAAAATGTTTTTTTTTTTTAAAGATTTTATTTATTGGGCACCTGGGTGGCTCAGTGGGTTAAAGCCTCTGCTTTCGGCTCAGGTCATGATCTCAGGGTCCTGGGATCGAGGCCCGCATCGGGCTCCCTGCTCAGCGGGGAGCCTGCTTCCCCGCCCCCCACCTGCCTCTCTGCCTCCTTGTGATCTCTCTCCCTCTGTGAAATAAATAAATAAAATCTTTAAAAAAAAAAGATTTTATTTATTTATTTCACAGAGGGAGAGAGATCACAAGGAGGCAGAGAGGCAGGTGGGGGGCGGGGAAGCAGGCTCCCCGCTGAGCAGGGAGCCCGATGCGGGCCTCGATCCCAGGACCCTGAGCTCATGACCTGAGCCGAAAGCAGAGGCTTTAACCCACTGAGCCACCCAGGCGCCCTGGCTGTGAAATTATTCAGATGTTTCAGTAGTGGTGGTTAATTAGCTACCACTCTGACTACCTCCTCTCCACTCCCATCCCATGGTCCTAACACTAAAGGGACAACACCAAGCACAGCAGAGCTTGCTGACTTTTCTATAAAGCTATAGTTGACCGGCCAATTCCTGGGCTATGGTAGTTGTTAAATATTTTGAGCATCATCCCTGGTTACATGGCTGGTGGATGTCAAAAGTAGAGTTTGAACCCATGTCCAGCTGGTTCTAATGCCTGTACGCTTTCACACTATAAACTACTTCATACCCAGAGCATGTGGGGACAATCCTGCACCCCGCTGCACATGCCAGGCCACCATTGGGTCTAGGGTTCAGCTTTGGAAGACATACATTGGGAAAGACATGAAAAATCTGGAATTTGTCCAGGAGAGAGTGAGAGGGCTGAAGGGGGACATGAAACCACATCATACAAAGAAAGGATGGCAGAACTGGGGATGTCAGCTGAAAGAAGAGAAAATTTCCAGGGACCTGGAGGACTGTCATATATTTGAAGGGCAGCTGTTTCAAAGTGGGATGGAAATTGCACCAATGGGTGGAATTACCTGCCAATCCAGTCCTTACGTGTTCACTGGGTAAATAGTTTCCAAGTACCTCTTCTTTGCTGGTGTTAAATTAGGTTGGGGGAAAGGTACAATGTGGAAAATAATTAAAATGTTGCCACTAGTGGGACAAACATGTAAACAGAGGTGCTGGAGAAATTCGGAAAATGAAGTCCTGAAACCCTGAAGCCCTTTGGGGAGCTGGCAAGGCTCTTGGAGGAGACAGGTTTTGATCAGAGTCAGAGAATGCGTAGGAGGTTGTCAGTCAGGGGGAACAGCACATGCAGAGTAATGGCACTGGAAAACAGTGCAACATTTACAAATGAGACCTGGATTGTGACTGGAATCTAAGGCTTGTGGGAGAGGGGTGCAACTGGAGACAAAGCGAAGGGGTCTTAGGAATTTGGACACAGACCTAAGGGCAATTAGGGAAGAGCAGGATGTGATAAATTCTTGTTACTGAAAGCATTTGAGGAGGACTGATGGGTGGGGGGCTTTGAAGGGAGGTTAGCAAACAACCCAGTAACCCAAGTGGTCAGATGAGATGACCTTGATAATCCACTGCAACCCTGGGCTCTTCTGAGAGCCAAAGAGAACAAACAGTTCTATGGAGAGGCAGCAAAGGATGGAAGGAGTAGGTATAGGACCCACTCGGGTGGGTGCTATAAATAAATGTTCCCATTTAGGCTTCAGGTAACTTTGTTTCCAGGTGGCTGTGAGCAAAGGAGACTCTGGCTCCCTATTCTGGGCATCAAGAATAGGTTCCAAATGTCTTTCACCAAAACACTGGGAAGGAGGGGGGTGGATAGGAGGTAACAATGATGGGCTAGTACACACATGGGAGCTATTCTTACCATCTTATATCGGTCAACTCATTCAGCTCCCACAATGAAATTGTACCTACTTTAAATATGGGGAAACTGAGGCACAAGGAGGTTATCCAACTTGCAGAAAGTATAAGAGCTTGGATTCAAACCTAAGGATTCTAACTCTAGAGCTCAGTTCTTAACCATCGTATCAGTATAGCATGTGCGCTTCTCTTGTTGGACAGGCTTCTATTTTTTATTATTAAAGAGAACTCTCAGCATTAGTACAGTCCTTTATTTGCCACCAGATAAATTAGCAGGAGACACTATTCACTTTATGGGTGGATTTCTCCCAGGGTTCCTTTATGGAACATCTTCCCCAAGGTCTGCTATTGACCAGATTATAGCAGTGTCCCTAGCCAAAGTGCTCCAAACTCTTACTCGATAAATAAGATAAAGCAAATATGAAGTTAGTTTTTTTAACCTACATAATTATTTTGCTAGTTTAAAACTCCCCATTTTTCCAGCCAGAAATTAAAGCTCCAGGCACTTGGTCATACATCCTACAATGGCTCCCAGGCCTCAGTGCAGGCTCTCATGGGATCTTACAGAAGCTTCCAGAAAAGCCGTGCGCAGACAGGCAAAAGGCCTGACTCAAGTCAAACTGCCTGGTTAGCTCAGCAGTGAAGGCAAAGGAAGAAAGGTCAGGAGGGCTGGGAAGGGATGTGATAATCATCACCATGGAAGCTGCTGTTTGAATGCTCGTTCTGGGCCAAGTTCTATGAGGGCACAGAGGCTCAGAGAGGAAAGCGAGCCACCCACGGTTGCCCAGTAAGGAAGCAGATGAGCTGGGATTGGAATATAGATCTACCTGAGTCCAAAGCCCATTGTACCTCCTTGGGCTGATTTTCTCATCTGCAAAATGAGCAGTCTATATTATTGACAACTCTCCAAGAATGCATGGTGTACTTGAAGATATTCCATCTACTCATGACATTAATCACAATGCTAATCACAAAAACTACTAACAGTGAAAAGTTACCAGGTTCCTGGAAGTGCATTCAATCCTCACAAGGACCCTGTGAAGTAGGATAACTTCCATTTGTAGAGGAAGAATCAGAGACATTAAGTAACTTAACCCAAGTAAACACAGCTATTTGCCTATTAAATAATAATGAATAACTGCAGGTCGATAAAATGTTTTGGATTAATCAAAGACTTCTACAATTATCCATCAGTTAATCAATATGAGATAATCAGTATTTTTAATGCTAGCTATTTCAGTAGCCCCCTGCGTGAGTAAAATGGTATGACTCCCATGTGGCTTTGGGAAATATAGGAAATTACTGATGGATTCCTATGTACTGGAGGGTGTGGTGGGGCTGGGGCCCACGCTGTAAGTCACAATGGTCTAATGCTTAATATTCTGACTCTGATTCTAAATAATCTCATCATCAGGACAGGACATAATGAACAATTCTTTGCTCGCCTCTATGGATAACCCTGAGCCATGCTGGTGCCCCAAGCCAGCTAGTAATCTGGATCCCCTTCTAACCAGGAGCAGAGTACACAGGGAAGGAAGATTGAAGGCAGAAGAGAGGAAGGGAGCATTAAGGGAAGAAAGGGACAGAGGAGAGAGACTGATGGCTGAGCCTATTGATGCTGGCTCCTGCCAAGCTGTTTGGGAAGATGTAAATTTCATGGGTTCCATGAATTTCACCAAAGTGCTTATATGTTTGAAAATGGGAGCTGCAGAGATAAACCACTTTCTTACCTCAGGCAAACAGGGCTGTCAGCATCTCTGGATCTCAGGTGACAAGAGTCTTCAGCTACCCCTCATTATGGGTTCCAATGAGCACAGGGGAACTTGAAGGCTCACCTGGGCTATCAACCTTTCCCACCCATGCCCTGTTCCTTCCCTCTTGGAGATCGAGCAACTTGATGTACCCGGGGGCGGGGCAGTGAGTTGGTCTTCCTGGGGTCCAGACCTCCCCTTTGGGACCCCTTTTCTACTGGGTGGCATCCAGAAGCAGCAGGTATCACGAAAAACCCAGCTCTGGGGTCAGACATACTCAGATTGGAGTCCTGACTCACTAGCTGAGACCTTGAATTGGTCTTGAGCACTACCAGTTGTGTGATCTTGAGCAAGTGAACATCTCAGAGAGAATGGGATATACTTCACCAGTTTGATGAAGGGATTATTAATAAGGTGACCCATTTTGTGTCTTCCCAGGCCACTCCTTGCTCTCACTCTCTCTCCTCTGTGCAAACTTTATGTCAGAGAGTGGTTTGTACATTACCTACCCTCAGAAGTTAGAGACCAACAAAGCCCAGAAACTATCTCCTCTCATTTTAATAGGAAACAAGCAGTTCTATGAGAAGTTAAAAATAGAGCTACCCTATGATCCAGCAATTGCACTACTGAGTATTTACCCCAAAGATACAGATGTAGTGAAAAGAAGGGGTACATGCATCCCAATGTTCATAGCAGCAGTGTCCACAATAGCCAAACTGTGGAAGGAGCCGAGATGTCCTTCAACAGATGGATGAAGAAGAATATATACAATGGAATATTACTCAGCCATCAGAAAGGATGAATAGCCACCATTTGCACTGACATGGATGGAACTGGAGGGGATTATGCTAAGTGAAATAAGGTAAGCAGAGAAAGACAATTATCATATGGTTTCACTCATATGTGGAACACAAGGAATAGTGAGGAAGACCACAGGGGAAGGGAGGGAAAACTGAATGGGAAGAAATCAGAGAGGGACACAAACCATGAGAGACTCTGGACTCTGGGAAACAATCTGAGGGTTTCAGAGGGGACGGGGTTGGGGGGATGGGTTAGCCCAGTGATGGGTATTAAGGAGGGCATGTGTTTTAATGAGCAATGGGTGTTATATGCAAATGAAGAATCATGGAACACTACACCAAAAACTAATGATGTACTGTATGGTGACTAACATAACATAATTAAAAAAAAGAAGAAGTTTAAGTATATCTCTTTCTCTCTTCAGGGTCTCATCATTCCCTTCTAAATGTGGAAATGGGTACCAGACCTTCTCTGCTTCCTGAAATCATTCCGAGTTTGAGAATATAAACACTCTCAGCAGCCCCCAACCAGGATAAACAGTAATCGAAAAGCCACCATGGGAAACCATTGACCTGTGACAGCTGTCCCATTCCCTCCATTTCTGCTTTCTGAACGCCTAGCACTTGATACACAGGACTGTGCTAGGTACCGGGGAAGCTAAAATGTCACACAATAACAGCTGCAAGTCAGACCCCTGATTCATGGAGGGCTTGCTGTGTGCCCGCTGTGCCAAACTCTTCATCTATTCACTCTTCAGAATCCAATCCGGTTGTCACGATGCCCATTTTGTAGGTTACGTCGTTGCCGGGGCACATGACTAGTAAGTAGAGAAGGTCAAACCCCAGCCTGGACCTAGCTGATCTGAAAGTCCACGCTTTCCCCCACTGCTCTGTGTGTGTGGGGGGGAGCACCTCCCTCACTGTCAACAAGAAGTGACGGCTCCCTGTGGCGGGAGGAAACAGACAACAACAGTGGGAATAGCAGTAACAATGATGATGGGCTGGCTACTGCCTGGGCCGCAATGAGGAGGCCTGGGGAGGACTGCTGGTCATACAGATCAACAAAGAGCTGGAGGGAGCAGAGAGTGGGAGTGCAGTGGGACTTGTGCTTGTCCAGGAAGACTTTCTGGAAGGCGGGAGAAGAGACCACTGTGCACCGAGTACCCAGCACCTGCCACACCCTGCACTAGGTATTTTATTTTATTTTTTAAGATTTTATTTATTTATTTGAGAGAGAGGAACAGAGAAAGATTGAGAGAACAAGTGGGAGGAGAGGCACAGGGAGAAGCAGACACCATCTGGAGCAGGGAGCCCGACGTGGGACTGGATCTGAGGACCCTGGGATTGTGACCTGAGCTGAAGGCAGATGCTTAACCGACTGAGTCACCCAGGTGGCCTGCACTAGGTATTTTAGAGAAGTGACTGCTATAGTCACTCTAGGAGGGAAGAATGACGGTTCTTATCAGACAGGTAAGAAATTAAGAGCTGGGAAGGACATGGGAGGATCAGGATTGGAACCAGTTGGCGGGGATGAGGGGCACCTTAGAGTCTATTCTTCTTCCTCTAAACTCTGAGCTCCCAGTGCCCAGCTCCCCATCCAGAGCAGATGGATTACAGACACTTTGCTTTGTACTAATATTGATTTCCATTCCCTTTGCTTAGGCCAGCTGTGAAGATACTGCCTTTTCCTGCAAAACGCTGCACATTTGGAGGGATGGACTCCACCCTTCCTCAAACCAGAAGTTGGGGGAGGGACTGGAAAGGGAGCTGTTGTTGACTGATGCCTCCTGTTTGTCTCTTCTCTGGAGCTCTTCTTTCCTTTCTTGCCAAAAGAATGTGAAGCTTTGGGCAGGGGCTTTGTCAGATTTCTTGGCAGCTTCCCCTCCCACTGGCCCAGGAACTGGAGGCTGGGAACCCAGAGAGGTCTGCAAAAGGCAGCCACTGTGCAGCCCTGGGCTAGTCAGAGCCAAGCTATGTGGCACGTCCAAGTACCTGCATAGCCTTCCCGTGGAGGGGAAGGGATAGGCAGGAGAGAAAAGGGAGACAGAGAGAGACAGACATACACATACACATCAGAGAAAGAGAGACAGAGATGGAGCAGAGAGAGATGGAAAAAAAACAGATAGAAACAGAGACACATAGAGAGGAAAGAGCTAGAAAGACAGAGAAGGGATGGAGACAGTATAGAGACCGAGAGGGCGACAGAGACAGGGCAGAGAGAGGGAAAAAGAGACAGAAGGGAAGGAGGAGAGAATAGGAGAAAAAGAAGAAGAGAGAGGCCGGCTAGGAGGCCAACTAGCGATTTCTGCCTCCTAGAAGGTAATGCTATAAAAAAACAAGAAAGGAGAAAAGAGGAGAGCACAAGGAAAGAGTTACAAACTTAGTAATAAAATGGACTTAGCAGTTTGAAGTCAAATCATGTGATAGACTAAGGGTTCCCTAATTTCTGAAGTCAATTTCCCAGTTCCACAATCACATCTTAGGGAGTTTTGTCCTGACTCATTTTCCTTATCTGTTAAAAATATTCAATCATAATGGATTCAGCTTGAGGACTCAGAGGCATATGATAGGCTGTGTAAACTGTAAAGTGCTGAGCAAGGATAATGGGCAGAAGAAAAAGGAGCTCTAAGAATCCCCTTCTGGATTTATTTTCAAGACCAGTTGGTGTCCTTTTCCAGGGAATTGGTCTGATTGGAAATGGGTGCACAAGAAGAGACACCGATCGTCATATGAAAGCTCCCCATTGTGTCCGGCAGACCTAGCTGGGTAACTTGACAAAGCCATGTCAGCTCTCTGCACCTCTTTATAATGATAGCTGGATGAAATAATATTTTAAAGCCTCCTCTAGCTTAGAGCATTGACAAATCTGTGACCACCAAGGTGAGGAGGTGCTAGTGTGGTGAAGGCTTCACTCATGACTGGGTGGGGTCTGGCTCCTGTCACATGCCCCCCCTCTTCCAGGAAGCCTTCTCTGGTTTTCCCATATCATGTACAGTGTCTTCCTCTGGGCTCCTGGTCACAGTGCTACCCTATCCTATTGTATTTGTCTGTGTTTTAGCTGTTTCCCCACTAGACTATGAGCTTCTGAAGGCAGAGGCCATCCTGCTCAGCCCCTGGATCCTCAGTGCCCAGGGCCTGGCACAGAGCAGACACTCAATGGATGCTTGTGGATATGAATGAGACTCAAATGCCAGCCCACATTCCTTCCCATTAGGCCAGATATTTTCAAGGAGGAAGGGCTGGGGCCAGGCTTAGCTGCCGGAGGCTTTGGAAGCAACCTTTGGACAATCTGTGCTGTGCTCTGAATCCTTTCTGGGAATCAACCGAAATTCCAGGGCAGCTGAGAGCCAAAAAGGGTGGGAGGTAGACTTGCTGGCTGGGGAGAGCCTGGGTGGGGTGGGGGACAAGGAAGAAAAACCATCTTAACACAAAAGCTAACATTTCTCTAGCATTTTATGCTTTACATAATATTTCCACATCTACTATTGTTTTAAACCTCATGGGAATCCAAGACTAAATAGGGTAGGTTCTAATATCACCAATTCTCTTTTCCAGATGAGTAGAAAAGGCTGAGAGGTGAGGTGGCCACACAGCCAGATTTGAAGTTGGATCTTTGGACTCCGGATCTAGTGTAAGACCAACATAAATGTGGGAGAGGATATCTGAGGGAGCTCTAGATTATTTTCCTGTTCACTTGGCTTAATGAGTCGTTCAGTTTTTCTTAACCCATGTGTACTAAGAAGTGGTTGTAAGTGGGACTGCCACTGATTGAACATTGCTAAAGTGCTTTGTTGGAAGCATGTGATCAACATTATCTCATTTAATCTGATCTGTGACCCTATGAGATAGGTTCTACTATTAACCTCATTCTACAGATGAGGAAAGTGATGCTCAGAAGGAATGAGGAACAAAATGAAGACCATACATCCAGTGAGTAGCCTAGATTTGAACCCAAGAACTCATATTCTAGAGCTTGAGCTCTTAATCACCTACCATACTGCTAAGTTTTAATCTTCAGCACCTAAGCAGGAATTGTGCAGTAAGTAGCCCCAAGGGTCCGGGAGTCATTGTCAGAGGAGAGGCATGTTGCTGGCTCTGTTTCCCCAGACATGGAGACTGACCTGTTCTGGACTTGCTCTGGTTACAGATACCTGTGATTCTTCCTGTGGCCCTGGGAATGGTGAGGGGTACAGTGACAACAGTTTGCAAAGCTGGGACAGCACAAAGCTAACAGGTGCAAAGAAGAAGCCTGTGCCCATCACCAGGAGTCAACCAGCCTGGCCACTGCCTTGCATCATGGGCATTATGGTGCAGTGGAAAGAGCTTAATGTTGGAGTCAAAGCCAGGTTTCAACCCAGCTCTTAAACTTAGGAACTGGATGAACTTTGGCAAGGTGGATAAACTTACTGACCCCTGGTTTCCCATTTGTAAAAAGGGATAATATGGGCCTCACAATATGGAGATTAAATAGAGCAAACCTTATTCAAGAGAGGGGACAAAGGAGAAAGAGCATGGGGCTTGGGGTTAGACAGCTCTGGTTTCAAATGCTGGTTCTGCTAGTGATAAGTTGTGTAACCTTGGGCAGATGACATCTTCTCTTAGCTTCAGTCTTCCCATTGAAAAAACAAGACTGACAGTAACTACCTTCAAAAGGTCTGTTGTAAAAAGAACTAATGGGGGTATGATCCGGATTCCATTATAGGCATCTAACATCAACAGTAATAAAGTTGATTCCCTTTCTCCCTTCCTTGGAGGGGGAATAGGTGTATCTGTTCATTCACTCATTCAACATCCAACATTCAGGAATGTTGTCTATACTACAGTGTCCGGGATTATTCCTGGGGATACCAAAATGTCCTGGGGCTCACTAACTTTCCAGGGGAGACCGACTGCTGTCTAGATATAATCATGATATAACTTGGAAGGTGCTTAGACTGTTTGAACTGTGTGCAAAGTACCCTTTACAGGTGAGGAACAGAGCAGCTGTGGGCAAGCAGACCCATGCTGTATACTCCACTAGCACAGAGGTGGCCTCTAGATGGCATGGGGCCACCTCAGATTGAACATTAGCAGCCTCTGCCCTTTGGCTCAGATGCTCCCCAGGAACACTTCTAGCCCCTGTCTCCCTTGGCCCTCCTGAGTCATCCAATGGCATTGTTCTGGCTTAGTGGATGATCAGAATTCTGTTGGTGACACTCTTGGGTTCCCTTTCCTGGGCTTCCCTGCAATATGGTTTATTGAAACCTCTGGGACATTTTGCCTTCTCCCCCTAATTCCCTCTCCAAATAGCTGCTCCTGTTTATCTCTCTTGGACTATGTCACTTTAGCTTTATCTAAAGATCCCTGCTTTGCAATACTAGGCCTAACCCCCAAATTATCCTCTCTCTGGAAAGCTTTAATTTGGTAGGGTTTGAAACTTGGTTGGAGACAGGAGCAAAGTGACTGGTCCCAGGCCAAACTTGGGATGTCAAGCTTTTCTGAAGGGCAACTAGTTAGGGCCAAATAAGCATCTATTTGAATGAGAGCCTGAGGAATTCACTAAGCACAGTGAAAATCAATACACACAAGTGAATTCAAGGCAATGAATCAGGATCAGAGGAGCTGGGAATGGAGTCAATAGACTGAGTGGTACTTTTCACAAACTCATTCTTTAACACTACTATGTTCTGGCTTTGTTCTAGGTGCTAGGGATACAGTAATGAAGAAGGTAGATGAGGTGGGAGAGACACATATAAATATGTCATTATATAGTGTGTTAGTGGGGATAAAAACTACAGAGAAAACTAAAGCAGAGAAAGGTGATAGAAAATGCCATGGATTGGGATGATAGCAAGTTAACATAGTGTGGCCAGGGAAGGTCTTAAGAAAGTGACATTTGAATCAAAATCTGAACTAGATGAGGGACAGAGACTCATGGATATCTGGGAGAAGATCATTCCAGGTAGAGGAGAACAGGGCCATGGCTCTGAAATTAGCACATTTCTTATGTTCAAACTACAGCTGGTGTCTGGATTCCTATTGCTCTAAAACCTTTTCGCATAGTGGGGAAGTGGTCAGAGAAATAACTGATGCAGAAATTACAGCAGGTGTAGGCAGTAGGGCCCGGCTCTATGTGAGATGGGAGCCACTGGGGGTTTGGAGCAGTGGATGGATGAACCCACATTTGTCAGAGCCATTCAGCTCTGCTGAGAATATACTAAAAGTCAGCAAGGGCAGAAGCAGAAAAACCAGTTAGAAGGGGACTACAATAGCCAGGTAAGAGATGGTAGGATTCTGGATTCTGGATAGATTTTTGACAGTAAGGATTATAGATTTTCTGATGGATTCTATTAGGAGGGAGAAGAGGTAGTGAGAGAAGGAGCACTTGAAGACTCTAAGGTTTCAGGTCAAAGACAGAGTTGCCTAAGTTAAATGGGGGAATGATAAGGGGAAGCAGATTTGGGGGAGGAGATTAGGAGTTCAGTTTTGGTCATGTGAACTTGAATGCCTTGTGGATGTCCTGAGGAGACATCGAATGCATAGCAGTGTTGGATACATGAGTTTGGTGTCCCAGCTTTTAGAACCATGATACTAGGTGAGGTTGACAAAGGAGTAAAGGTGTGGGTGTAGGTAGGGAAAAGAGGAGAACAGCACTGAACCCTGACCCCAGACCCGAAACAGTGTGAAGGAATGAGTAGAGGAGACCAAGAAGGAAGGGCCAGGGAGGCAAGGGATAAACATGGTTAGAGTCCAAAAAAAAAAAAAAAAAAAAAAAAACCACATCTGATGAAGGACTGTTCTCGTGAACATGAAGAACTCCGAAAACTCCACAGTTAGCAAACAAACAACCTAATCAAAAAGTGGACCAAGACCTTAACAGACACTTTACCAAAAACGATAGACATGCAGCAAATAAACATATGAAAAGATGTTCCACATTATATGTCATCAAGGAAATGCACTTAAAACAACAATGAAATATCAAGTGTTTGAATTCCTTCCAAACTTTTTCTTGTGGTTGAGTTCCAGTTTCAAAGCATTGTGGTCTGAGAATACGCAGGGGATAATCTCAATCTTTTGGTATTGGTTGAGCCCTGATTTGTGCCTGAGTATGTGGTCTATTCTGGAGAAAGTTCCATGTGTGCTCGAGAAGAGTAAGTATTCTGTTGTTTTAGAGTGGAATGTTCTGTATATATCTATGACGTCCATCTGGTCCAAGGTGTCATTCAAAGCTCTTGTTTCTTTGTTGATTTTCTGTTTAGATGATCTAACCCAAACTACTAGAGCTCATACAACAATTCAGTAATGTGGCAGGATACAAAATCAATCCACAGAAATCAGTTGCTTTCTTATACACTAGCAATGAAAATACAGAAAGGGAAATTAGAGAATCAATTCCATTTACTATAGCACCAAGAGCCATAACATACCTTGGAATAAACCTAACCAAAGAGGTAAAGGATCTGTACTCGAGGAACTACAGAACGCTATTGAAAGAAACTGAAGAAGATACAAAAAGATGGAAAAGCATTCCATGCTCATGGATTGGAAGAATAAACATTGTTAAAATGTCTATACTGCCCAGAGCAATCTATACTTTCAATGCCATCCTGATCAAAATTCCACTGGCATTCGTCAAAGTGCTGGAATAAACAATCCTAAAATTTGTATGGAACCAGAAAAGACCTCAAATTGCTACGGAAATGTTGAAAAAGAAAAACAAAGCTGGGGGCATCATGTTGCCTGATTTCAAGCTTTACTACAAAGCTATGCTCACCAAGATAGCATGGTACTGGCACAAAAACAGACACATAGACCAATGGAACAGGGTAGAGAGTACAGATATGGACCCTCAACTCTATGGTCAAATAATCTTCGACAAAGCAGGAAAAAATATCCAGTGGAAAAAAGACAAAAACAGTCTCTTCAATAAATGGTGCTGGGAAAATTGGACAGCTATGTATAGAAGAATGAAACTCGACCATTCTCTCACACCATACACAAAGATAAACTTGAAATGGTTGAAAGACCTCAACGTGAGGCAGGAATCTATCCAAATCCTAGAGGAAAACATAGGCAGCAACCTCTTTGACACTGGCCACAGCAACTTCTTTCAAGACACGTCTCCAAAGGCAAAGGAAACAAAAGCAAAAATTAACTTTTGGGACTTCTTCAAGATAAAAACCTTCTGCACAGCAAAGGAAACAGTCAACAAAATGAAGAGGCAACCCACGGAATGGGAGAAGATATTCNGGAGAAGATATTCACAAATGACACTACAGACAAAGGGCTGACATCCAAGATCTATAAAGAACTTCTCAAGTTCAATGCCCCAAAAACAGATAATCATGTCAAAAAATAGGCAGAAGACATGAACAGACACTTCTCCAAAGAAGACATAGAAATGGCCAACAGACACATGAAAAAATGTTCATCATCACTAGCCATCAGGGAAACTCAAATCAAAACCACATTGATATACCATCTTATACTAGTTAGAATGGCCAAAATCAACAGGACAAGAAACAACAAGTGTTGGAGAGGATGTGGACAAAGGGGAACCTTCTTTCACTGTTGGTGGGAATACAAGTTGGTGCAGCCACTTTGGGAAACAATGTGGAGATGTCTCAAAAAATTAAAAATAGAGCTACCCTATGACCCTGCAATTGCACTACTGGGTATTTACCCCAAAGATACAGATGGAGTGAAAAGAAGGGCCATATGTACCCCAGTGTTCATAGCAGCAATGTCCACAATCGCCAAGCTGTGGAAAGAGCCGAGTTGCCCTTCAACAGACGAATGGATAAAGAAGATGTAGTCCATATGTACAATGGAATATTACTCAGCCATCAGAAAGGATGAATACCCAACTTTTCTATCAACATGGATGGGTCTGGAAGAGATTATGCTGAGTGAAATAAGTCAAGCAGAGAAAGTCAATTATCATATGGTTTCACTTACTTGTGGAACATAAGGAATAAAATGGAAGACTCTAGGGGAAGGAAAGGAAAAGTGAACTGGGGTAAGTCGGTAGGGGAGACAAACCATGAGAGATTGTGGACTCTGAGAAACAAGTTGAGGGAAGGGGAGAGGGGGGATGGGTGAGCCTGGTGGTGGGTATTAAGGAGGGCATGTATTGCATGGAGCACTGGGTGTGGTGCATAAACAATGAATCTTGGATCACTGAAAAAATAAAGTAAAAAAAAAAATGAAATACCACTACACACTTATTAGAATGGTGGAAATCTGGAACACTGACACTGCCAAATGCTGATAAGAATGTGGAGCAACAGGAACACTCATTCATGGCTGGTGGGATTGGAGAATAGTATGGTCACTTTGGAAGACAGTTTGGTGGTTTCTTACAAAAGTAAACATAGTCTCACCATCATGTTCCTTGGTATTTACCCAAAGGAGTTGAAAACTTATGCCTACCACCAAACCTGCACAGATAGCAGCTTTATTTATACTGGCTGTACACTAAGTGCCAGGCCTGTCCCTCAGCTACCCTGGGGCTGCTGTTTCTAAGTCACTGACTCAGTTTAGAACATTCCTTCCCCTTTCCTCACCAAGAAGTTGTCCTCCTCACTTCCAGAATGTTGCTAAGTTATGAGGTCTCCTCCATGGCGCCACTTCTGATTGGTCTCCTGTATCTTTGGATCCAGCCTCCCTCTGGTTTCCTCAGGACAAGAGTGTGGATCTGAACTTCCTGAGCACAGTTCTTAGGATTCTTTGTGTGGCTACTTTTTCTTTATTTTCTGCCTCTAACTCTACCTCAGTAAATTATAAAACCACCACCACTAAAGCTGCTGTTGTTGCTGCGATTACTACTATGACTGCTACCACCACTACTGCTACTGCTACTATCCCCACCACCATCACTACTGCTGCTACTACTACTACTACCACCACTATCAGTGTTACTACTACTTCTACTACCACCATCACTGCTACTACTATTACTACCACCACTGTTGCTACTGCTACTATCACCACCACCATCACAACTACTACTATTGCTACTACTACTACCACCACCATCACTGCTACTATTACTATCACCACTACTGCTACTGCTACTATCACCACTACCATCACTGCTACTACTACTACTGCTACTACTACTACTACTGCTACTACCACCACCACCACCACCACCACCACCACCACCATCACTGCTACTACTACTACTACTACTGCTACTACTACTACTACTACTACTACTACTACCACCACCACCATTACTCCTGCTGCCGCTACTAATATTTCTACTATTACTACTACTACTACTACTACTACTACTACTACTACTACTTCTACTACTACTACTACTACTACTACTATTATTACCTGTCTTTTGGCTGAGAACTTGCCATGTGCCCCTCTGCTATCCCTTTCCAGGCCTCCTGTCAATCCTCAGAGCAACCTTGAGAAGGGCCCTATTATTCCCTTTTTTTTTTTTTAAAGATTATATTTGTTTTTTTTTTGACAGAGAGAGACACAAAGAGAGAGGGAACACAAGCAGGGGGAGTGGAAGAGAGAGAATAGGCTTTCTGTGGAGCAGGGAGCCCCATGCGGGGCTAGATCCCAGGACTCTGGGATCGTGACCTGAGTCAAAGGCAGACGCTTAATGATTGAGTCACCCAGGTGCCCCAGAAGGGCCCTATTATTCCTATCTTACTGACAACCAAGCAGTCTATACCTTTGCCCAATAATTTATATTCCCTCTGGAGTCCTGTTCCTTTGTCAGTCTCTTCCTCATCCAGGATAGGCTCTGAGACAGAGATGACATGGGCATGGCTGAAATGCCAGGGGTAGTGGGGGCCACGTTTTGCCGCAGGGAGTGCATGAGCTGGCTTTGCTGACAAAGGAGTAGAGGGAGGAGCAGACGAATGAAGGGAGGTGAGTCAAAGGCCTAGGACTTGTCAAAGGGCCAGGACTCATCAAAGAAGGTGACGACTCCGAGGAAGGTCATGGCCTCCCCCAGAATCAGGGCCATTTAAGCCATAAGAAGGGTCAGGGGTTGGCCCTGAACAACATGGATTTCCTTGTAGAGGTGAGCCTAGTCTCAGAACATCCAGCTGAGGCCAATGGGAGCCTCTGGAGCTCTGAGTAAGACATGCTACAGCGGGCAGTACTGAGCCCTCCCCTCTCCACAGCAAACCAAACATTAGAGGTTCAATAGATCAGACTGGACGGAAGGGTGAAAGATTATGGGTTCTGTGGGTCTGTGACATTCAAGTCAAGCAGGCGGGTGCTTCTTCTGAGTCCCAGGACCAACCCCAGGGGTCAGTATTTGATCAAATCCAGAAATTCCCAATTCCTGACTCAGGCTGTCTACAGAGGAGCTTCTGGAAGACCCTGATGCCCTGTGACAGTGATTCATGGGAAGCTCCCTGGGGGAAGGGTCTTGGAGAGAGTTGGCTCCGCCTCAGGACTCCGCTTCAGACTCCCCAGCAGGCACTTATACCTGATGACCTTGGGGCCACCAGACACTTCATTGCCCCTACCGCTCACTGAAAAAGTCCAAATTGTGGCATCCAAGGTCCTCACCACCTTACCATTCTCACTTACAACCTTTTGCTCTGTGATCCCAACTTCAAGGACATTTATATTCTTAAGCATCTACTTTATGCCAAACACTTCATGGGCATTGTGTTCTTTATCCATTCGGCAAACATAGACCGAGGGATCACCTGGGCTAGGCATTGTTCTAGGCCTTAGGTAAACAATATAGACAAGGCACCTGTCCTCATAGAGCTTACACTCTGATGAAGAATCATTCCCATTTTAGAGATGAGAAACTGAGGCTCAGAGAGGCGATGGGCTACAGAGCAGTGACTTGAACACAGACATGTCTAACTCCAACACAGTTATTTCCAGCCCTACACTTTCCTGTGAACACTTGAAGCCCCCAGACTGTGGTGGTGGGCCATGCCTCCAGGCCTTTGCAGGAGTTCCACCCTCTACCTGGAATGGCCTCTTCACCTCTTCTCCAACCAGCAGATCCCCTATTGTTCCTCCAAGTTCTTCTCAACCTCACCTCCTCTAAGAAATCTTTTCCACCTTCTCCTCCCTAGGCTGGCAGAGGTGCCTCTCCCACTCCCAGACACCTCAGGTCCACATCCATGCCTGCAGTCACTCATGCCCTTCTTTTACTCTTGGTCTCTTGTGGGCAGCAGTGTGTCCTCTCAGCTGTGAGTCTCCAATGTCCAATGTGATATAGGGTCAGAGAAACAGGACCTGTTGGTTCAACTTCCCCTTTGTCCTAAGCAGGTTCCCCAGGGCATGGGATATTTGGCAAACCACTCCCCTGGAAGAAAGTTCTGATTCCTGTTGAGATTAACTGTCTTCTGGAAGAGGTGGCTTGAATCACCCCCACCTTTATGGAAACAAGTCTTCCAGAGCTGACTGGGGAAAGGAGGAGCTCCCATCTGAAGGTCTTGCTGCCAAGGATGTCCTAAAGGGAGCACTGTGGGAGAGGGGCTGTTTGTGGCAGGTGCCTATGTTTCCTCCTGCTTCCCTACAGCTTGGTTGTCCTCCCAGTCCTGGACTAGTGAACATTCCTAAAGCCATTGAGCCATCCTCTGATGCCACAGACCTCCTGCCATGTGAAGCCTCCAGCCCTGTCTTAGCTCCTCCACCTAGATTCCCCTTCCCTCACTTGGATTTACATTATGAATTCCAGCAATTTCTCAAAGATTCTCTGAGCATACCATACAGTTTTATACCTTGATGCCTTTGCACCCTGAGCACTGGGTGAAAAGGAGGTGAGAGTCTCCATTTCCCATAAGTCAAAACTTTGTCCAGAATCTTTAGGCTGAGAAACTACTTTCCTCCACTTTTCCCAGTGGGTGGTGTTTTGGGCCAGGGCCAGAGGGACTCCAGAAATTCTCCCTATCTTAGTCATTTTTCTCCCCATGGACCCCACAGCTGGCCAGAGAGGGAAGTGGAAACTCCCTAGTGTGGGGGGACTTCTAACCTTTGCTTTCCCTATGAGGACAAGGTGGAGACTCGGTATGACTCTATGACTCCACTTCCTTCCTTCCCCAGCCCTGTCCTGGGACAGAAGGGACAGGAGAGCAGGGCAGGGGGCAGAGGTTGGGAACTGATCTGGGGAGTTTGAGGAAGGTGGAGGAAGGAGGTTGGAGGGAGGGAACTGACATGTAATATTTATAGAGAACTACTGAGGTCCAACACCCTTCGCAGACTTTATTTGTTATGCCCCAAAATGCCATTGCAACCCCCAAAAGGTAAGACCATTCTTTCTTTTTTTTTTTTTAAAGATTTTATTTATTTATTTGACAGAGAGAGACACAGTGAGAGAGGAAACACAAGCAGGAGGAGTGGGAGAGGAAGAAGCAGTCTTCCCACAGAGAAGGGAGCCCAACGCAGGGCTCAATCCCAGAACCCTGGGATCATGACCTGAGCTGAGGCAGATGATTAACGACTGAGCCACCCAGGCGCTCCAGGTAAGACCATTCTAATTTCCATTTTACTGAGGCTAAAACTAAAAGTCAGAGAAATGAAATGCCATACATCATTTCAGCATTTCCCAAAGGTGGCATATCCAGGTTCAAACCAGATGGATGCTCTTATCACTCCCATCGCCCTGCTTCCAGACCCACTGTACTGATCTACTGTTCCAGAAGTATAAGGAATCTTGAGAACCCTCCAAGACTGATCCTGGAACCATGGAATGTTGCACCACAAGGACCATCTTGTTCTGGTTCGAGGTGCTCCCTCTATCATGTAGGAACAAAGGGAGGTTTTGCCAGGTTTCATCTTCAGGAACTAGTAGAACCAAGATTGAAATTCATGTCTTTTGACACCGATCTCTGCCCTTTCCATTCAGTTATTTATTCTAATGACAAAGAGCTTTCATGGCCAGGTAATCATGCCCAAATCTACTCCAAGTCCTGGAAGTAGAGCTTCCACTGTCTTCAGCAGAGTAATAGAGCAATGAGGAAGAAGGAGCTCATTGCCCCAGGGGGCCCTTCTCTTACTATAGTGCCCCACTCCCACCTTCTCACACCCATGTTCCTTTCTTTCACAAATTTCATGTGATGCCCTTAAACTACATTGAAATGAAATTCCTGGTTAATTCCTGGTTACCTGCACAGAGATCAAGTAGAAATAGTTTCTAATAAAAACTAAATAAAAATAATTTATGATAAAATAGTGTTTCCACTTATAAACACATACCCATGACTACACTAGAGGATATAATGAAATAGTCTGATGCCTGCATTTATGCATAAAACAGTCATGAACTTAACATCTACAAATGTGGACTGATTTGGATTCTTTATTAGTAACTCAAAGGCCCAGAGTGGGATTGCCATTGGTAATATGACTTGTTGAAACAACTTTTGTTAAAGTTCCAAAAACAGAAAGAGTAATCTTCCCTGAATTTACATGGTCGTTGCATTCGGAGGGAAGTGGGTATATATTAAAACTGCTCCCTACCCTCCTACACTGTTGGTGGGAATGCAAGCTGGTGCAGCCACTCTGGAAAACAGTATGGAGATTCCTCAAAAAGTTGAAAATGGAGCTACCATATGACCCAGCAATCGCACTACTGGGTATTTATCCTAAAGACACAAAGGTAGTGATCCTCAGGGGCACGTGCACCTGAATGTTTATAGCAGCAATGTCCACAATAGCCAAACTATGGAAAGAACCTAGATGTCCATCAACAGATGAATGGATAAAGAAGATGTGGTATATATATACAATGGAATATTATGCAGCTATCAAAAGAAACGAAATCTTGCCATTCGCAACGACATGGATGGAACTGGAGGGTATTATGCTGAGCGAAATAAGTCAATCAGAGAAAGACAATTATCATATGATCTCTCTGATATGAGGAACTTGAGGGNCTCTGATATGAGGAACTTGAGGGCAGGGTGGGGGGTTGTGGGGGGTAGGGAGGGAAAAAATAATGAAACAAGATGGGATGGGGAAGGACACAAACCATAAGAGACTCTTAATCTCACAAAAGAAACTGAGGGTTACTGGGGGGTGGGAGGGTAGGGATAGGGTGGATGGGTTATGGACATTGGGGAGGGTTTGTGCTTTGGTGAATTCTGTGAAAGATGTAAGCCTGATGATTCACAGACCTGTACCCCTTGGGCAAAGAATAAAAATAAAATAAAAAAAAAACCTGCTCCCTGTTCAAATGCTCTGTGTGCAAAATAATGTGGAGTTAGGTCTTAGGTTTGCATATTAAATGGATTTTCATCTGTGTGGTGTCTGGTGGGATGATCAACTGCCCTGTGGGCTGAAGAACTGTCCCATGCACATCCCTGCCCCTTCCATTAAGTGCCCATTGCTTGTGACAACAAGAGAAAGTCTTCCCACCAGTTTCCAAACTGCACCCTGAGGGACAGTACTGCCCCCATGGAGAACCACTGATCACATTTTTAAGTTTTACTCAAAGATTATATCCCAACCTCTTAATATATTTTTAAGTTATTCAAGCCCTAGATTTAGTGGCATCTGGATGGAAAAGACAACAAGCAAGACAAGGAGGAAAGATCCAGAATCCAGAAAGATCCAGGTGACGGTGCTTTCTGCTGTATTTCCAGGTTTACCTGGCACATACTAGGTGCTCAACAAATATCTATATAATGAAATTATTAGCTGTGTGGCTTTGAGAAAATTATTTAACTTTCTGAAGCCTCAATTCCCTCACAGTGAAATGATGGTCATACTATAGGGCTTCGATTATAAAGGATTAAGTGACCAAATACGGGAAAGCCTGGAGATGTGTAGAATGAGTTCAACAACAATGAGTTGACAATGAAAATCAAGATCCTGCTATGATCTAGCTGGGATGAAATTCTGGATCATGGAAAAGCTAACAGAAGGGTGTTTTCAAATCAGCCTCTGACTAGACTATTTGACCTTTCAGAAAGGTGGTTCCTTTCAACCTTGAGACTCAGCAGTTCTGAGGCCCTTGTCTAGACAGAGGTAGTGGTGAAGAGCCACGTTTCCACCCACGCTTGCCCACCACAGGCCAGTGCCTCACACATCCCTGAGGCCCTCCAAACATTCCAGGAGAGTGAACTTCCTCCATGCCGCTCCTCCACCCTGTCATTCAGGTGAAGGACAGAAGCAAACATTTATTGAGCACATCCTATATACCAGGAGCTTATTTTTCCCTAAGCCAAGCTGTTAAATCTTTTCAAGTTGGGAAGAGGTAGAAAGCAATATCCCACACATGAGAAAACAGGACTCACAGACAGTCAGCGATTTATTTCGGGTCTCAGAGTGAGCTTGGGGCAGTGTCTCCTGGGGCTGGCCTTCCTTCCTCCACAGTGGGGCAGCTTGTCAGAGGTACCTGCAGAGAACCATGGATATGTCCACCACAGCCTGCTCCCCACTACCCAGCTCCTGGGATTCACCAGGCACAGCGTGGGTGCAGTTCCTCTGCTCCCACCACTGGTTCAGAGAAGCAGGGTTAAGATGGACTGGGAGAAGATGGGGAACATGTTGAAAGGTCTTGAACGCCAGGGACTGGGGATGGACTGGGACTGAGGAAATGGAAGGATTTCGAGCAGGGCAAGTGATGCTCAGTGAAATGCTTTAAGAAGATTCTACCCACAGTGATGGACTAGGAGA
This sequence comes from Ailurus styani, assembly GCA_002007465.1. NCBI lineage: Eukaryota > Metazoa > Chordata > Mammalia > Carnivora > Ailuridae > Ailurus > Ailurus styani. The sequence goes on from LNAC01000075.1 coordinate 304,989, forward strand.
CTTTAAAACTGGTCAGGGGGCTGCAGGGATTTTCCTTGAAAGTTTCTCTCAATCTCACATTTCCCTACCCTTTCTTTCTAGCAGGGGAGCTCCCAGGCCCAGGGAGGCCCAGCCAGCTCTCCCATCCAGAGTATGGTGGCTCTTCCAGTCTCTGGGTGTTGGGATCCACTGACTCTCTGTCTTCTAGTCCTTCTTTGATTTTACACAAAGGTGCTATGGGTCCTAGGGTCAGCTGCTGCTGCCCTCCTGGCCCCAGTCTCCATGTCGGCAAGATGATAGAGTTGGACTAGTTGGTTGTCAAGGACTCTCCTTTTATCTTTATGGAACTGGGAGGAGCCTAGAGAAGTAATAGGACATGAGCGAGAGACAAGGGGTGGACAGTGGAAGCCATGCGTACGAGTCGCCAGAAGAGGTGGTGACCCCCAAAGGAAGAATAGCACATTCACAGGATATCAGGTCCCAGGGGCAGGTTACTCCCGGTTCTTTTCCTACCTCGTGGGGGAGGGAGGACGACAGAAAGGTCGGACCACCCAGAGGCCCTGGGGCATAGCCAGCTTGCCCTTGAGGGTTGACATCCCAGTTTTGAACATGGCTAAGAGGGGCTGGGCAAGATCTTCTCTGGTGGGGATGCCTCTGAATCCCTAGGATGAAGTATAGTCACAGAGAGGCCAGATCCTGCAGATTCCTTTGATGATGACAGATGCTTTGTTTTTTTGGAGAAGCAACAGAATTCCTTTTAAGCAAGATTTCCTTCCTTCATTTATTTATTTACTTTTTTGTCCAGTGATTCAGCGAAACAACCTCAAAACCAGTCTGCAATGGGAGGCAGGAAAAACCAAACCCTCAAACATTAGTGATCCTGTGAGTTTTTGCCTTGTGGAACTTTCCTTAAAATAACTGTATCAAGAGATTGTCCAGCTGGGGATGGAGAAGGAGGGAGACCTGAAAGCAGAGTCTTTGGGGCTTCTGAAGGATTCAGGTAACTGGAGGGAGGACTCTCCATAGCGAGGACTTGGATGGGAGTCTTAGCATTGGTTTCCCCCACCTCGCAAATTCCAGAGGGTGCCATCTTCCTGAAGAAGGTGCAGGTCGCTGTCTGAACACTACAGTGCAAGACAAGTGACTTGTGTGACAGGTACTGTGGTTATAGCAATGGAATATGAATTGGAACCTTCTTGTCCTGTGTCCATATGTTCTTCACCCATGCTATAATATATCCCAATTCTTGATGTAATGCTTTGGTTCCTTTAATTCAGTGGGAAAAACAAAAAAGTCTTTAATGCATCTAAACTGGAATCAGGCCAACAAGATAAAAGGTTGTGGAGGAAATAGTGCCAGACTGGAAATTCAGGAGACGTGGGTCCTATTTCAGCTTTGGTTTATTAAGCCATGGGACCTTGCGTAGGTCACTTCCCGAAGGACACAGAGATGCCCGGGGTCAGGGGAACCTGGTATTTGTAAGCAGGAAGTCAGGACAGATCTGAGAATAGAGTTGCTGATGGGCAGAGCAAGGTTGGGTGGAAGTCCTTGTCCAAGAGTCACGTGGACTTGGGAATATGTCCTAGTTCTCCACTATGGGCTGCGTGATCTAGAGCAAGTGTCTGTGTCTCTGAGCCTCAGCTTTCCCATCTTTAAAATGGGAAAAAATAGTAAGTCATCTCGAAGGGCTGTTGTGATAAATGAAAGTGAGAGGATGCATGAGGAAACGCTTGGTAATGGAAAAGCATGGCACAAATATGAGATATCATTACTCTAAATAATTAGGAGAGATGAATACTAGTCCTCAGAGGGCCTGAGGTTAAATAACAGCAGCTACTATAACAACTATCATTATTGAGTGTTTACTATTTGTCATACTGAGTCAAATATATAAACTAAGTGTATAAACTCATTTAATCTTTTTTTTAAAGTATATAACATATGTAGGAAGTTAACAGAGAGCTCTAATCTTAAGAGTACTGCTTGATGAATTTTTACATTTGTATATATCACAAAACTCACTGAATCTTCATCAAGAGCCCTACACTGCTTATTCCCATTTTACAGATGTGAAAACTGAGGCGTGGCTGGGTTACAAACCCAGTCTGTCTGCATGCTGTTAGTCATGTGCTACTGCCTCAGGGATCCAGTACATCAAGAGAATGACTGGGGTCACCAGTGGCTGGCAGACTGAGAGGTCCCCAAGAAGCCATTGGAAGATTCTGTCCCAGGTGTAACCTGTTACTTGCCCAGGTGAGGAAAGCCCAGGATCTGAAACAGAGGTCAAGGAAGCAAATACACCTGAAAGTGGGAGAAAGAACAAGGATAGAAAAGCAGGTTCAAGCAGTAGGAGCAGAATCTGAAGGAAGGGGACAGTAGCTGCTGAGGGTTTTTGATTATTGATGTCTCTAAAACTTGGTGTAGAAGATCCAGTTCTTGACCAGCTTTCCTGGTACACTGGCAGAGACAATGGTCAAGTTCAGAAATGGAATTTGTCCTTAAGTGCTCACAGCTCCCCAGGCGGGACCCACAGCAGGTGATGCTCATTTCCTGGGGGGTTAGACTCTCAGTTAAGAGCCAGGCCAAGGCTGGGCTGAGAAAGCAAGTTTGGGAGGGAGGTACCCCACTGCCCCACCATTGACGGAGGGAGACAGAGGAACGGGCGACCTGCTCCCAAATGATAGGAAGTGAACAGAACCACAGCTGAAGGCAGCTTGGTGCCTGAAAGAACTTTGAGCTGGAGTTCAGGAGGATCTGGTTCAAGTCTTGGTCCCAGTTCTGGCTTTACATGACCTTGTACTCACTCTTGACCTTGGAGAAGTCATGTCTTATCTCTGGGCCCTGGTTCACCCCACTGTGGAATTAGAGGCATGACGAAGATGGCATCTGTTTCTTTCACTTTAAAACTCAATGAAATGTGTATGTCATGATTGGAGAATCCAGTAAGACTAAACGCGGCCACTCTAGGAGGCCCAGTTTCACCTGCTGCATAAAAACTGAAAGAAGATGGGTGGTGGTGGAGCAATGGCAGGCGTCCATCTTCCTGTCCTCTTTCCTGTTCCTGCTCCTTGGTCCTCTCTCTTAAAGACTTTAAGAAAGTCCTGTGCTCAGGACCAGTGCAATAAACATCATCTCCTTATTTGGGAGGCAGGAAGCTGCTCCCCACCCCCACTCTCTTTTGTCCTTCCAGGATTCCTACTCCACACCCCCTCTCTTCAGTTTCCTGCTTCCTGAGGGTCTTCGAGCTGGTGGGGGACCTGGATTACAACTGCTCCTCACTGATTTGAGAGCCAGCAAGAGAGTGCGGCTTGTGTGAGCCAGCAGGCCGGAATGAATATGCTGAGCAAAGGGGAAAGGCGGAGGCCAGGGTCACGTAGAACAAGCCAGTCCCAAGAACCTAAAATTAGCTCTGGGAACTGGAATGTTAGGGCTCCAGGGAACCACAGCTGTGAAAAGAAAGCAAGAGACAAGGAAGGAAAATGCACCCCGCCCACACCCACCACAAATGACTCGCCCACTCCCTCTGCCCGGGGGTCTCCACAGCTTTTAACCCACCCCCAGAATATCTCTGGCCAAGCTCACCAGGCCGGTCAGTGGGAATCCCCTCTCTGCTCACAGGCTGTCATTCTCTCTGGAGACTGCGGAACAGTGTGGTCTAGGATTCCTGATAGGACAAGGTTTAATTGGAAACAGGAAAGAGGAAGACAAGTTCGGGTCTGGGATGGTGACCATAATGAGAAAATGACAGGCCCATTGAAGTGAGAGCAGGAGGGACACAAGGCGGGGGGGCATGCCACACGCAGCAAGGCCCCCTGGGAGAGCTGGGCACATGGGAGACAGACAGCAGGCATGCTGACCAGGGGAAGCAGACTGGAAAAGGGCCCGAAAGGGAAGCTGGGAGGAAGCTGGGGTTGTGCACCCCTTTGCACACGTACAAAGATTGGCTGTTTTTTTTAAAAAGACCACACATTACTGAGTGTGTGAGCCTGTTTTCAAGTGACTAGAGCTCATGCATCAAACACAGGCCATGGAGAAGAATGTTGGGGAGAGGCGAGATACCATACTTTGAGACAGGGAACCTGTAGAAAGCCATCCTTTATAAGCTGGGCTTGAAATTTGGGTCCTGGAAACTGATGGACGGGGAGTGAGGGATGTAGGGGGGTAAATGCAAGCACTAAGCTTCCTTCTCCAGCTCCTTGTCCAAATGGGGGAGCTTGGTTTTCAAGGACTTTTGCTAAAAATCACCGAAGGTTGCATCTTTGTGGAATAGGGACTGGGGGAAGGTATTAGAGCTATGAAGTTCTCCCCACCATAGAGAGAAGGGCTAGGATGTAGGTAGGCAATGGAACCTTTGTGAAAGCGACTTTGGGAAGGGATAGGGTGGAAGTGATATCTACTGAGCACCTTTTGCTCTTTTCATGCCAAAGGATCTATGACTGTTCTTCTCACAGTCACCTAGAATGGAAACTCCAGGAAGGAGAAATATGGATTTTTTTTTTCTTTTTACCAAGGAATCCCAGCCTTAGGAATAATGCCTGGCACATAGTGGACCCTGGGCAGCAACCTGTTGAATGGATGTGATATTCCAAAAACTCTGCAAAGTCTATATTATTCTCTTCTTTTACGGATAAGGAAGTTGATGCTCCAAGAAGTGGAGTCACTCTCTCAAGCTCCCACAGTGAGTGAGAGCCAAGATTTGCATCTCTGCTGCTCATAAGACCATGCAGAGTACATCATGTAGCCAGTTTCATCCTTATGCAATACTCTTTTATAAAGTTATCTGGTTTTGTCCTAGGTTCCCATCTCAGCCTCCATGGGGCTCTCCACACTTTTGCTCTGCCACTGAAAACCAAATGTCTTGACGCTTTTCCCCAAGTGTCTAGTCTATGACTTTCAGATATGCTTTAATTAATCCTTCCTCAAACAATGATCAGTCCTTTGTACCCTTCATTCAGAGGTCACACTAGTCATGTGTCTATGAGAAATAACGGATCCCAGCTGAATGATGCATCAACTGGGTTATGCTCCTAGATTACAGAATTAAATACACTCATACTAAGATATATGCTTTATGCATGCAATTCTTTTAAGAGATTTTTTATTTTTTCCCTGATGGCTAGTGATGATGAACATTTTTTCATGTGTCTGTTGGCCATTTCTATGTCTTCTTTGGAGAAGTGTCTGTTCATGTCTTCTGCCTATTTTTTGACATGATTATCTGTTTTTTGAGCATTGAACTTGAGAAGTTCATTATAGATATTGGATATCAGCCCTTTGTCTGTAGTGTCATTTGCGAATATCTTCTCCCAGTCCATGGGTTGCCTCCTTGTTTTGTTGACTGTTTCCTTTGCTGTGCAGAAGCTTTTTATCTTGGTGAAGTCCCAAAAGTTAATTTTTGCTTTTGTTTCCTTTGCCTTTGGAGATGTGTCTTGAAAGAAGTTGCTGTGGCCGATGTCGAAGAGGTTACTGCCTATGTTCTCCTTTAGGATTTGGATAGATTCCTACCTCACATTGAGGTCTTTCATCCATTTTCAGTTTATCTTTGTGTATGGTGTGAGAGAACAGTTGAGTTTCATTCTTCTATACATAGCTGTCCAATTTTTCCAGCACCATTTATTGAAGAGACTGTCTTTTTTCCACTGGATATTTTTTCCTGCTTTGTCGAAGATTATTTGACCATAGAGTTGAGGGTCCATATCTGGACTCTCCACTCTGTTCCATTGGTCTATGTGTCTGGTTTTGTGCAAATCAAAACCACACTGAGTTACCATCTTACACTAGTTAGAATGGCCAAAATCAACAGGACAAGGAACAACAAGTGTTGGAGAGGATGTGGAGAAAGGGGAGCCTTCTTTCACTGTTGGTGGGAATGCAAGTTGGTGCAGCCACTTTGGAAAACAGTGTGGTGATTCCTCAAAAAATTAAAAATAGAGCTACCCTATGACCCTGCAATTGCACTACTGGGTATTTACCCCAAAGATACAGATGGAGTGAAAAGAAGGGCCATATGTACCCCAAAGTTCATAGCAGCAATGTCCACAATCGCCAAACTGTGGAAAGAGCCCAGATGCCCTTCAACAGACAAACAGATAAAGAAGATGTGGTCCATATATACAATGGAATATTACTCAGCCATCAGAAAGGATGAATACCCAACTTTTGTATCAACATGGATGGGTCTGGAAGAGATTATGCTGAGTGAAATAAGTCAAGCAGAGAAAGTCAATTATCATATGGTTTCACTTACTTGTGGAACATAAGGAATAAAATGGAGGACTCTAGGGGAAGGAAAGGAAAAGTGAACTGGGGTAAATCGGTAGGGGAGACAAACCATGAGAGATTGTGGACTCTGAGAAACAAGCTGAGGGTTATGGAGGGGAGGGGGAGGAGGGATGGGTGAGCCTGGTGGTGGGTATTAAGGAGGGCATGTATTGCATGGAGCACTGGGTGTGGTGCATAAACAATGAACCTTGGATCACTGGAAAAATAATAAAAAAATAAAACCTTTAATAAACAAACAAAAACAAAACAAAGATTTTTTATTTTTAAGTAACCTCTATACCCAACATGGGGCTTGAACTCATGACCTCAAGATCTTCTGACTGATCCAGCCAGGTTCCCCTATGCATGCAATTCTGATAGATCTTTGGGTATCTGTAGAAAACAGTTTCCTGAACCTCTCTCCCCTCCACCACCCTTTCTTCCTTCTCTCCTTCTTTTGAGCATTCCAATATTTCTCCCTCTTTCCTAAATTCAAGCCAATGAAAGGCATGTGCCTTCCATAATATGAAGGGATCATTTCTCAAATCATCAGCAATGACTTAGTCCCTACAGGATGTCTCAGGATTCATGTGTTTGTACACCTTCCACCTCTACCTGCTTAAACTCCTTTTCATCTACCCATAAACATGCTTGAGCTTTGCTTTCATAAATAAAGTCAAGTATCCTTTTGATACCTTAAGTAATCTTCTCTTATTAATTTATCTCCATACTTCTTCAACAAGTATTCTTTCCCTATTGCTTTTACAACTCCCTGAAACCCAACTTCTGCTCCACTACTTTCTAAGGATTGTTCCCTCAAAGAATTGTGGGTGCCTTTTAAAACACACACACACACACACACACACACACACACGTGCGCACACACACACACGTGCGCACACACACACACACACTTACTTGTATGCTTTGTCTTCCCTCATTTTGAGATCTTAGTTCTGGTTGAATTTTTTCATTTCACTAGAGTACATCCCTAAGTCATTCCCTCTGAAAGAGTATATGGATGGTATACTTTGAGTCCTTGCACATTAGAGCCCCTCTAATACAAATGACATTGTGGCTGGGAAAGGGAATCCCATATATTATACATTTCTCTCAGTCTGAGAAAATTGTTCCACTGTCTTTGAAATTCCAGTTTTGCAGATGAGTGGTCTGTTGCCAGTCTCTTTTTTCTTTTGTAAATAGCCTGTAATCTCTCTTCCTCTGAAAACTTTCCAGGGTTTTCTCTTTACACTGAGCTCAGAATTGTCATGAGATTTTATCTTTGTATTTATTTTATTGTTAATATTTCTAGGACTCAGAGAACCCCTTTGATCAGATGACTCAGGTCTTTAGTTCAGGAACATTTTCTTCTATTTTATCTTTAAAGTATATCTTCTCTTCCAGTAACTCCTTTTGCTCTCCCCAAAGCTCCTATTATTTGTACATAGTTCTCTTGGGTCTCTTCTTTCATTCCCTTTATATTTTGCTCATGAGTTCCTTTTCTTTGCATTTCTATTAAGTGCTCTTAAGATAGTCGACTACCAGCTTCTTTCTAGGTGAACCTGGAGGCTTTCTCCTCCCCTGCCACCCTAGCCTCCCTGAATGATTTCCCCTCCTTTTCACTGAACCATCTCATTTCTAGGCTTCAGGAAAAAACATGCTTCATTTAATTTTTCAGCTCCTTTCTCTGCCTTCTTTGATGGATCCTTTCTTCTTTCCACCCCCTAAAATGGAGGTGTTTCCCAAGTTTATGTTCTTCTCTTTATACTTCCTTCCTTGGACATCCCAATTACTTTCTCAGTTGCAATGACTCCCTCTTTGCTGATGACTCTGCCTTTATCCCAGACCCCCTGAGTTCCAGATCATACATATAATCTACTGCCTCCTGGCCATCTAAACCCATAGGCACTCAAACATGTGTTCAAAACTGATTTTTCCTTCCTACTACACATGTCATTCTGTTTCATCTTATTTTGCCCTCATCTGCAAAGGTAATCAGAATATAACACATCTGAACATGTCTGGAAAGGAACATGACCATTAGCTTGAGGACTCAGGACTGCTCTGTCATCTTAGTATACTTCCTAGCACATTCACTCTCCCATTCTTTTAGGCAACTATTTAACATTCTATCCTTTTTTCTCACACTTTCAATACATCCTCCCCCTCTAGTTTCTCAGTGATGAAGACCTTGCTTCACCTGAGAAGCAACCAGAAGAGAGCTGCCAAACCTCTCACTACCACATCCACTCTTCTATTATCTCTCACGATACACTGTGTCTTCCCTCATGTTCCTCTGGATGAACTCTGCTTCTAACCATGGGGACCCTCCACTTGTGTTCCAGATATCACTCTCTTTCAGCAACTTAAGGACATTGGTCTATAAGTTTCTCCTCTCTCTCCCGTATCAACTTTTCTTTTTTGGTTGGAACATTCCCATTGTCATTTAAACATGTTATTGTAATATCTCCCTTAAAAGTAAAGTTCTTTTCTTGACCCTATATTCTCCTCCAATTACCACCCAATTTTTCTATTCACCTTTATAGCAAAAAGTACATACTTCAGCTTCCCCTTTTCCATTCTCTCCTGAACTGACTCCCATCCCTCCACAGGTCAAGATCTTCAATGAACTCCACAATGCTGAATATAATGACCAAATTTCAACTCTCATTTTATTTTACCAAGCAGTTGCATTTGACATAGCTGATCACTCCACCTCCCTGAAACCATTTTCCTCATTAGGCTTCTGAGACACTCTTGATTCTTACTCACTGCTTCATCTCAGTCACCTTTGCTGATTCCTCCTCATTTTCTTAACCTCTAACTTTTAAAAAAGATTTATTTTATTTTATTTTTTAAAATATTTTATTTATTTTGGGAGAGAGAGAGAGAGCAAGAGAGAAAGCACGAGTTGGGGGTGGGGGAGAGGAGAGGGAGAAGCAGACTCCCAACTGGGCAGGGAGCCCAATGTAGGGCTCCATCTCAGGACTCTGGAATCATGGGCGCCTGGGTGGCTCAGTGGGTTAAAGCCTCTGCTTTCGGCTCAGGTCATGATCTCAGCGTCCTGGGATCGAGGCCCGCATCGGGCTCTCTGCTCAGCAGGGAGCCTGCTTCCTCCTCTCCTTGTCTCTCTGCCTGCCTCTGCCTCTCTGCCTACTTGTAATCTCTCTCTCTGTGTCAAATAAATAAATAAAATCTTTAAAAAAAAAAAAAACAAAACAAAACAAAAAAAAAAACAAAAAGGACTCTGGAATCATGACCTGAGCCAAAGGCAGATGTTTGACTGAGCTACCCAGGTGCACCTTAATTTATTTATTTGAGAGAGAGAGTGAGCCTGTGTGTGTGCACATGTGTGCGTGTATTAGGGGAGGAAGAGAAGGAGAGAATCTTCAAGCAGACTCCCCACTGAGAGAAGCCTAATGTGAGGCTCGATCTCATGACCCATGAGATCATGACCTGAGCTGAAACCAAGACAACATTCAACCAACTGAGCCCCCAGGAGCCCCCTGACCTCTAAATTTTGAAGCACTGTGGTCTATACTCTTTTCTATTGACACTGCCTCCCATAGTGATCTCAGTCAGTCTTATGACTTTAAATATCAACTACATACTGATGGTCCCAAATTTATATCCCCAGATAATCCTCTTCCTCTGCTTTAGATTCAACCTCTTCTTCAATATCTCCACTTGGGTGCCTGGTAGGCATTGCTAGTGAAATATGCCAATAGCCAATCCCTCTGACTGTTGCCATGCAGATTTCCTCATCTCGGTGAATGGCAACTCCTTTTATTCAATCAGCCCCAAAACCTTGATGTCACCTTTAGCTTTTATTTTTCTTTTATATCCCACATCTAATCCATTGGCAAATTCTGTAAGCCACATGGTTAAAATAAAATCAGAATTGACTACATTCTACCATGCCTACTACAACCCCCCTGTACCAAGTGTCACTACCATTTTTCTCCTGGATTATTGCAATCACCTCCATCTGCTCTCTCTGTTTCTGCCCTTGACCCCACCATCTCTTTTCATTGCAAGCAATGATGCTTCCTTCCTTCTTCCCTCCCTCCCACCTTTCTCCCTTCTCTTCCCTTCCCATTCCCTTCCCTTCCCTTCCCTTTCCCAAAGGTTAAATACACATTTATAGGGCTGAATACCAACTAGATATTGGAGCTGGATGGAATTGGGTGGAATATCAATTGGACACTCTATGCATTTTTTGCTCACACTCTATACATTTTTTGCTCAAATTCCTGTACAAATACACAGCATTCAAATAAGTATTTACAAATAAGCTTGAACGAATGAAAATCAATATTCCACAATCTTTTCAGAGGATTCTCATTCCTGGCCTCCCACTTCCCCTCAGACTGGCATTCTCCAACTAAAGGGATTTGGATTATGTCCTTTTCATCCAGTTAGGGAAAATGGAAAGGGAAAACACAAACCTAGCTCACCTTGCTTTAAAAAAGCAAGGCCAAACCAACCCACTCCCTGCCCTACCATCCTGTGCCACCAGGTGGAGAAGGTCGATGTTCTTATGTGATGACTGTCTTATCCAGGCATCGATGTTCAGAAGTGCCCTAAAATCTAAAGATGCCCTCCTACCTAAGACTCACACCCAAAGCTAGCCCTGACCCTCTAACACTTGTGAACACCAAATGCTCCAGGCCTGCCCTCTGAGGTTGGGGCTGCCATGACTGACCCACTCGATCTGGAACCGTCCTTATAGTATCAGAAAGGACCCACACTAGTGAGAAACACCCCCAGATGCCCTCACAATAATGTGGCCCTTCATCTTTTCCAATAGGTTACTTGCTAGCATTCCTGTTCAATAAGCTGGCGTTAGCTTACAAGAGATGAACACCCTGACCAACCTTGTTTGTTTGGCAAGAGGGACTGTGGGGAAGGGATGGGAGTCTAGGGCCCGGCAGTGCCTGGCCATAGAGTCAGGCCAGCAGAAGAGAACTACAGGAAAACACTCCTGCTCAACAAGGAGAAGGCTGCCTTGTCACCATCAAAGTTGTGAACTCAGGCAAATGAAAGAAAAATATTTTGTTTGTGGGCTATGTATTTTAAAGTAATTTAGAAGCACCCTGGAGCTTCCCAATGTTAAGGTGAATGTCATTCTTCAGCTTAAAGCCCCGAAGTAACTTTCCATCTCACTCTGAACAAAAACAAAATTCTTTAGGATGAGCTATAATGTCCTGCACGATCTGCCCCTCCCCACCCCTATCCTATCTCTGATCTCAACTCCGGCCCCTCCCTCTCACTCCCTCTGCTCACTTGTTGCTACTTGAACACACCAAGGACACCTCCATCTCAGGGCCTTTCCGCCTGGTAGTCCCTTAGTCTAAAAACTCTTCTCCTAGATATTCACATGGCTCTCTCTTTCTGCCTTTATTCATGGGTCAGCCTCATCAGAGAGACCTTCCCTCACCCACCTATATAATACAGCAACTGTCTTATTCTTGACACTCCATATTCCCCAGTTAATATGTGTGTGGCCCAAATCAAGGTTCTTAAGTGTTCTCTCAGTTTTCTCCACTGTAAGGTGGCTATAATAAGAGCACCCGTAAGGATGCTGTGAGGATTAAATGAGTTAATCCACGTAAGGTATATAGAATAGTGCCTGGCACCATAGTGAGTGTTCAGTTAAATGATGGCTATTATTATTGTTGTTGTTATTTTGTGCAACTAGTTCCGGCCTCCAGAGGTTGTTCCCCACATAGATGTTAAAATTCTGAAAACTGCATACCGGGGAGAAAAAGTTCACCCACACAATTAGTGATGGAGAAGACACCAGAAGTAGCCTTTTAACTCCCAAGTTAAGCCACCTCCTGGGACACCCTCCATAGTGCCTGTTAGACAGTGGACTATGCCCTGGTCAGCAGACACAATACTAAGTGTGAAATGGGCTCCAGAACCAAGTCTGCCACCCACGGATGTTAGACCAGCTATCTGACCTTTCTGAACTTCAGTTTCTCTTCTGTGAACTGAAGATACTAACATCTGTCTGACCCCCCTTGCAGGGGAGGGTCACATGACATACTGATCCCCAGAACTTTGATGCCCCTACCCGGTGTACTTGATTAGCCATTTCAAATACCCCACCAAAAGATGAACAATGTCCTTTGTTCTTTTTCAAGCCTGTGGGGTATGCAAAAGGATGCAGAGCCCACATGGAGCAGAACCCATGGGCTTGTGTGGGATTTATTCACTCCCACAGCAAACATTCATTGATCATCATGTTTGTGCTAGTTTTATCAGCCAAGGAAGATACCTGGAAATGAACATATCTCTGTTTCCACAGTCAGACTTTGAAAGGGGAGGCAGAATACATTTCTTAGCAAGTGGATGCTTAGGGCAGTTTATCTTGGGAAAAGTGGCTATTTGCTAGGAAGGATGGAATAGGATGTTTGGAGAGCAGTTTCAGCCCAGAGAGGACAGGGCAAAATCCACCTACGGCATCTGGAAAGGCCATTGAACCTGAAAAATAAGGTAAAGAAAGGGTCCTACACTAGAAAACAGAACTTGTTGGCTGAAAACCTCTCTTATTCTTTCTGTCTCTGAAGACAATGCAGGGCCTAAAAGTAGGACCAGAGGTCAAAAAATATTGCAGATGTTTGTGTTGTTTTATTATTATTTTTTTGCAAGTGTAGGGGCAGGGGTGAGGAAGACATAGGATGTCCTAGGAAGTGTATAACAAAATGGAGAACCCTGGAGTGGGCCAGATGCAGGTAAAGAATGAGACATGGGGCCTTCCAGAAGACAGATCAGAGGGTGGGAGCTGACCATCCTGGGAGTGTCTTCCCTATCCTTCTAGAACAGGGTCAGCCTACTCTGTAAACGACCATGTGATAGGCTGAAAAATGGTTTCCCGAAGATACCCACTTCCTAATCTCTGAAATTTGTATATGTTTTATTTGGAAAAAGGGCTTTTGCAGATGTGATTAAGTCAAGGATCCCAAAACAGAGAGATTATCCTAGATTATCTGGGTGGGCCCTAAATGCCATCACACGTATCCTTATTAGAGGAAGGCAGAAGGAGAATTAACACATGCAAGCACATGTGCTTGTGCGTGTGCTCTCCCCCTCCTCCCCCCTGAAGGCCATATGAGGATGGAAACAGGTTGGGGAGATGCAACCCCAAGCCAGAAAATGCTGGCAACAACCAGCAACTGGAAAAGACAAGGAGGGGATTCTCCCCTAGAGTCTCCAGAGGGGGCTCAGCCTTGCAAACACCTTGGTTCCAGCCCATTGATACTGATTTTGGACTTCTGACTTTTGGAAATGTGAGAGGACTAATTTCTGTTATTTGAAGACACCCGTCTGTGGTATTTTGTTATGGAAGCTCTAGGAAATGAACACACTCATTACCTGAATAAATCCTCAAAGTAACCGCGGGGTAATGAAATCTGATCATTTACCATGTTCTGGATAGTTTTCATTCATATTCACAACAGCCCAGGGAGGCAGATATTGTTATATTTCCCTTTTATAGATGAGAAAACTGCAGCCCAGAGAAGACATCTAACTTTCCTAAGGTCACCCAGCTGGAACCTGGTTGAGATGGCCTTTGAACACAGGGGTCTGGCTCCAAGTTCCATGTCCTGGGCGACCTTGAGGTAAGCTTCCTGCCCATAGTGGTGCTCCTTCTACTAAGCCATATGGCCCTAAGTGTTTGGTTCCCACCTTCCCTCTGTACTACCCTAAGTGGCCTCCTCTGGGATCCTGTGGGGATCAGATGGGATAGAGGACATGAAAAGTATTTGGCTGTAAATTGTAGCCCAGGGGGAGGCATAAGAACTCAAAGTGGAAACGAATCTGCTTACCTGGCTGGGCAGGACAAGGCCGCCCTGACGACTGCTCTGAGGTTGGTGGGAGTCCTAGCAGTAGAAGCCATCCCGTGACCCCCCAGCACATGCACAGGGAAGTTTCTAGACCCAGATATAGCCATGGGTGATCTCACAGATGTCACCACCCAGAGCCACTCAGGATGCCAACCACGCAGGTGCTCATTGGACGTCAGGGTGGCAGTTCTTGAAGCCTGAGCCTGGCCTTGCCCCAGCTCATCAGCACCTCCTCCCACCTGCCTTCCCTTACTTTTAAATTCAGACCAAACCATCCCAGAATCAGAGTGTCTTTTGCTGTAATGAATTCTTTAGTCCACAGAGAAGTAGACATGAAGTGACCGACCTGAGGCCACACAGCTAGTATGTTCTGTCCAAAGTGCCTGTGGATTTTGGTGTTCTAGGTTCCTCCTTCATTCCAGGCAGCTGGGAATTCTGCCCAGTGGGGCATTAGGGCATGTTAGCTTTCATTTCATGGCCTGGAGCCAGCCCGACCCTCCTTTTACTGATCATCATCACACAGAAATACTGTTGCTCCCAATGCCCTGGGAAGACCCCAACCTCCGTGAATTTGTTGGCACCCAAGATGCCAAGTCTATCCCACCATTCCATTCAGTCGCCCATGCATCCCACATTCACGGAATCTGTTGAGTTCCTATGTGCCAGGGACTGTGCTAATGCTTGAGATAAAAAGAGTAAGAGTCTCTCTCCCAAAGAAACTCACAAATTAATGGGAAGAGAGACAAGAAAATAATTGCAGCATTCCTGAAACTCATGCATTAGCTACTCACATTCATTTTTGCCATTTTCTTATAACAGTTTACTATTAATATTTACTCAGTATTTTCTTTGCATTGACTTTTTTTCTTCTTTTAAGTGCCAGTTTGGGGTTTATCTCAGCAATAATATCCATGAATTTGTGGATTTAATTTGCTAGTTAAATTTTTTATACTACATAATGTACTGAAAAATTAACTATTAGATAAAAAAGTTCATGGGGACGCTGTCTGAAACCTGTGGGAACTACTAAATTATTGCAAAGGGTGATATGTGCTCTAGTAGAGAGCACATATCTAGTCTGCAGGCTGGCAGATCAAGAGGAAAATGCTTTTCTCCTATCAGGTCCTAGTTGGTCAAGACACATTAGGGTTAAAGGTTTGATAAGCAGCATCTCGACGCAGGAAGTTTTATGGCAGGAAGCAGATAATTCCATGCTTTCAGCCTAGGATCTTAGAAGCATTAACTTCTCAATGTTCACGCCATCTGAAGGAGAGAGACAGGCAATTATTGTCTCCAATTTTCTAGACCAATTTTCTAGAAACTACAAGCAAAGGGGATCTGTGATGTAAGACCACATTTTTAAACCTTCCGCTTCCATCAGACCCAATGACAAATGACATTCCTGCGGGGGACATTCTCATGAGTTTACGCTGGGTGGAATGTAATCCCCAGGGCTTGCGTTTAACTGTACCCCACCCAAGAAAGTATGTCAAAAAAATGTAAAAGAGGATGACACCATTATAAAGATAATCTTAAGCATGCATGTTTCTTAAAAAGGAAGTAATAAACAAAATCTAGAACTTTCACTATGAATAACAAAAACTTATTTGTAACACTCCCTTGCAAACAAATGGAATATACCAGTATATTGGGGTACTAATTTCCTTCGTTAATTTACTCCATAAATATTTGCTGAGCACCTATTATGTGCCAAGCCTGTGTTAGACACTGGGGTTACAGTGATGACGCAAGATAGACGTCTCTATCTCCATGTGGCTAGTGAAGGAGGCTGATGTTAATCAAACAATCATCCTGATAAATGGACAATGTGATGTGTACTACAAAGAAAAGATATATGGTGCTGGCTTATAACCGTGGATTCTGATCTGGTCCTGGAGGTCAGGAAAGACTGTCCTAAGAGAATGACAATGGCAGAGAATAAGGGATGTGAGGCAAGGAATCACTAGTTACTCTTCATTAAGTTTCTTCCATGAGCTGGGTGCTGTCCTAGTTAATCTTCACAGTGATTCTCTGAAGTGGGCATTATTATTCCCACTTGGCAAGAGAGGGAACCCTGACACAGAGAAGCACAATGACTTACCAAAGGACACACAGCTAGGGCTGGTGGCAGGGCTGGGAATCAAACCCAGGTCTGTGAGACACTCACACTATGCTTCCCCACCCCCAGGCCCTTAAGACATATTGTCTCTCCAGGAAATGCCTTTAATAGGAAAAATAGTACCAGCTGTATTACCAGTGATAATTTTGCAGATTACAGCTGTGATATCATCTATGTCAACCCCTTCAATCCTCAGTCCTGGCCATGATACAACTTGGCAGGTACTGGTAGCTCCATTTTGCAAGGGGAGAACCAGGGCAGAGGAGGGAAGCAAGGCAGAGGGAGCCGGAACCAAGAGCTCCCTCTTAAGGTAAAGCTGTGCAAACCTCTGCCTTCTGTTGGCAGCATTACCGAGTCCATCACAGGAGTGGGGTGCCCTGACTGAACTCCTGAAGCCTTGAATTCTGTTTTCCTTTGCCTACTTGCCTGGGTTCTGATTAAGCAGCTGCCAGCTCACTGGTATGGGACAGTGCAACTGGTTTGTGCTTTGCTGAGCTGGGCTGAAATTTCAGGGGCTGCAGCTGGCCCGGGGTG
>LNAC01000075.1:321879-342112 GCA_002007465.1 Ailurus styani
GGGGGTGGGGGGCGGGGATGAGGAAGCAAGAGAGTTGGGAGTCTCAGTAGTGTGTCCTAGGGAATAAAATCCACAGATGACCAACCTATGGCTGTACAAGAGGGACCCGTGCCTGACAAGGCCACTTAAGGGCCTCTGAGCAGTGCGCCACCAGCTGCTCTGGTTTCGGTTTCCCATCTCTGCATGCCTTGCATTTTGCACCTAAATGTTAGCTATGAATCACTGGCTGAGTCTCGCCAGAAATCGCCGGAAATTTCTGTCCCCATCTCCACCCTTGGAAACCTCACCACAAAGAGTTTTGTAATCCACCAAGTACCCTGCAAATGGGAGGAATTACACCTTGATCTCAAATATTTACTGTTTTCATTACCAGCTAAGAGTCTGGGTGCTACAATTACACTTCCTGGTCAGAATGTGGCTCTCCAACTTACCAGCATCATGACCTTGAACAAGCTACTGAACTTTCCGTGCCTCAGTTTCTTTATCCTTCAAGTGAAAGTAATAATATTAACCACACCATAGGGGCATTATTATGAGGATTAAATGAGATAATGTGGGTAAAGCACTTTGCAGTATCTGGCCTAATAAACGCTTGATGAGAACTAGCTGCTATTCTAATATTAGTTATTGCTTCTATTTCCTTTCTTAACCCCCCCCACTCCTTCCATAAACTGTCTTTTAATAAATAAGGCACTGGAACTACAAAGACCTGTAAAACCCAGTTGCTCACAGTCTTGCCTGAGGTCCCATAGCCAGAAAGTGGACTAGCTTGGAAGACTCAACTAGGGTCTTGTTCTTTCCTCAAGCCTTCCTCCTCCCTCTCACTCCTCTGGTACCTACATGATGCCTTTCCCATGAACCTGCTCAATCAGTCCTTGAGGGGCCAACGAGGTCATGGTTCAGAGCACAAGTCTTACAGCAAGACTATGAGGATTGGCATCCTGGCTCTGGCACTGATGGGTTGTGTGGCTTTGGGCAAGTTACCTAACCTCTGTGGGTTTCAGTTTCCCTACTTATCAAAGGGGATTATGATACTCTGCTTGCCCCACAGAGCTGGGCTGAGCCTTAACGAATCAGTAATAAAGTACTTCTATTAGTACCTGGCACATAGTAAGTGCTATGTGAGTGTTCGCTATCATTGTCGTTGAGGGGTTGAGGTGGGGTGAAGGCACGACTGCTATTTGAAGGCTTCCCAGCTCCTTTTCTGATTCGTTTCCCTTTCTCCAGAGGCTGCCTTGGGATTCTTGGGCAGAGATTTAAAGTTCCTAATAGATCTGCAGCAGAATACATTTCCCTCCCTCCTTTTCCTTTTCATTCTCTTGAAGAATAGCTTTCTTTTTTAAACAGAACAAAAAAGCATCAGTGAAGAACTCTACCTCACAGCAAAGCTTTCGCTCCATGAGTCTTCCCCTTCCTATTTTCTCAAAGGTTGGGTTCCCCCCCCAAAAAAACTATTTCTGAAGGCAAATTCCCTGATAAGCAAGAAAACTGAGTTTTCAGGTCTTGTAGTTCTAACACAAAAAATCTGGCTTCCCTTAGTCTATGGATCTGGGCTCCAAAATATGTTTAGGAGTTAGTTGTTCCTATTCTCCAGGATCTCACCAGATCTTCCAAAGGACCAGTGGGACCAGAACTGTGTTTCCCAGTAAGGTGAAGAGCTTGGTGTCAGTTCACAGCAGAGGCTGAGCCCCTGATACTTTTGTCCTCTGGCTCCCTTTCTATGTTTGCTGAGCTTCTCACATAGTCCCTAAAGCCTAGCTCCTCTTTTGCTTCCTCCTGTGACCATGATTTATATAACCTGAATGCCTGGTCTAGGAGTTTATGGTGAAGTTTGGGGCCTTGAAACTGGCCAGTATGAGAAATACCTAGAGACCTAGAGCTTCAGTTGAAGGGACAACAGGGAGTGGTGGGGATTGTGGTGTGCAGGAGCACACCTGCCTGGCTTACCCAGGACAGGTGCTCTTCAGCACCTGCTTATTATGCCCTGGCAATTTGGACTCAGAGCTTCTGGTTTTTCAGGAGAAGTTGGAAATCTGAATTTTCCTGAAAATTTGCCAATTACATTAAAAAGAAAGAAAGAAAGAAAACAAAATTGCTGTATAAACCAAAGAAAAGCCATTGGTGGACCAAATCTGGCCTTCAAGTTGCAGTTTAAAAATATTCTTTAATCCTCTGATTTAAAGAGGGTTTAAAGGATGTCTTGCCCAGCATTCTTTACTATTCAGGAATCCCCTCCATACTATCTTTGAGATATGGCTGGGCAGCCTTCAGTTGAAACACCTCTCACTCCCCCATGACATGGAGCTCAAACTTTATCAGAACTCACAGGTTTACTTTTTTTTTTTTATCATCATAAGTCCCAAATCTACCACCTAATAGTTCTAGCCTTCGGTCCTATAGTCTTTTAGGGGAAACTCAACCTCATCTTCCAATGAATGACAGTCCTTCCTAGGCATGAGCCCTGGAAGTAGACTGCTTAGGTTCAATTTTCAGCAATACTATTCAATAGCTGTGTCACCTTGGCATGTTGCTTGAACTATCTGTGCTCAGTTTTCTTATCTGTAAAATGGGAATAACAGTATCTATCTTATAGGGTCATATGAGGGTTAAGTGAAGTGATCTACACAAAGTCCTCAGTGTTTGTCAATATTATTTTCTTCTTTCCCAGGTTAAACCTTTCAAGTGCTTTCAACTGTTCTCTGTACTCATGATTTCCAGGCTGTCAACACTCTGTCTGATCACTCTGTTTGGAAGGTGAGCCAATGTAGCTCCCATGATCACCTCCTCCTGATATTCCCATTCTTACATAATCCCTCCCCACCCCTGAGTGTGGGCAGGATCTGTGAAAAGCTTTCCACCAATAGAATATGGCAAAGGTGACAGGATGTATGGGATTATGCCTGTGTGACCACACTGTATAAGACAGCAATGACTGTCTTGGGAGGAGATGCTTTCCTGACGGCTGTGAAGAATCAAGTTGCCATATAGTAAGCTGCCTATGGAGCCACATGGCAAGGACCCCAGGGTGAATTCCAGCCCATAGCCAGAGGGAAACTGGGAACTGAATGTTGCCAATAGTCATGTGAGCAAAGGAGTAAATTCTTCCTCCGTGGAGTCCCAGTTGAAACTGCAGCCCCAGCTAACATCTTGACTGTGGCCTTGCAGAGGACCCAGCAAAGCCAGGCCTGGAAGCCAGCCTAACCTACAGAATCCATGAGATAACAAGTGTGTGTTGTTTGAAGCAAGCCACCAAGTGTGGAATAATATCATCGTGTAGCAATAGGTAACTAAAACAGTCAACTAGCCACCATAGTAACTTTCCCACATTCACCCTACTTTGGAAATTCAAATATGTCAGTGGCCTACTGGAAACAGGAGTTCCTGAAATTGAACAGCAGATCACAGAATGCATTATTTGCATGCTGTATGAGGTGGGGCCGTGAAATAATGACTGTCAGAATTCTTCCAATTGGCGTTAGAGAACAAAGGCACCTGCACCTATGAGAGCAGGGCGGGAGCCCCTGCTGCTGTGCACAAAGTACTGAGCTGGATGTCGGGAGGCGGAGGACTTATGTTCCCCTTCCATGCTGCCCTGAGAGGCAGACCAGCTCTCTGGCTCCAAGAAGGATTACTTGGGGTGGGTGATACCTGCAGCTCATCTCTTTTCCTTCTAATTCTCTTTCCTTTTTGTGCTAATTTCCTTCATGAAAAGGGGGTCAGAGAAAGAAAGAAAGAAAGAAAAAAACCCCAACAGGTGAGCTCACCTGGAGGGGATGCGAGGGCCACAGGTGGAGGGGATGCGAGGGAACAGTCAGTACCACTCTGTGTAATGGATGGTTCTACCAGACCCCACAGCTCATACGTGGCAGGGCCAGGGCTGGAACCATGCCTTCCAATGCCAGCTCTCTTCCCTCAAATTAAAACCTGCCATTTTTGTACTTGGGAGTAGTAAGAGGTTGCCATTGTGGAGTTTTGGAGCTATGTGCCGTCAGAGGGTCCCCTCCTTAAGTTCTCTTTGCTTCTGGGAAAATGAACTTGCTTCTCTGAACCTCAGGCTCTCCATCTATTAAATGAGGTGAATGACGACTGCTTCACAAGTTTAGGAAGGCTGATGGGATAATATATGGGAAGTGCATGACTCCAAACAAATGCTAGAGAAGGGCGTGCTCTCATCATTGTGTTCTTATGGGAGGATTTAAAACTCTCAAGCACCCTAGCTTGCACTCACTCATTAGGAGAACATCTACTGAGCAACGAAATTGTGTCCAATATTTTCCCAGAAGGCATTTTCTTAGGTTAAAAGTATCTAGTCAGCAGCAATGTCCACAATAGCCAAAATATGGAAAGAACCTAGATGTCCATCAACAGATGAATGGATAAAGAAGATGTGGTATATATATACAATGGAATACTATGCAGCTATCAAAAGAAACGAAATCTTGCCATTCGCAACGACATGGATGGAACTGGAGGGTATTATGCTGAGCGAAATAAGTCAATCAGAGAAAGACAATTATCATATGATCTCTCTGATATGAGGAACTTGAGGGGCAGGGTGGGGGGTTGTGGGGGGTAGGGAGGGAAAAATAATGAAACAAGATGGGATGGGGAAGGAGACAAACCATAAGAGACTTCTAATCTCATAAAACAAACTGAGGGTTACTGGGGGGTGGGAGGGTAGGGATAGGGTGGATGGGTTATGGACATTGGGGAGGGTTTGTGCTTTGGTGAATGCTGTGAAAGATGTAAGCCTGATGATTCACAGACCTGTACCCCTTGGGCAAATAATAAAAATAAAATTAAAAAAAAAAAAAAAAAAGTATCTAGTCAAAGTTTTACCTCATCCGAGAAGTCTTCTCTTGTTACCCTAACTAAAGGAGTTCCCTGCATGCTCCCTGGCTCCCAGTGACTCGGCTTCACCTTCTTCATGGCACTTAAGACTGAAATGGTTCATCTATTTGTTTCCATGTCCAGGGTCTGTCTCCACCATGCAAATATGGGCTCGAAGGCCTGGGACTGCACCTGTCTTGTTTGCTGCTGTATCTCAGTACCCAGAGCACGGTCAGAACCAGCATGGGTGCTCAGTAAATAAGGGGCGAATCAATGACAGCACCTGTCTTGCTATTTTTATGAGAATTGGCTTGAAAGAGAAGGAGAAATCCAAGGAATCCAAACAACTTCAAAGAAGAAAAAAACCAAGGCATTCTAGCAAAATACCACCCCATTTACATACTGTGCACTTTTACTTTCCATGTTCTGAGCACAGTGCTGAGTCCTCAAAATGGGGTATCTCATGAATTCTCCCACTGGCCTTATGAGTTAGGTGCTCTTAGTGTCCCCCATTTATAGATCAGGAAGCTGAAGTGCCGAGAAGAGAAATCTTCTGCATAAATGCATACAGTTAGTGACAGATAGAGTTGAGGTTTGGAATGTAAGCCCCAGGGGCTGACTTCCAGAGGCTGCCTTGCTCTGGACTTCAAAGCTGATAGCACCCTGGCATTTAGAATGAACACTGAAATATTTAGAGGTAAAGAGGCATCATCACTGCAGCTTACTCTTAAATTGTATATGGGTGTGTGTGCGCATGTGTGTGTGTGTGTGTGTGTGTGTGTGTGTGTGTCTAAGTGTGTGTCTAAGTGTGTGTGAGAGGGAGGGGAGGGAGAAGTGAAGGAGGGAAAGAGGAAATGCAGTATATGTTAACACTTGGGGAATCAGGGTGAAAGGTCTCTGATAATTCTTTGAACTATTCTTGCAACCTTTCTGTGAGTTGGAATTATATCAAAATAGAACACCTTTGAAAAAGCCAATGGTGGGAAGATGATGCAACTTGTGTCACGATGAGGAAGGTACAGATCCTATTTAGTGAGAATGAAGTCAAGTGGGAGGGAGGCTGGGGCAGACCCTAAGGTTTAAAAGGCCAGGCTGTGCGGTCAGGCTTTCTTGCAATGCTTGAACAGTGATAGGAGCAGTGGTGACATCCTCAGTTAGCTATGTTCGCCCATCCTCCAATACTCCTGAAGGCTTTAAAAGTCAGCTTCTCAATCTAGCCGCTTATTCCTGAAGTTACTTCCAGGCAGGCACAGGCCCATGGTCAGGGACAGCGAGGGTCCTTCCTGCAAGGTATGACTTCCACTCCTGTGATCCATGGGTACACCAGCCTTGCCATCCCAGGGCGGGAAAGAGACACTGGAGTGCTGGGCCTTCACAAACTGTCATGTAATTGTCCCCTGGGGAAGCAAAAGCAGAAACTCTCTGCATATGCCAGATAGTACCCAGAGAGGATAATGAGCGCATCCAAGGTCACATAGGTGGCAAGGCTTAGATTAGAACACCAGTATCATGGGTTCCCATCAAGAACGTAGATTCTTATTTCTTGGTGCCACCATCATTATACGACTAAAGGGCTAATAGTTAGCCTTGAGTCCTCGTTCCTTCTCTTGAAATACAGACACCAATCTTTCCACTATTTTCTAAACTAGATATCCATGGAAGAAGGTTGTGCATACTTATCCCAAAAATGGATTCTGGCATTAGGCAGACCTTGGTGACATTGGTTCCTAGGGGATGACCTTGGAAAAATGGCTTAATCTCCTGAGCTTTAGTTTTTGCATCTAGAAGATGAGGACAATGATGTCTAGCTTGCTGAGTTGTTGCAAAGATCCATTATCCTGATAGATATTGACTAAACACTGATCTAGATGTTACAGATACAGTAGTGGACAAGACAGATGAGGGACTCACCCTCAAGTAACTTCCATTCTAGTTGGAAAAGAAAATGAATAAACATATAAACAAATAAGATTTTTCCAGATAGTGATAAGTATTGAAAAAAATAAATCTGAAAAATGGGATGATGGGAACCATGAGTGAGTGTGGATGGTTGTGCTACTTCAGCCATGGCAGATATCTCTGAGAAGGTGACAAACATCCGAGCCGGAAGCTGAATAAGAAGGAGCTGGTGTTGTCAAGACATGGGGAAGGCCTAGAGAGGAGGCAGGAGAGCCCTGGAGCAGGGGTGAAGCTCAGCTTGGTGAAAGGATGTTCCCAGCATGGCGGGAACATGGCAAACTTGAGGGAGAGTGGGGGATATAGGGCAGTGAGAGCAGGGACTGTAGCACACTGGGTATGAAAGGGAGAGGCATTTGGAATTCATTTTAAATGGACTAAGGATCTATAAAGAGTTTTAAGCAGAAGAATGACATATGATTTTTCATGTGCATGAAGGCAGATAATATATGCAATGCTATGAGTATGGGACCTGGCACAGTGTAGATATTTAATAAAGGACAGCTTTATCATTGTTTATCATTCCTAGGCAGCACCACTAATCATTATAGACTTCTAGAAGGTGGGTGGCCTGTGCATATCTTCATTCAAGACAGTGCACCTGGATGCACCTGCCCAGAGGAGGGGGAGAGTAGTGGGAGCTACTCTTAGCTGCACTGACTTCCTCCCTCCTCCCTGCCACCCCCTCCGCCCCAAGGCAGATGCCAGCCACCTCTGCCAGGCCAAGGGGCAGCCAGGGTAGGATCACTGGGCCCCCCTCCATCTGGCTCTAGCTCTAGGCCTCCAAGCCGCCTTCACGTTGCTGTAAAAATGCAAAGCATTCCAGCCATTTTAATTACTGGGCGTTGCATAAGCCAGCAACCAGTTCATACAAAGGAACAACAGACAAAAAATGATTTTTCAACATGCCTTCAGCCTCTCCCCTCCTTTCCCCCTGAAATTGCCTCCAATCACTGGCTCCCAAGGCCTTGAAAAGCACTCCAGGTATGTGCAATCTCTTTCAGAGTTTGTTGATATGACATCGAAATCTTTTTTTCTCCAAATACTTGAGGCAGAGGCAGTTCCAGCTACCTTCAAGCAGTTTGGAAAGTTACTGGTCATATCCCTACTTGACACGCTAAGACTATCATAGGGCCTCCATATCATATACACTGAGAGCTTCGTTATAAAGCAGAGTTCAGCGTGTGGTGGGTCTGTCTGGGCACCAAGTCAGGGGGCTTTTAGTTTTTAAAATTCCAAAATGACCTCATTATAAGGTACTCCCAAGGCATGAACCCTAAACAGAATATTCCAGTAATACTAAGATCTGAAGAATTTCTTAAAAGTTTGTAATACGATTAGAGAAGTATCCAAGTTTCCTAATTCTGACTCTCAGTGATCTTTTTCAGTACTTCTGAACTCTTCCTTCACTAATTAATTTAATCTACCAGTTTTATAGAGGACCTACTGAGTATCGGCATTGGGCAAAATGCTCAGAAGAGAAAACTCAATTCACCTCTGTCATTAGCTCACTTTCTAAAGAGGGAAAATGCCACTGAAACGGACAATCCCAAAGTGGTGTAGTGAATATCAAGTCAGAGTTCATCCTTGATGGATGGCACCGAGCTTGGGTGGAAGGAAAGGCCACTTGTAGGAGATGATACCTAATAATAATATTGTCTTAATATTAATACTGACAGTGGCCATTCATTGATGGCTGACACTGTGCTAGGCGTTCTGCTAAAGCCTTTCCACGTATCATTTTGTTTATTCCTCACAACTCTGTGAGATAGATACTAATGTTGTCCTTATTTTATTAGATGGGAAAATTGAGGCACAAGAAGATTACTTGTCCAAGATCATATAGTTAAGAAATGACAGCAGTGTACAGTTGAATATTTACCAACCAGCTCTCCAGGACAAAAAGCCTGACTTGTGGCATCTGCCGATTGCTATGGTATAAATACTCCCATCATGACCATTTTAAGTTACCAGCGGGATGTCACTGGTAGCAGCCGACCATGATACATTACTTGCACTGCAGACATAATAGCTGGACATAGTCTTAAGACCATAGATGAGGGTATAATATGAAATAATTAGGAAGTGATGAATTTTAAGTATTCATTACCACATTTCTAATATAATTTGTTTGATTATAAGTTGACATAAATAAAATTTTAATAATGGCTCTATTTAACAACCGACTTGAAAAATTCCAGGAAATCGAACAACCAGGCTCTCCTAAGCCAGTGTGAGCTGGTTCCATCATGCCTGTGGGTGTTTCAAAGACTCCTCTTTAGCTTTCTGGACAAGTAAGAGATAGCCAGGTGAGAGGAAGAAAGGCACTCCAGGGCAAGGAAATAGCAGAAAAAGACCTAAGACATGGATATGAGAACAGAGCAACAATACCACTTAGTGTTTACAAAATGTTTTCAACCGTTCATCAGAATACAGAGAGGTGATGAGATAATCAGCTATGGACTCTGAATTTCGAATTCTGGTTCCGCCACTTATTAATTGTGTGGTCTTGGCTAAGTTGCTGAACCTTTCTGTGCCTCAGCTTTCCTTTCTGTAACATGGACATGAAAATAACAGCCCCTACATCATAGAGTTGTGGAAGTTAAGTAGATTTATATCTGTCAAGTACATAGAGCAGGGCCTGCACATAATAAGTGCTCAGTCAGTGTTAGTTATTTATTATTTAACCCTTGAAAATACCTCTGTGAATTAGATGTTTGTCTTACCTTTACAGAGTATAAATATAAGCTAGAGAGCAACTTGGTAGATGGACAAGATGGGACTTGAATAAGTGTTCATCTTGAATAAGTGAATAAGTGTTGAATAAGTGTTCTGATTCACCAGCTTCAGTGCTCATCCTGAGGGCTGGAAATCACACTGAACCCACTGAGTATTATTCTCCAGGAGGGTCTGCGGACCTGTAGGACCCTGCCCTACTATATGTCTCTTCCAATCGGGGCCACATCTGATTCATGTTCTCACACCCTTTGATCTGTGGGTACGAGGTGTTCTGGGAAAGAAGACCCACTGGCGACAGGCACTGGGTGTCTGCCACTTTGTATACTTGTTACTTTCTGCGTGCTCAGCTTCCCCGGGAAAAAGGAGGCTAGTGGGGTGGTTAAGAGCATGGGCTCTTGGGCCAGGCTGCTCTGGCTTCGAATCCCAGCACTGCAGCATCCTGACCATGTCACCATGAGCAAGTTACATAAGCTCTTCATACCTTTGTTTCCATATCTGAAGAAAACAGGGATGGTGAGGATAATTCCATCTACCTCACAGTTTTTGCTATGAACTAATACACACAAACTGCTTAGAAGAACACATGGCACCCAGTAGGTACTCTGGAAGAACTCACTATTATTACCATTTTTTTGGTTGTTGTTTTCTTTTTCTCTTCCTTTTACCCCATCCCTTCTTCGGGTATTACTTACACGGTCAAAGGGGATATGGGAACATGCTCATCCTTAATTAACACAGATCATTAGAATACAGGTTGTTTGAAGGCAGAGGCCTCATTCACCCCTACACTTGTAAGGTCACACCCTGGTGCATATAGGTTCTCAGTGAGAATTTATCATGTGCCAGACACTGTGCCAAGTGCCTTACTCACCACACCTTATTGATCCTCATGAAAATCCTAGGAGGTACGAATCTCTCCTCCATTTTACCACTAGACATCTGAGGCTCCAAGAGGTTAAGGAACTTGTTAAGGTCACGGTGAAAAAGTGTGAAGGATGAAAACCCAATTTTACTGAAGTCACAGGCCTTGGTCCTTGACCCCTTTGTCAGTCTTCTCCTAAAATATTCCCCTGAGAAGTTTTGAGAGATCATAAAGTCCAACCTTCTTGGTTTTACATTTGAAGAAAGGGGGCTCGTTGATTTACTTACAGTCACCCAGTTATTGTATGTTGCAGAACTGGAAGAAAAACCTGGTACATTGCCTCAATCTCATACTTGAAATTTCAAGAGGATATGAAGCCATAGTCAATGGCTGTTAAAAATATACTGAGCAGTATTCTATCAGCTTGCTTCTAGATTCGGGGCCCTTTCTTTGTAATACAAATGTAATATTCCTGTGGCATCCATCCAAATTCTGAGTAACAAAGGGCACACCTACACCCCCAGAAATTGCCTGTTCTGTGATTGCTCCTGCCTTCTCTCCACTGCTAACCAGGCAAAACAAGAGATGCATCTCACCTGCCTGTTGATAAAAGTCCCTCTCCAGCCCTCAGTGGGAGGTACTGTGACTCCCTCTGCTTGGTTCCAATGATCACGAGCTCTGAGCCCTCAAAATGAACCCAGAAGACAAAGAGGAAATCATTAGCACTTCCAATGTCCTGATGACCCTGAGGGTATAGTGATTTTCAGGCTCCAGAAATAGCATTGGTTTGGAAAGAGACCCCTGGGTCTGAATCACAACTCTCCCTCTATCTTGCTTGTAAGAAATTGAACATGCAAATTAACCTCTTTGTGCCTCAGTTTTCTGTTTTTCCTTTTACCTTTTAACCCCTTTCCCCTATTTTTCCCACCCCTCCCCCAGTATCTGTGTCCCATTCCCTGTATTGATTAGCTGGTTTTTTGTTTTGTTTGTTTTTAAATTTCATATATAAGAGAGATCATATGGTATGTGTCTTTCTCTGACTTGTTTCACTCAGCACAATACCCTTGGGATCCATCTATGTTGTTGCAAATGGCAAGCTTTCTTTCTTTTTTATGGTTGAATAATAATCCCGTGTGTGTGTGTGTGTGTGTGTGTGTGTGCGCGCGCGCGCGCGCGCGCGCGCGCGCGCACGCGCTACAATTAATTTATCCATTCATCCATCAGTGGATGCTTAGGTTGTTTCCACATCTTGGTTGTCGTAAATAATGTGGCAGTGAACACAGGAATACATATATTTTTTTGAATTATTGTTTTTGCCTCAGTTTTCATAACCATAAAACAGACATAAAATAATACCTATTATCAAGGGTTGTGAGGATTGAAGAAAACACTGTACTGGAAATGACTTGTTCATAGTTGGTACTCAATTAACGTGAGTCCTCTTCCCTTTTTCTTGCCTTAGAAATATTTTTCAGCTTATCATACTACAGCTGATACATATTACAGGGCAGGGAAAAAATTATTTATACTCAATTAGAGAAGCCTAGATGATGGGAAGATGACGAAGTACTAAAGGGTCTGAGTTCTTGTCTTGCCTTTGCCAATAATCCTGCTGACCATATAAATGCCCACGTCTCTGGGCCTTTTTCTATATCTGAAAATGAGAGGGTTGGATTTGGTGACCTACAGTTCTTTTCTAGCTCTTACCATAATATGGGTTCCCAAACACCTTCCCACTCCCTCGTTCGGTGATCCAGTGCCGTGATCTCACAGCACACTTGATCCTCCTGTTGTAGTCGGTACCACCCACTCTTGTTTTCATGTCTTTCTCTCCCACGAGACTGGGAACTCCTTGAGGGCAGGACTGTGCCTTGTTCACTGTTAGATCTCCAGTGTCTAACATGGAGCAGTGGACACTTAATTAGTGTCTGGGGGAATATCTGGAGGAAGCAGGGATGAAGGAGAGAATCCTGTCCCTTTCCTCCAAAGAGCTGATAATCACAACATGACAAACAAGTTGCGAGGCAAATAAAGATTGTCAGTGGAGCAATGATAATAAAGAGTCCACCCACAACTTGGAAAGAAGGCTATTTGTCTTCTGAGCTCTGAAGCCATAAATTCACACACCACACAGGTGCTTGGCCATCTGTGGTAGCAGATCAAGACACAGTAAGGGGAACATTCGAAATCTAGAACTCAAACTAGTTGCCTCGAAGGAATCATTAAATGGTGACTATAATCTAAAACACAGAAACCAAATGATTTGTAATATTCCCAAGGCAGAAACAGTCTGGGTGGAAGAAGGGAAGAGTGGCAAGTTTGGAGCAGAGAAATGGGAAAACCAAAGAGTCCAAAAGTTGGCAATGTGTGTCTGGCAATGTGTGTCAACTTCCAGCAAGAGGGGCTCTTGCCAGTGGGTGTGAACATTGTCACTCCCATGGCAAAGCCTTCACCTCAGTTCAGTGAGGAGAATTCTATAGTACTTCAGCTGAAAAACCCTTGTTACAATGACCTCAATCCTTGTGTTCTGACTCCAAATACAACAAAGCAACCTTCTGATCAGAAACTAGCCTCACACGAAGTCCTCTGATTCTAAGGAGGAAAATATGGAGTCACATTGATATGAGTGCCCTAACCTACGTGACAATAAAATATTTCATTAGAAGCAAAGACAATGGAATTGTGGTTGGCTTGCTAGTGTCTTAGGAATCATAGTAACCCTGGGACTAATCAAGTCTGGGAACTGAACCTAGAGGAGTTTCTTGACTTAAAAAGCTAGATTCTAGAACCTCTGTAATGGTGAATTTGTGAAGGTAATACCCTGATCACCTCCCTCTCTTTTTCCCTCCGCCATTTATTGGTTAATTTATTCTTTCAGTATTTGGTAAGTGCCTACTTACCAAACTTCTTTGGTAAGTACTTACGCAGTAAGTACTTTGTACTTTGATACAGTAAATACCAAACTTACGCAGATTCTATGTTAGGCTTTCCAAACGCTGTCTAGAGGAAAGAAAGACCTATCAACCACTGGGAGCAACAGAGTGTGAGAAGCACTGGGTGGATATCTGGAGTGTGAGAAGCACACGGTGTGTGTGGGAAAGGAATGAGGGAAGAGAGGTCAAGGAGTGGAGGTCAATTCTGTTGAGGAAGAGAGAGGCTCAGGAAAAGATCCATGAGGTGATAACTCTAGCTAAATCCTAAAAGATAAGAGAATACTTACAGATGAAATGGAGGAGGGTGGAGGGTGGATTCCAGGCAAAGAGCATAGTGTGAAAAAGCCTTAGAGGCAGGAAACTGACAGCTGGAACTTCATTTTGGGTTAGAAGATGGGAATGAGAGCATAGGTTTGGAGAGATAAGCTAGGACAGGGCCTTCTGTTGCATAATTACAGGGTAGCAATCACATTGGATTCTACAGCAATGGCCCCTCAAGGTGGGGCCCTGGGAAGAGCCAGATCACAGCACAGGACCTCATATCCCTTTCTTTGGAGTTTAAGACTTTGTTCAAAGCCATGGAGGACAAATGAATCATTTAAAGCAAAGGACAGCATGATTTCAGATTTATATCTGAAAAACTTTATGTGAGCAGCAGGGCAAAAGTTGCATTTGACAGAGAAAGACTCTGGACAGGGTGACCAATTATGTGACTATTGAAATTGTCAGCAAAGAATCTACATGGGCCTGATCCAAGGCAGAAATGGTAAGAATGGGGAGAAAGGGAGAGTAAGAAGTGATGTGTGGATTGAGAATCTGTAGGACTTGGTGAAAGGTGGTACCCTTGGCAGAGATGGGTAACACCATATCAGGGGAAAGACAGTGGAGTCTGAGGAGGCGATGGGACATCCAGGTGGAATTATCCAAGGGGAAGCTGGCTATAAACTGGAGATCAGAGGAGAATGCTGCTTGCTGTGCCCATTCCTGTCCACACAGCAGAGCGGTAGCTAGAACCAGGGTAGAGAATTAGCCAGGTAGAGTGTGGAGGCTAAAAGGGAGGGGAAGGCATCCAGGGACAGACAATGGGGAAACACCTACATTTCAGTGACAAGAAGAGTCCAAAGAGTCTGCCAAGAAGACTGAGAAGGTACAGTTAGAAAGGTGGAAATTGAAAACTCAGAGAAACTAGAGTCTCAGCAGCCAAGTTTGAAGAAGGATGTGGTCCACAGGGTCAAATGCTCTTTGGACCATCCCCATCACACAGGACAAGTCAGCTTCGGTTTCAGCAGGTTCTGTTGAAGAGAGCTCAAGGGCCTTGCCAGACACAGAATCGCCAGTCCCATCAGACAGGAGACTGGCTGTACTGTCCATCCCATTCCCTCCCAAGCCACGAGAGCACCCAGCAGAGACACTCACATTCGTCTTTTCTGCAAAGCTGCATATACAACCTTCAAAGAAACCATAAAGCAGCTACTCACTTTTAAAGGAAAAACACATGAACTCCACCAGCATAAGGAAGACATTAAGACAGGGTCAAGGAAGAGAAGGTCTCCCTCCACTTAATATTACCATTCACAGAAATAATTGAGCACATAGTCAAAAACAAATAAATAATTAAAAAAATTTTAAAGCAAGAGCTAAAATATTAACTCTGTTTCCCATCTCTTACCACCAGAAAACATGGGCACAACATGTCTCTACAGCACACATGTGTTTTCTGGCTTAAGAAAGAGTAGCTGGGGGTAAAAGGAAATATGAAAAGCTCAGGATTCAGGTGAATGCAGCCAGAGACTCTTACTGAGGGGTCTTCACTCCATGGCAGGACTAGTGGAGAGCTAGGGCAATAGACGTTCTGCAATTTTATAGCCATGAAATTGGCTCCAGATGGAAGTGAGAAAAGGTGTTTACTCCCTGCTGGTGCCAGACACACAGAGAACCAGAAGTGCTTACCATCTCAGGTTCATAATTCCCAGGGCTGGGCTGCAGCTCCACTGAGGGTCTGGCCAGGGCTCATGGTGATGGGTGGACCAGGACTGTCTGCTGCTTGGAAAAGGCTATTTTGAATGTAATGACTTTCAGATGAGGACTGTGGGTTTGGGGGAAGGCATTGTGGCTAGGGTCTAGAGGGGAAAGGGAAGGGAAGAAAAGAGGTGTTTCCCTACAAAGCAACAGAACCGACACATGTCTTGTCAGTACCTTCTCCTCATTTAATTTCCAGAGACCAGCTCTGCCCTGAAAGAGTGGGATCGCAGCACTGCCTGCTGTGTGCCCAGATCTCCCCGATCCCCCCAAACTCATGATTCACAAGTATGTAGCTTCCTGAGAGCATATCTCCTCTTGGGTTGACATGGGGCCAGCTTGGGGATGGAGGGGCTGGGCAGCTGCGGACCCAGACGGGATACTGACTGACAGCTTTGTGGCCACTGCAGACGGGAGGGGTTAGTTTCATCCACTCAAAGTGGGTGACTAGTGTAGAATTGCCTCTCTGGCCCTCTCCGTGAGACTGGTGGAGACTGCAGGCAGAGGGAATGGGTGTTCTCTGGCTTATAGCGCCCCCTAGCACTGGCCAGAGGAATAGGGCTCTGTGAGCTCTCCAAGGAGCTTATCTGAATAGTGGGAAGGGGTTGGTTGGACCAATCAATTGGACTCTTTCAACCAATACTTGCTGACTTCTTTGTTACCAGCACTGTCTTCGAGGGACTTCCTCTATCTAGGAAGGAAAAGCGATGGATAAACAATCACATTCTTGTCAGCTAAGTGGTATGAAAGAAAAGAGCACAGGGTGCTGTGGGAATAATACACTGCAGGTGATTGATGAAGACTGGGGCGGGGAATTAGAGAAGGCTTTCTGGAGGAGGCGACATTTAAACTGCAGCAGTAGTTCAATGAATTTTGAAAATAAGATATAGAGACAATAAAAGACATATCTCCTCACCTTTTAGTGCTTATGACCCAAGAAGTAAACAGACTGATAATCAAGTGATTTAAACAGTGCTCTATCAAAAACAAGAGCTTCAGTCTCTCCTAACACTTCACCATCACAGTCTTTTTTTTTTAACATTTTATTTATTTATTTGACAGAGAGAGACAGCAAGAAAGGCAACACAAGCAGGGGGAGTGGGAGAGGGAGAAGCAGGCTTCCCGCCGAGCAGGGAGCCCGATGTGGGGCTCGATCCCAGGACCCTGGGATCATGACCTGAGCCGAAGGCAGATGCTTAATGACTGAGCCACCCAGGCACCCCCACCATCACAGTCTTTGTTTTCAAGAGAGAACAGAGAGAACAGAATAGGAGCTTAATAAGTGTTGACTGAGAGATTGATGGATGTGCTTCAGTCTTGGACACATTCGATTTGTCTCAAGCCTGTTTAAATGGCAAGCTCTGTTTTCCTTTCCTTGTCTTTGAGAGTTTCCCACAGAACCCTAAGAGTTTGTGAGCCGAGGGGAATCTTGGAGACCATTAAGTTATAGCTTTCATCCAATAAACACAAATTGAAGTCTGGACAGGTGAGATGACTAGTCCACACCCATAACTGTTCTTCTGCAGCATTTGGAACCAATCTCAAGTCTTTTGCTCCCCCCCCCAACTCCAGCCTCTCTTTGTCCCCCAGAAATAAAGTTTCATGCATTTCTCTGCAGTAACGTGTCTGGAAAGTTTTCAAAAAGTATTAAATAATAATTTAGAAAGGGAAAAAATAAATACACAGGAGATAAACCTCTGAGGAGAACAGAGCAGTATTTGTTCTGATTGGCTCAGAGGTGGTGATTGTCATGACTGAGAACCTTTTAGCAAGGGCAGGTGGCAGGCAGGACTGTCCATATGTTACACACTGAACAAAGAGACTCTGAAACAAACTCATCTGCAGATCTGACACACAAATTCAGGAGCACGAGTGGCTGGAGTTTCTACGACTAGGATGCAAGCATTAGGTCAAGCACTGCGGCTGGGGAAACTGAGGTCCACGAGTCCGTGGGAGAGAGTCAGTTAAGGAATCATGCAGCTGCAAAGCACTTCTGGCTCAGCCACCAGCTGACCACGAGAGGCAGTTTCCTCACCTGTCTGAACCTTATCTTTCCCACCTATAAAATTGGGATGGGTAGTCTCTGAGGTCCTTTTAAAGGACCTCTAACTGTCTATGAGAGACTTCTCATAGATTCCAGCATCCTGTAACTTGGTATGAAGGGGGTGGACATGAACTTGCCTTCCCTAGAAAAATTCCAGGGAAGGGGACATCAGGGTAGCCTGGTAGGTTTGAGGATAAGCCAGAGAGATTTTGGAACTCTGCAGTTCTTTTGAGGTTTACAAATCCACCCTTGTTCTTAGCTGTCAAGAGAAGGTGGGAGAGCCAGTACAGTCATTCTTAACATTAGTTGCAGGTCTGCTCCATCAGCTTATAAAATAGTCTTGAAAAAGTAATTCTTATATATCATTAGGTCTAAGGACACAATGGCATCCAGAGTGACGTCTGTGAGGTCTGCTTGCTGGGCGGGCTGACCCTGGCAGTTGGGCTCTCCTTCACAAGGAATCATGAGCTTGTTTTTTCTCTTCCTCAGGGTGAGGACTGAACTCAATTCTCGTGGGTGGGCAGAGGGGAGTTGACTTGACTTAGATATTAGGGAGAACTTCCCAACTGAAAGGGAAGTTAAACTCCAAAGACGCTGTGTGGACCAGCTTACGATGGGGAGTAAGAGGAAATAAACCAAAAGGCAATTTCACTACCTTTCAGCTGGAAAAACAATCAGATTACTCTTGGTGCTTACATAATTAAGTAGTTGCCATAATCACATGCTTCAGATGCTTTCTTTAAGGAAACTGCTGCTTGAAGTTCAGCAAAAGTTACCTGCCTGATAGTCATGTTCTAGGCAAGCCTTCCCTTGGAGAAAATATTGGCATTTTGGACAAAACCGTAAAGTGAAAAGAAAAAAAGAGAAGAGAGGGCCTTTATCCCATAAGATGCTTATCCCAAGTGGACTTGGACAGGAAAGGCTTATAAAACCTTCCACATGACTGGTACCACCCAAGGATAAGCAAAACTCTCAAATCCCACCAAGTATGCCCTCATTCAACCTGGATCCTTGGAGTGGCCTTTGGAGTGTCCATTGTTCCAGACTGTATGGGCTGCTGGCCATACCCACAGCCAAGTCTCCTGGGACCCTATTTTGTATTCAGAGGGCTAAAAAAGCAGGGTGGCCACATATCTCAGGTCTCAAAGTATTTCTAGTGTGATTGGGGGAAATGATACAATTATACTCCATGAAATGGTGAGCTAAGTGCTGAAGCAAACATTGAAAGAGGGAAAGATCTACCTGGGTCAGGCTACAGTTAGAGTTAAGGTGGAAAGAGGCTTAAAAGTTGGGAAGGGGATAGGGCAGAAAAATGTGGAAACTTGACTCCTTCCTTATAGTTACAATTCTTAAGGGGGGGGCGGAAAAGGTGTTTAACAAATGTTCTTGGAAATACCATTTTCAATCAAATTTTCTGCTTCTGCCATCCCAGTGTCACTTCTCTGAGGTGTAAATAGTTTCCGAGAAAGAAGTTGAACTTGCATCTCTGAGGAGTATTTTGTTCCAAACTTTCTGCATTTCTATAGCCAAAACATTCAAGTCTCTTTCTAAACAGAATGAGTTAGGAGAGAAAGAGAGAGAGACACACAAGAATAGAAAGACAGAAGACTCCAGGTGCAAAAGGGCATCTGCACGGTGACAGCTAATTACTGCTGAAGTCCAGGGAAATAAAGTATCTCTTCTGGTGCAAAACTGAATGGAGTTCCTGGCTGGTTGACAAGTCATGTCACCTTTCTGTGCCAGTTTCCTCATCTGGAAAGTGTGAATAGTACTTTGTGTTTTTCCTACCGAAAAAATTTTTTTGTGAGATATAATGAGGCGTGGCATGGAAACTATAAGGCAGAATTAAGATGTTACTTAATAATAATAGTCATAGTATTAGTTATTAGCAATTATCCATTATAGTTAGTAGTCTAAGATCCTGGATAGTTCTCCAGAATCTGGTGTAAGTTACCCTAGTTACCCAAATTCTTTGATGAAGGATGGAGACTTGTCTGGCCTTGGTGGCCATTTACTGCCCTTTCTACTCACTGTTTTTCAAACAAGCTCAGGGCCTTTACAGTTGCTATTCTTCCTGACTGGTGTTCTCTCCTCCCAGATTTTCTCCTGCTCCTTCTCCTGGCTCACCTTTCAGCTAGAATGTCACCTCCTTAGAGAGACCTTCTCTCACTATCCCATAGAAAACAATGACCGCTCCTTCCCCCCAGTGATTTCTAACCCATTCTCTACGTTTTGCGTCTTCAAGGTACTATCATACAGTAGAAAATTTACTCGGTGTATTGGTGAATTCACTGATGCACTGCCTGCAACTTTCATGGAAGCAAGGATTTTGTTTTGTTCATTCCAACATCCAGAAAAGTGTTTGTTGAGTGACTTCACAGTTTACTCTGGGTGAGCCCAGAGTCCATTATAGCCAGCTCCAAAGGGCAGATGGCCTCCTCACATCCAGGAAAGTCGGGGGTGGGTGTGTAGGTTGTCAATTCCCCTCTGAGCCTGCTTTTTCCAGAGAAGGTAGAGAGTTAGCCTTTTTCCCTAGCTTTTCCGCCAGGCGCAGTCGGGGTCTCCAGGACTAAGGCCACCTGTGACCCGAGGGCGCGCTGGGGCTGTGGTGGGTGGCAGTTGATTTGGTTTGGGTCAGAAGCGCGCAGAGAGAAGTGTGGATGTGTGGTCAGGGTACTGGCGAGGTGGGGCACGGGAGCGCCGCTCCGCGGGCCACTCCGCAAGCGTAGGTCCGAGGCACGCTCCAGTTCACCCACTCCGGTGCCCACAGCCGCATTATTCCCTATAAGGATCTGAACGGTCCGGCCCGGCCCCGCCCCGTCGGCCCGCACCCCCCCCCCTCCCCCCCCC
>LNAC01000075.1:342203-435136 GCA_002007465.1 Ailurus styani
GCCCCCCCCCCCGTCCCCGCCCCTTTCGGAGGGCCGATGAGGTAATGCGGCTCTGCCATTGGTCGCAGGGGGCGGGCCCCGAGTGCCCGAGAGGGGGTGCCCGGGGGACCCGCACTATATCACTCAGCCGCCCGGCAGCCGCGCAGAGCGGGCAGCGGGCGGGCGCTCAGACGGCTTCTCCTCCTTCTGCTCCTCCTGTTCCGCCCCAGCTCCCCGCTCCTTCGCCCGGAGAGACCGCCGGCCCGCAGAGTCGTGCGCCAGAGCTGAGGCAGCTTCGCCGCGCCCCATTCCGTCCCGCTGGGCACTCCCAGGGCAGAGCGCCCGAGGCCAAAGTTGCCCCGCACGGCCGGGCAGGAGAGCTCCGCTTGCAGCGACCCCTCCAGCGGCGCACACGACAACTTTGGAGAGGCGAGCAGCAGCCTCAGCAGCGGCAATGACTCCCTGGCTCGGGCTAGTCGTGCTCCTGGGCAGCTGGAGCCTGGGGGACTGGGGCGCCGAGGCGTGCACATGCTCGCCCAGCCACCCCCAGGACGCCTTCTGCAACTCTGACATCGGTAAGCGCTCCGGGTGTTCCCGCCAGAACCCCCTCCGTGCCCGCTCTTGCGCTGCAGCCCAGACGGGCGCGCAGCCCCGGGTGGCATGGCGAGCCCCACTCCTTTTCTCTGCCTGAGCTTGGGTTGGGGTGGCGAAACTCAGTTACTTCGGTTGGAGGATCTGGCATAGCTGAAGAGGCAGATGCCCTGCAGAGAAAACCCACAGTGGCTGAGTGAACCAACCCCTGGAAGCCTTTGCTCTCCTTTTAGGACGTGAGGTTCCTCTTGGTCCTTTTGACACCTGGGAAATTTCCCTTTTCACTATCACGAGAGGAAGGGCTGGGGGAGAAGGGTGGGAGACGATTCCTAAAACTTGGAATGCCAACTAACTAAAAAGTACTAGGATGTTCAATAGTTTTAAAAAAAAGTTGCCAGCCATGTGCACAAAGTTGCAGGACAATCTTGAAGTTTTCTGAGTTTGCATTTTCTCCTGCACCCATGAAGTTCATTCTTTTCACTGAGACCCAACCCAGCCTCCCACTTCCCAGGCAAGGACTAAGCGAGCTTCTTGGACTGCCAAATTTGAGTGGACTTAAGGGGGGAAATGAGAAGAAAGCTGTGGGGTTGACCCTTTCCCGGAGGAATCGTATTTGAGAGTGTTGATAGCAAGCAGGAGGTGGCGTGTGTGAGGGATCACTTATCACATAGCTGTGAGAATTCACAGGAAGGCTATTTTTTTTCCTTGAATGTGTGTGGGGAGGGGGAGAATGAGCAGTGGAAAACGGATTTGTCACTAAAAGAACAAAAATGCCAAGGATCACATCATGGTGACAATTCCAAACTGGACTTAGTGTCTTGATTAGAGACTCAGCAAGAGGTAGAACCAGTTTTTCTCCAGGGCCTTGCAAGTGTCCTGGGAGAACTTGTTTGGGAGTGTTCAGGACACTTGTGTTTGGATGGCCAGAGGTGGAGTAGCAGCTGGAAAACATCTCTCCTCTCCTTTCCAGCTCATAAAGCATGCAAGTCCAGCGGCCCCTGCTGTGTGTGTGTGTGTGTGTGTGTGTGTGTGTGTGTGTGTGTGTGTGTGTGTGTGTGTGTCCTCGGGCTGGGGTGGGGTGAGGCACAGTCTAGCTGCCCTCTGCCTGTGTCGATTCAGAGGTGAAGAATGGAGTGTGTGTGTTTTAAGTCATAAAGAAGAAGGAAAATTTTCCACGAGGTCCTGGGTGAGGGCCTCCACAAGTGTGCTGCAGGGGCGGAGGGGGAGGAGACAGGAGCCTGGCAAGGGAGGCAGCCGAAGTTGGGAGGGGCATTGCTGGGGGGCCCTGCTGAGCCTAGGAGAAGTCAGGGCTGTGGTGACCAGAAGGTCAGTCCAGTTGGCAGGCATGGGTGTTTATGCGACCTGGGGTCACCCTTGTTAGAGGTTTCCTGGGGCCCGTGCTGTGCACCCTTCCCTTTCCCGGGGGAATCCGGCTGGCTCCTGGGGTTGTGGATTGCCTGAAGGATTCTTTTGGGCTGCCTGAGGCCTGGAAGGTTTTCTTCCTTCTCCTCTGACTGCTCCCACCCCATTTCCACTTGGCCTGTCCCTCCTCACCCCGCTGGTGACATTCCACCTGAGCAGAGTTGGGAGCTGCTGCTGCTGCTGCTGGTGGGCTCTGGTTTTGCTCAGTGAAGAGGTCAGGAGGCTGACAGGTGGAGTCAGGGCACCCTCTTCTGCTGGACAATGGCTTGGGTGTGTTTGCTTGGATTTTTTGGTGTGTGGGGAGAGTGAGACCTCATGATTCCCCCTTGCCCTTGGCTTTTGGGTTTTCACCTTGGAAGTTCACTAGAGAACAGTGGAAACAGCAGCAAGGAGACCCAGCTTGTAATGGTTGCACTGACTGACTCTTAGGTTTCCTGCTGTGGGTCTGAGCTGATGCAGAAAGTTTCTAGTAATTTCTCAGGATTGATTCAACAAATCCCCACCCTCGATAAACTGCCCAGAGAAAAGCTAAGTTACTAAGAAGTACCCGAAGACCAGAACATTGTGGTAGCGAAAATAAAAAGGAAACAAAAAAATTTTCGATATGCTGGCACCAATCCAAAACTGTTCTGCCTGGGTTTGGTGCACTGCACTAGTGGTAGGGATGAGATAATGCTTTTAAAAATGGGAGGTGTGGATGTGGGCTGCTTGCTTGTTGACCTCCGCTGCCTTACAGTACCCTGCTGGTGTCCAGTAGGTGGCTCCCAGTTTTCCTTGCTGATAGAGGCTTTCTGTTTCGAGTCTGGCTTGAAGCTCTGCCTGTCCTCTCCCTGAAGGAAATGTGTAGGAGCTCCCCATTCTCCTTGACCCTTATGACCCCACAGTCAACGCTGTAGCCCATTAAAGACGCTCAAGCCAGACCACCAGCTTCCTCTTCCAGAACCTTCCTGGCTATTTTCTCTTTGTGGCTGAGTGCCATGTTCCTGGGCAAAGGGTACTGTATGCCTGACTTGGCCCTGTCTAAAGAATCCCCATGGTCTTCCCTCTCCTTTCTCCTCATCCACAGGTGTCTCTTTTTGCCTTTCTCTCCCCAAACCCTGGGGATTGGCACTGCTTTCTGGGTGGGGAGGAGTTAAAAGGTGTTTCTATGGCAACTCCAGGCCCTGCACCCTAGTGAAGTGTTTAGGAGAAGAATAAACTACATGCTGGCTTATAAAACATACTGTGGGGGAAAGAAAAGGACTTGGCAGCAGCCAGGATGTCTGTGGCCCCCTCCCCACCAGTCAGTGCCCCCTGAAACTCCTGACAAAACCTTGACTCTAGAGGAGGGAAGGGAGGGGCCTGGGAATGAAGGAGGCAGCCTTGGCTGGGTAGATCCTGCTCTAGCAGCTCTGTCCAGCTCAGGAAAGGGTAGGCAGTGCCAAGAGCCTTCTGAAAATTGGGGTGTGTGTGTGTGTGTGTGTGTGTGTGTGTGTGTGTGTGTGTGTGGTTTCTGCAGGAGGCAGGCAGCAGAGAGAGAATTTTGCTTTAGAATGCCAAGCCCTTCTCTCCAGCCTCCTTTGCATAGAGGAATGGGGCTGTGCCATGGAGTGTTGGGGGCCTGCCTCCTGAGTCTGTTGGGAATTCAAGAGTGAGGCTCAGCTTGGGGGCCCGCTGCCAGCCCTGGAGGACAGTCTCTGGATATCTCTGAATTGTTTTGACAGGGACCAGTGCCAGCAGATTCTTTTGGTATCAGATCTGAGGTTGTGGTTTTAGCAAAGAAGCCATTTTCAAAGAAGCCAGATCCCTTCCCTCACACACACAC
Source organism: Ailurus styani (assembly GCA_002007465.1). Lineage (NCBI taxonomy): Eukaryota > Metazoa > Chordata > Mammalia > Carnivora > Ailuridae > Ailurus > Ailurus styani. Next base: position 346,000 of record LNAC01000075.1, read on the forward strand.
ACACACACACACACACACACACACACACTTAGACTCCACACTGGGCTTTGTGAGCAAAGGAAAATAAAAAGGATCAGACTTCAGAGAGGAGCCAGGCACTTGGGGAGGGGACTCAGGCTGTCCGAATCTTGGGAACCCTGGAAAGAAGAGAGCTGCCCTACGTAGGAGGGAAGGAACATCTCTCAGACTCCTATTGAGCACAAGCATTTCACAGATCCCATGTCCTTCATCCACCCAGCAACCTTAAGAGTAGGTATCACACCCATTTTTTCACGTGGAAAACATCAAGTCTAGGAAAGCTTGTGCTTGCCCAAGGTCACCCAGCTACTAAATGGTAAAGCGAATTCATTCTTAATTATGCCATTCTTCAAAACCTTCTCAACTTTCATTTACCATAGGTATTCTAAGGCAAATGACCCTTCCTCGGTCTGAAGGGGAATAGAGGGTTAACATTCGAAGAATGCTTTACTTATTGATTTGGGAAGTTTTCATTAAAAGTAGGAAGAGAGTTAAAATGACCTGAGGTTTTAAGTAAATATCATATGAGAAGGAGAAATAATAATAATTATAATTATATATTATATATGTAATAATATATACAATAAAAATATTATTAGTTTAGGGTATAAAGAGAGAAAAATAAAGGAAAATTTCTAATGTTCTTTGGCTGTTAGAACTTAAAGAGACCCTCAAAACCACCAAGTCACAGTAAAATAATGACTCAGTTTATCGCACTGAGACCCAAGGAGAAGTAAAGCTAATGGAGACAAGATATCCTGGGTTCAAGACTCTTCCCCTTCTAGATGGGGATGAGTTAGGTCTGCCCAGGGTAAGATGCCCAGTCTGTGTAGATGGCTGGTGTGGTGGCAGAAGACCAAAGACTGGGTCGCGGCTGGCTGGAGAAGGTGCCTCTCCCAACAGTTCTGTGTCCCTTTCACAATCCCTGGATAGATAAGGCTAGAAAAGTGGCCACAGAAGTGGCTTGGGTGGAGGGACTTTTGTTTGTTTTGCAGGAACAGCAGGAACCATTCAGCTCCACTGCTGAATGGCACATTCCAACAGGTTCATTAATTAAAAACAAAAACAACAACACAATTCTCCACTGCATTTGACTTTTACCATTCCAGCCGGTATGGACAAGGAGGCCCCTTCGTCTAGCTTTTGTCATCATCAACTCCTGGGTGGCCTTGAGAGGCAGCGTGGGGTGGTGGAAAGGCCATGGGGCGGGCAGAGCTGGGCTTAAATCCTTCCTCTGGGGCCTGTTGGTGGTGTGCACTTAGGCACTTTATTGGATGTCTTTAAGCTTTGGTTTCCTCATTTATAAAAGGGGGATAATAATTTACAACATCTTGGCCCTGTAAGTTTTCTCCACATTTTAAAAATCACAAGTATTCTATGAATACATTCAATGCCCATGTGTGTATATAACTGTATGTACATGTGTATCCATCCATCATCTATCTATCTACCTACCTACCTACCTATCTACCTACCTAACTACCTACCTACCTACCTATCATCTATCTAAAATTAGATAGAGCTGATGTCCTTTTGGACCACTCCAGGTCCTTTCTTCCCTATGCATTTACATACATAGGTACCCAAGGGAAATTTATAGTAGTTTTCCCCTTAGACACATGAATGATAGAGTATAATAAATAGTGGAATACCATATAGAGCATTTTGCTTTTTGTAACTGAACAATGCGTAGTAGGGCTTGTTCTCAGTTAGTACACATATATATCTACATCATTCTATGTATAGTATTCCATGGGATTATAATTTTAAAAAGCTAACAGGTATAGAGTGGTATGTGCCGGCACCATTCTAAACAGTTAACATGCATTAACTCATTTAATGCTTTCAATAGTCCTATGAGGCAAGCATGCTACTGTCATTCCCATTTTACAGATGAGGAAACTGAGGCTTAGAAAAATTAGATAACTTGTTCAAGTTCATAGCAGAGACTGTAATTAAATCCCAGTGGGCTGGTTCTAAAATATAATCAACTGCTACACTAGATGTTAATTGCCTTATATTATATAATACTCTGTATTACTCTATACTATTTTATTGTAATATGTATCCCTGTTTAGTATAGAATGAATTTATTTAGCCATTTCTCTATTTATAGGTGTCTAGGTTTCTAATAGCTTTTCCTGTTTACAAAGAGCACTGCAATAAATAGTTGTCTAATTCTCTTGTTCACACGTGCAAATATTTCTTCATAGCAAATATACAACTGGAATTATGGGACATAAGTAGCTGTATTTTATATTTTAACAGCACCTGTCAGTTTTCTCTCCAGAGTGGCTCTGTTCACATAGTTCTTTTCGGATGTGCAACATGAAGGAGTGGAGGGACTATCACAGCCCTGTGCTGGAGGGACTTCCATGCCTCTCTCAAATGGGAAAACTGTTTATAATTTTTATTGATTTTTCTGAGGATTTTTCTTGTTGCTTATCTTTTTGTTCCTCTGAAAGGGAGCAAAATTAGGGCCACTTAGATTAAGTCGATGGGAGTATTTTTATAGGAAGAGAGAGGCTTAAGTGCCCAGAAAGCCATGTCTCTTGACTTGATGCAGTTTGGGAGTCATTCAGTTGAAGATGGCTTTATTTTTTTGCTTTCATAGTAAGCAAGGGGCCTTTCATTATGTGAAGTTGCTTGACTTTGGGTGACCTGAGCCGTGAGCTCAGGTTTAGGCACATGTGGCTGTATGTTGAAGACATGTGTACAGGGTTTTATTTGCTGACTCAAAGATGTCCTCTTGTTGACTGGCCCTACCCAGACTTATGGTGACAGTGAGGGGACTCATCCCTTTGTTTCCCTACTGCCCTTGCTTGCTGTTGGATTTGGATGGTGCTTGGATGGGAATGGTGGGAGGCCATGGGGAATGGAGATGGACTGAGGAGAGGAAAGCCTGGTGGGTTCTAGCCAAGAAAGATGCTGGGGTCATTATGGGAGCTAGAAGGGCTGGTTTAAGAGAGAATTTCACTGTCCTGATTAAAACCCTTCATTGAATTCTTGGGACTAAGTGTCATAAAATGGCTCTAATGAGGACCAGTTTGACCCCTGCCTCATTCTTCATCATCCTCTCATCACTGGCCTTTCCAGCTCCTGCTGTTCAGCTTCTCTGTCTGGGTCTTGGCCCATGCTTTCCCCTAGTTTTTGAACACCCCCATCAGCTTCCCATTCTTCAGGTTTCATTTCCCTTCCCACCTCCCTGGCATTGGTGTAGAAGAACAGTCACACCTTGCCCAAATTTTGAGCATGTTAAAAAACACTATCTTTAGTAAAAACCAAATTCCATAAAGCTGCATGGGAAATTCCCAGAGTGGGTCATTTTTGGACTGGGAGAGACCTAAGGGCTGTATTCTACCCAGAAGGATGCATCTAACACCTCTGAGAGGGGAAGCACCTGCTCTGCTGTCCGCATTACTTGATCAGTCCAGTCCCATCTTCGGGCTTTAATACTCCATTCATACTTGGAGATTCCTAAATGCCTTGGAGATTTCTTGGAGAAAAAAGCTTGGAGATTTCTAAAAGCCACTCCAGCAGGGGTCACCAAAAATGATAATTACCTTTCCCTCAGTTGTATTTACTGTGCTCCAGGCATGGTACCAAAATCCTTTCTTGCTTATCTGTCACCCTATGAGGTAGACATGACCCATCCCAGCTGCTTGGTGAGCAATCTGAAGCGAGAGGAATAAAATTGCTGTCCAAGACCACACCTCTAAGAAACAGAATCTACACTTGCTTCGTCTATCCAAAAGTTGTATTTCACTCAGGATAGACCAAGGGCTAGAACTCTTTAGCCTTGTAAGGTGCTACCCCTTCTTCCATATTGGGTTTTTTTTTTTTTTGACTCCCTACTGCCAAGGTTCCCCCTCAGTATGCTTCTCTTTGATTTTCTTCCATTAGCTAGCCTCTCCAGCTCTGGCCTCCCCTGCCCCCAATTTTATTGCTGTGTGGTTCTAAGGAAACCAAGCCTTGAACCTTATTTCTAATCCCTATTGTGGTGTTCCTTCCACTGAACCAGACTTTTCAATGCTGAGGACTATTTTTATTCATTTTCTCTCAATACTGGGAAAAACTACCCACCACATTTTGTGTGTCAATGATTTTTCCATAAAAACTAGTTAAAATATATTTATAATGGCTGATAATAGCCATTTTTTTCTGCAATCATCAGCTAATACGCAAATTAATTGCAGCAAAAAGCAATGAAACTTGGTGTCTTCTTAAGCCTGAGAAGCTTTCTCATGGGTTATTGGATGGTTTATTATAGGATTTGGGTTGGCTTACTGAAGTGCTAAAGATAGCTCATGGACCCTTTGTAGATCATTGTTCTTCACTCTGAATGACTCTGAGAGTTGTTCTTTAGTTTTATAGCAGTTTACCATCCCTCTTCCACGTGGGCAGGCCCACACTTTTACAGCTCTTGCCATCTTTTGTTTCCCCACAGCACTAAGAATGGGCTAGTAGAGCTAGCAGGTAACCAACATGTCCTGATTAAGTTGCATACCCTTCCAGAGGAGGTGACATGGGTTTGGGTGTTTGTTTTCCTGTGTTAATCTCAGACGGGTTGGAGTAGATAAGTAGGCATTGATTCAAGCTAAAGGGACTCACTAAATAGCATTTGACAGGAGGTCACAAGGTGTCCATCCCAGCCATAGTGGAACTAAGAGAAGTTTTTGCTTGGTTGCTAAAAAATTCGTGTCTAGAGAAGGGAAGGGGACCTAGAGAAAATGTCCTGATTCATTTATAGGCATCTGTGTGCCTGGGATGGTTTGGCTGCCACAGAAGGAATGGTCCATGCTGCCCAACACCCAGTTCTGATTTATGTTCATGTAAACCGTATCACCTAACAGTGCCACTCACAGCACAGAGAGGAGAGATGCTAAGTATCCCGAGGTCTTTGGCCCCCTGGCTGTTTGTGGGAGTAGGGAAGGTAAGGAGAGCTGTGAGATTTGGCCTCAGAGAGCCCAAGGTAAAGTTCAGCCAGTGTCAGGGGGTGGAATGGCGGGGGGTGGAGAGGGGAAGTCTTGAACAGATCAGATCCAGTCTAGAACCAGAGACCTCAAATATTGCATGGCAATTATCCCCTCACCTCCTCTCATCTTTGATCCCTCTCAGAATGAGGGCACCAGGCATCTGAGAGCCCAGCTGCCTGTAGAGAAGGACTGCTTCATTCAGAATTTCAGGGCTCCTGCAGTCCCCCAGATCTAGGCATGGGAAGGCAAACCTTGCAACCTGGGTCAGAGCTCAGAAGGACATGGCTTCATGACTTAAAGGATCACTAGTGTTTGACTGAACTGCTTGTGGTTCATGAGTTAGGAGGGATTTCTTTTTGACCTGGACTTGATCATCATGAATAGACTCATAGCCTTTGAGATCTGGAAACACAGTAGCTCTTGTGAGCTCTGCTGTTCATGAGCTTGGGTAAGTTCTCTGGCCTCCATTTGCTCATCTGCAAAATAGGGGGGAATGATAGTACCACACCCGGTTGGTGAGTAAGTGAAATAACTCAAGGAAAATGTTTAGCATAGAGTCTACCACATAGTAAAAGCTCAAGAAATAATAGCTTTTAGTTGTGGTGTTGTTCTATTATATGGCAGAATGCGTATTTTCACATATTTTTGATTAGGAAAATGGGGCTCTGAGAGATGTGATGTCTTCCAGGGCCACATACAGAAGGCTGAGTTTCAAAATCATGGTTGTTTGACCTCTATCCCTCAGTCTAATGCTTTCCCACTTAACCATGCTGCCTTTAGCAAAACAGTAAGACCAATAACCAAGTTTCCTACTTTAGAGTCTTAAGTTCACTTGATCTTATTTGATGATCATAACATTCCACCAAGGAAAGCAGGATGGGGAGGGTCACTGTTCCCATTAAACAGATGTGAATAGTGAGAACTGGTATGATTCCAGAGCTTGGTCACACGGCCCATATGCAGAATTGGGAGGCCAAGTCTTATACTCCTAGACTCTGAGAGGCACAGGTAGAAGATGCTGGGGTAGCCAATGGAGGGCCTGGGAAATGGAGCAGTGACACTGAACCTGGATGTCCATATCCCCATCTACCCCATCTATCCTGGGGTTGGGAGAGGTGCAATGTATAGGGCTGAGCACTGGAGTCAGGACACCTGAGTTCTAGATCTGAGTGACCACCTGATTTTGGAAATACCTTGGTGATGTCAACTTCTCCAGATTTCAGGCTTTTATCTGTAAAATAGCAGGATTGGCTCTATGAGGTGTGTATGTACCTCTTTCACATACCTTCTGGTAATAGTATTTTCCTGAATGCTTACTATGTGTCGAATTCTCTTCAAAGGGGCTCTCTAGTCTAGCTGAATAATTGAGCACCTACATCTATCAACAATACCTTTTAGAATGTAACTTCTTTAGAAATGTGGTCTATTAAAATAAGAGCCAGGATCTCTGTGGTTGTAAAAGCGGATGAGGGCTTCAACTGAACAAAACCGCTAATGAGCTGACATAATTTATCAGATGACATATTTGACCACCAAACTTCCCGTTGGAGAAGAGCTGATTTGCCAAACAGATAGCAACCCTGAAGACCTAGTTAATGGCTAGAATTAAAATCAAGGTCACTTTGGTGTCTGTCACTGATGGCTGGAGAGCCTGGAAAAAATTCTTCTGAACCCCATTAACACCACCACTGAAGCTGATGGATAAGAGGTGGGATTTAGACTCATTATTCATCAAAACAAAGTCTTCCTGATCCACAGTCTATCTGAGTCCCTTGCTCCAGGAAATGTAGCTAATGGCTTGGCTCAAACCTCTGTAACTGAGAAGACCTCTCTTGTGTAAGCCTGGCTCAGATGAAGACCTGTGATTAAAATGTATGTGGTCTGACGGAACCTGGTTCACATGAATGAGGAGGGAGTTTAGAAGACGCAGAGCAAAATTGTGCCATATTAGGCAATCACAATCCACTCCCCTCCCCAACAGTAAGACAGAAACCCCCAAGTTCCTGTGGCCATAGGTTCTTGATACAAATGTTTACCAGAAGGATGGCAAGATGCAAGAGAATCCCAACATCCATACTGTTCTTGGGGTACATTTCTGAGCAAATAAGTACAATGCAAAGAAGCTACACCTGAACCACGCAAATGTAGGTGTAACAGTTTGTCCTTTGATTGATTCTCTCTCGGCCTGGGTTTTCTTACCTCTCACCTAAGTCAGATCACAAATCCTAATGCCTAAAGAGGCCAGTCACAGAAGCTGGATGCTTGCCTATGAAATATATAGAAACATTACTCGTTTCTAGTAAAAAAAAAATATATATATATATATATATATATATGGTTACCTAATCTCGTTTTCTCACTGTGGAGGGATAAGTGGGTATTAAAAATATTTCTTTATATTAAGACGAACAACAGAACAATAGGCAGATGTGATGTTAAGGAGCAGCTCATCTTTGGCCTTGGAGTGGGGGAGGCAACAGAGCACAACAGCAACTGTGTGAGCTGAAGCATCGCTGTGCCTTCTCCCGGGGACTGGGAGGGCTCAGCTATGGCCTCTCAGAATGGGAGCCCAGGAGTATTACCAGATTTCCAGTCTCTTAGGAGAAGCTAGATATCCAAAATTTTAATGTGAAATCTTCTGATTTTTAAATGTTGGTACAATTAAAGAGGAACACACAGTGTGTGTGGGCCAAACGAAACGTGTCCTTGGGCCAGATTCAGCCCTGTGACTTAACAGTTTTTGACCCTGAGTCTAGATGGTCTGAATTTCCTCAAGCTGTAGGATCTCTAGGTGAGTAAGATCAACTGCTTTTTCAGGCAAATTGATGTACTTTGTTCTCTGTTTTACCAGAGAATACTGCTTACACTTTCCACGGTTCCTGAGGAAGGTCAGAGCACAGGTTCTTGAGTTAGACTGCCTGCCTGGTTCAAACCTTGGCTCCATCAACAGCCAGCATATATCCTGGACAAGTCAATCTTTCTCAGCCTCATTTTTCTTATCTGTAGAATGGACTACACCACAACAGTCCTCTTAATCTCATAGGGTTGTGGGAGAATTCATTGAGATAATGGAAGTCGCAGGCTTGGCCCACTGCCTGGCATGCAGTGTGGGTTTGATTAATGTCCGCCATCATATTATTACTACTTGGTGCCTCCCCCCAGACGGTCAGCCAGCTGGAGAATGGAGTCACATCTTACCAGCTCACTGCCTGATGCATAGTAGGCGTGAGATAAAAGTATCTTGAATGAAGGAGGACCTTTGAGAAAGATATTTTTCCAGCCTTCCCAGGCAATAGTGCACTAGCTCTGTGTGTGTATCATAGAGAGAGAGAGAGAGAGAGACATGAGAAATCAGTTTCCACATGTTAAGCACTGACCAGCTCCATAAGAAAAAACTGTCCTAAGCTTCTAGGATAGCATGCTACATGGTGGCAATTGTCCTGGGAAATGAAACCAAAGCCCTTGACCATCTTCTTCCGGCAGAGAAGGCAAGAGCTGGCTGAGGCAACCAGAGTGCAGATGTCAAAGCTCAGGTGCTCAGGAGTGTGCTAACATCATGGGATACTTTGGCGGCCTGACGGATTTTTATTTACTCAGGGCCCCTTTAAGCCAGAGTAGATTCCTGGAGGCTCTTAAAATTTAATGCCCCACCTGGATAGTCAACATCTGTGTTTTATTTTGTTTAAGAAAGTTAACCCTAAATAGTTCAAATTCCTTCTCTATCCCTTGGAGAGGAGTTTCTTATCCAGAGACTCACAAGCAGGGAGACAGAAAGGCCAAGGCTAGACTAGCATGGACCTGGAGAAATAATATGGAGAGCTGCAAACACAGGCCATGTATGTAATTTTAAATTTACTCACAGTTGCATTTAAAAAAAGGAAAAAAATAGGTGAAATGAATTTTAATACCATCTTAACCCTAGATTATCCAAAATATCATTTCAACATGTAGTCAATTCCAAAATTATTAGTAAGGTTTTAAAATCTTTAAGTTTTTGAAATTCAGTATGTATTTTATGCTCATAACACATCTAAGTTTGGACTAGTCTCATTTCAAATGCTTAACAGCCCCCGGTGGTTAATGGCCACCACATGAATAGGATGGTGCAGGTCAAGAGAATGTGTGCAAATGCAAGGCATCCCCTTTCAGTTGTTTAACGAGCTGTGGATGGAAATGTGGGGAAAATGGAGGTACACTGGGCCAATCAAGGCTCCGAGGTTCCTGACTCAGCTTTGTGGCAAGTGACTTTCAGGTCATGTGGGTCCCCGTGCAGGGAACCCCTGTGCTCTGATACTGTAGGAGCCATGTGATCTAGTGCTCTCGCTTGACAGACGGGGAAACTGAGATCCAGAGAGGTGGAATAGTTTGGCCTAAGAGAGATAATGGAAAGAGAATAAAAATAATATTTGGTAACACCTAACATTTATGGAGTCATTTCCATGTTACATGAACTTTCCATGTATTATCTCCTTAAACGCTCATAACCACCCGATGAGAAGGCACTGTGATTTCCCTTTTGCTGATGAAGAAACCTAGCCTCAGGGGAATGAAATATTAAAGCAGCTAAAATTTATTGACAGTGATTCTAAAAACTTCATATGCATATATATTAATTCTACGATTTTCTATAAACATACATATTAAAAATTATTATCAGTATTGTCACCATTATTCCCCTTTACAGATGGGAAAAAAGGCTGAGAGAGGCTACCTCACTTGCCTAACATGCAGTAGTACGTGATGGAGCCAGGCTTTGAACCCAGGCTGCTAGATTCAAGTCCAAGCTCGTCATTACAAATTACACCCAAAGTCAGCCAGCTGTGCAATGGCAAAGCTGGTGTTAAAGCTGGTACATTTGTTCCCTGGTCCAGGGTCTTCTTTCACTGTCCTGCTTTGCTGCCTGCATCATACTCCTCCTAACTTCCTGTACTTTCTGTCTCACTGTGCTGCCAGTAAGAACCAGACCAGGGAGGCTCTGGACTCCAGCAGTGATTGAAGGTCCAGGCAAAGGAGGGACATATCCTCTGGCTTGGCTGATTCCCAGGCCACCCGAGCCCCCAGAGGCAAAATTCCTGGCCCAGTGCAAGAGGGTAGGGAGAACACTTGTCCAATTCTGCCTTCCCAGTTGGGCGAGGTCAGTGTACCAGGTTGGAAAATGGTGTGAGTCTAATTGCAGGGGGGAGAGGCTGAGAGGATTAGCACTCTTTAAATAGATGCCAGAAAACTAAGAATAGCCTTGCTGCCTGGAAATTGATGGGTATTCCTGACCACAGGCCATCCCACTTAGTAGGTGCTCAATAAATGCGGGTAAACTAGAGGAATAAACAAATACTGAAAATGGGTGATTGGAGGGCCCTCAGCCAGTGAGACTGTGCTCTATATAAAAAGAACTTCAGACTTAGGTTATTTGGGTGTCCCTGCACACTGGAGACCTATGTTACTTTTATTTGTCTACTTTTGCTATGTTGAGGCCAACGTCTTTTATTTTGGGGCCAGGTGAATAACAGGCAATTAGAATGTCAGAGAAAGACAAATTTGGTTTGCTTGTTGCCTGCTCTTCCACCAGGCTAGAAAAATGGGAATTACTTCCTTTTGTTCTATTATCATGACTTCGGTGTTCTCTACAACACTTCAAAGATTCTAGTTCCTTGGAGCCTTAAGATAAGAACCTCCAAATCTGTCTTGAGACTTTTATCCATTCTCTAATACCAAGTTCCCAGGTCCTTCCTGAAGGCTACCTCATGGTCTGGCTCGGAAGAATCGAGGTTGCCTTCCTGGCAGAAATTTAGCACCACCACCTCTTGTAATTTATCAGGTGGGTTGTGAGGATAGGGGCAAGGAAGATTTCCATGTACTGTGGGAAAGCCTAAAGAAGTGTTTCCCAGGGTGTGATCTTCCGAACACCAGTCTTAAGAAATGTTCCTTCAGCCACCATGTTTAGGAAGGCTGTTTATTGTAGTTCCCTCTTGGAGATGCACAATGACCATTATTAGCAAAGTAAAGGCTCTGAGAAGTCCTGCTGTGTGGTAACCTGTTTAGTTCTGTTTAATCTAGTGTTTCCCTGATCAAGGAACCCGTTTATCCCAGAAGCATCTCTAAGCCCCAGTGGTGAGACACTGCCCATCTGAGGATTCTGAAAACTACTTTTGCCCACTTGCCTGTACTGTGATTGTTGAGGAGGGAAGGAAAAAGTAAGAGATACTATCTGCATTGCATAGGAAAGTCGCTCATCTGGGGCTGCCAAAGAGAATGGCTGCATCAGTAAGTGGGCAATTTATGGGGCAGGAACAAAAAGGAGGAAGGAAAGAGTGACCTTCAAGGCCAAACACTGGCCAGATTTAATGATCTAGCCTTTGTCCATGACTTGTGTTACAATCTTACTTGGTCCGTTCTGGGCACACATCAGATTTTTAAAATCCTGGTATCCTGTTGATTCCACTAGAGACTTGATGAAAGGGAACTGTGGTTGGCATGAATGGGACATATTTAAGACTTGAAAGTCCAGGGGATAAGTATCGTGGAGAGAAGGTAGCAGAGGGGATATACCTTCCGCTGATCCCCCACTGGTCTTAGCTTGAGCTCTCAGTCTATGCTTCTTTTAGATGAGCATCTTAATCAGTTCATAGATGGGAGTGTCTCTGAGAATCTGATTAAAGCTATACACACAAACTTCTAGTTTCTGACACCTTCCCAAAGGCCATCTGTAATTATCCCACATCCACCCAATTCAGGATACTTGTCTTAGAGAATCACTGAGTTGATGATGATGTGTTAAAACAAAGTAAGAAACAAGCAAGACAATACAAAACAATAACCTAACTGAATCCAAGACTGTCTGAAAGTTAGTGGCACTGCAAATTTGGCAGTCGCTTGAAATGTTTTGGTGCGTGAACTCATTGCCGAATATTTTGCCTCAGTCTATACAGAACCTGAGGTAGCCCAACTGAGATTCCATCTCCTAGTTCATGGCTCTGCGCTAATCAAGTATGGATGCTCCCACCCTCTGCAGTGTATCAAGTATGTTCACATTTTACCAGAAAAGTCTTGGCTAGCTGGGATCCTGAGTGGGGAGGGGAGACAGCATGGGGATATAGAATAGGAGTTGATGCCCGCAGAGATAGAGTGCCAGGCCTAGCTCTGCTCCTTCCAGCTGTGTGATTCTGGAGGAGTCTCCTCCATTTCAAGGCCCCCTGATGCAGTTAATGAGAAGCCTTGACTATTCAGACACCAGTTTTCAAGGTCTTTAAACAAGAGAGGAAAGGCAAGAGAGAAGGGTGGGGCTGATGGTGGTGAAAGGCTGGGTGGTGGTGCACTTGGGTGGCTCAGTCGTTAAGCATCTGCTTTTGGCTTAGGTTGTGGTCCCAGGGTCCTGGGATTGAGTCCCACACTGGGCTCCCTGCTCAGCTGGGAGTCCGTTTCTCCCTCTTTCTGCCTGCTACTCCCCCTGCTTGTGCTCTCTTCTTCTCTCTCTCTCTGTCAAATAAATAAATAAATAAATAAATAAAATCTTAAAAAAAAAAAAGTGAAGAGAAAAAAGAAAGGCTGGGTGTTTGCCTACCCCACTCCCAGGGCTGGGCCTCCTGCCCAAACCCCAGCTCCTGTACCCTTAACTCCAGGTGGAAAAGCCCATGTGGCCAGACTGAAGAGAAACCTCTGGATGAAACTGCTTCCACCTGGGCCTCGGGAAGGGGAAGTGGCTGGCCCGAGAGAAGCAGGTAGGGCTCTGGGGCCAGGACAAGTGTGGGCTGGGGAAAAATCCCTGTCATGGGGCTCTGACGCCACGGGCCAGGCAGGCGGAGGATCCAAGCCAGCGGGGTCACTTGGCCCCTGCTACTCCTTGCCCCCTCCTTCATAATTGCCTATTTCCTGCCTCCTTCTCCTCTGACACAGTTATAAATAACCTCCGAGGCTGGCCTCTGGGCTTAAGCATAGGTGAGCCAGAGGAAAGTGGAGGGGACTAAGGTGGAACTGGGTCCTGCCGCTTAGCCAGAGGGTCACAAGGTTTCAGGTTGCTCAGGGGAATTTTGTTTTCTTGTTGTTTCCACTAGGGAATGAGGTAGTGAAAGAGGAAATAATCTGTGTTGGCTTTAAGAGGCTTGACCTCCCCCTTGGGCTGGTGCTGGGTTACGCCTGCAAGGAGCTGCCGCTCTGCCGACTGTAGATCCTGGGGCCACAGGGCACCAGAGGCTTAAAGAGAAGGCATCTCAGGATACTCAGAGGGCTGGGTGCCATGTTGGCAGGACCTGTGGCCTCCTTCCCAAGCCCAGCCGGGCCCCATGTGGGAGGCCAAACATGCAGAAATCTGTGTCCCAATTTCTATCTTCTTCCTCAGCCATGAGCCGTGTGGTTCATTGAGACCACCAAGCATGGTCTTCCTTGATCAGCATCATCTCCTAATCTGGCTGCCTCTGACCCAGCTGGGCACATGGCTTCCCTCCCTGTGTAAGGGTCCCATGAGTACATTTGCTCCGGGCCCAACCATTCCTTGAACAAAGATTTATTGAACATCTGCTATATTCCAGGGTGGGAGAGGTGCTGGGTTCACAAAGGTGAATAGGCCATGGCCCCCACTCTTGAAGCTGCTGCTCAACCTGTCTCCTCTTTGCTATGGCTCTGCCCTCTCTTCTCTATAGTTCCAACTTGGACAATTGAGGATAATGCAGGAGGATAACGCTCAAGGGCCCCCATTTCCCACCACATCTTTGGTTTTCAAAGATTCAGAAAACAGAAGGGGATTCTGGAGAGGCCAATGTACCAACTCTCTTGTAGCCCACTCATTGCCCGACTTCCTCTTCTGCCCATGGGCCCATGGGAAGTTTTCTTTGGTTCCCATCCTACCTTATGGCTTCCTTGGAAACCTATCACCTTGTTTTTTTCCTGAAGCCCAAGAGCACTGGACCTTAGAGGTATTTTTTGGTGCAGTGCGTGATACAGGCTGATAACACCTAGCGGGTGCCTTTTTCTGATTCACATGAGGTGCCAGGTAGATGTTGCTCCTAGCTTAGCAAGGGCAGTGAATCAGACCTGTCTCCTGGACCAGCCCTCTGTGAGGCTCTAGGCTCAAGACCATTTTCATTCCCTCTGAGCATGACCACAGGTCATTCCCTAGTCTTCCCTTCTTTATCCACTGGGGTGTGTGTGTGTGTGCGTGTGTGTGTGCGCTCTGCCTGCCAACCCTTCCAATGCAACCCCTGGTACTACCTGGGGACCTGAAAAGGCTGAGCCTGGGGATGAGGCCTGGCATCAGGAACCAATGGGCACCCAGCTCATTGGCTTTTTGTTTTAATACCACTTACTTTTAGGATGATAGACAGTCTTCAGTGTCAGTCTGAGGTTTTTCCTGACTCATATTTCATTGGAACATCTCGATTCTGCAACATGCTTACTTAGGGATGGGCACAGGCCTCAGAGAATTCAAGTCCTGGGGTCACCAGGACCTGGCTACCAGTAGGTGCCAGGAAACACCTGGGACAAGGGTATGAGTAGATTTGGGGGTTTGGGTTATATTTTGGGGGAAGAAATCACAGAAGCTTGTTCACACCTATTTGTAACCCAGGGCTGCAGATGCTGGTTCTTAGAAGGAGGAAAGGACACTTACTGCTTACTTACTGGATGGGAAGTACCGCATGAATGTTTAAGAGCCTGAGCAGGTTTTGCCAGATACTGCTAATTAACTCTCTCCCTCCTCATTTTATAGATGATAAAAGTTAGGGAGAGACATGTTAATTGGCTTCAAGGTCCTCAGCCAAGCATGACCAATCTCAGAAATCCAGGTGACTTCATGCTTTTCCAACTCTCAGCCCTGAACTAGAGTATTTCACACATGAAGAATGCTTCCATTGGGATGGTTAGACAGACAGTGGAGGGCTTAGAAAGAGATGGGGCTTGACGTCAAATAGACTTGAGGATGAATTTTACTCGTGGGGTAACTTTGACTAAAATGCAAATTGTGAGTCTTGGTTTTCCCAACTGCAAATGGGAAGAGCTCCATTGATAATGTAGGGCCGATGGGAAGATGGGTGAGCCCTGTCAGCAGTGCCTAGGCTCTCACAAATGCTGAGCTAAAGCTGAATTTGAAAAGCATGTTCTTTACTTTCCAGTGAAGAGCTGTTCTCTCTCTTGCACACCACTAAGATATCATCAGTGCTATGCTAATAAGAACAGAAGCCAAAAAATGTTGGTGTGGTTCTTCATGGAGGTAGTTTATATAAATGGATATAATGGAGAGATCAAAGGCAAATGACTCGATGAATGGAGAGAAGATGGGGTGGAGACCTCCACTCTAGTCTTAAAGCTGGTTCTGAGATCAAAGAATTAAGAATGTCCGACAGATCAGATGGAAAAACAAAGGCCCAGAGATGTGAGGCCCTTCCCCAGGGTCGCACAGCTGGTTGGGAACTGGGGAAGGCAGCTTCCAGTGACTACATTTCTGGGCTGGGTATCTTCACTGCCCCACGGAGCCCCTCTTGTCGCCCTATGCCCCACTCAGTGGAGGGACAATTTGGGGAGAAAAGGAAGCCTCATGTGGCCCCCCAGAACTTAATGGAGTCCCTCTCATCTGTCGTTTCCCTAACTGCCAGCATCTAGTTTGTTTCCTGTGCTAAATGCCTTTGGGGATTTCCACAGAGTGTCTCTGCACTGGGTGGAGTGGTGTGGGGAAGGCAGGCACCTGTATTTTCCATCCTCACAGAGTTTGGTCTCTCGCCTACACAGATGGCTGAGGGGAAAAGTAATTGGTATAGCTTCTGAGGGGTAAAGTAATTGGTGGACAGTGTGGCCCTGAGAATCAAGAGTCCCAAAATTGTGCATACCCTTAGACTGCCATCTGATCTCTAGAGATTTAGTCCAAAGGAATAATAAAGAAATGGGATCCATGGTTGCATTGTTCATAATTACACGCACAAACACGCATAGAGGATTAACCTCAATGACTGTCACAAATCAATTGCTTAAATTATGGTGCATTTACGCAGTGGACAACTGGGTAGCCATAAAGCAGCTGGATTAGTCTCTAACTATTGATGTGAGAATATTCCGATTTTGCGCTTTTGCGTAACAGAAGACAGTTTGTAAAAAAAAAAGTATGAATATGTATTTAGATGCTTAAAGGAAAGTCTGAATGTCTAGATACCAAATATTGTACTTGTTACCTCTGGGTTGTAGGATTTGGGGTGATTTTAATTTTGACCAGTATGTTCAGGAAAATGAAATTTCACAATGGTGACACAATATTTTTAGAATCAGATAAAAGAACAATGGTGGGAAAGTAAGGACCCAGCCAGTCCCCTGGATTGGGTCTAGAGTACTACTGTGGGAAGCCAATAACAGACTGGCCCTTTCCTGGGTGCTCACCTTTGGCTCCTGGTAGTGAGGGGTTACTATGTCCTCTGGTGGGTTCCCTGGGAACCCCTACTGCCCATTTGCCCTGCTTTTGAGGACCTGGGCAGATTTACCCTTGTCTCTGGGGGACTTGCAGTGTGTGTTTGTGGGGGAGCTGCTGGCACTTGCCATAGGAGATGCAGGAAGGGGGTGTTCCCATTGTGGGCTGTGGGCGGGGTGGGTTTCCTTTGCTTCTCTTCTAAATAGATGCTCCAGATTTGCACCTGGGGGTTTGCCAGAGAGTCAACGTCTGAGAAACCAGGATGGCTCTCCCTGTCACAGACTAGAAATATCCAGGGTGCCAAGGACGGGCACAGGGTGCCAAGGATGGCCAGGGGTGGAGGGGTGTTGTCTGGGACTGGCGGAGCAACCACCAGCAGAAAGAATAGTTAGAGGGAAGGAGAAGTATCACCAAGAGGAACTTGGGCCATGAGGACTGGGCTTTGGACATGCAGCCTGGTGACCAGCTGAGGCCAGAAGAGACTTCACAGGCTTTCAGGGGCAGGGAGGGAATGGTGTACTCAGAGTGAAAAGACCTGGGTTGCAGTTATCATGAAACCCCCAACCGTCCATGAGATCTTAGGCAAGGCATTCTACTTCAGAGCCCCCATCTCCCTACCCAGAAAATTGGTGTCCCTACAATCCTATGAGCAAGGTGATTGTAGGGCAAGGTCTTTGGGCACCTATGGATGTAAAGGCAATGGAGGGACACCTTAGGAAGTCACCACATAGAAAGGCAAAAGCCACATTTAGAAAGTCAGAGAGCCCTGAAATCCCTCTAAAACACAGTGCCATCTCTCCATAATTCTATCTGAGTCACGTCTTCCTTCGGCATTGGCACAAATCACTCTTCAGCCTCGGAGGAGCTGGGTTGTTTCGGGGGAGATGGGAGGGAAGCATACAACCTAAGACAATCACATGTTGTATCTTTGAACCCCTTAGCCATACAGGGACTGACACCACTGAGACTGCAGACCCCTGGCCAAGGTCACTCAGAAATCAGGGGTGGGAGGAACTGGCCAGACCTTTCAAAATAGAGGGAAAAAAAAAATATATATATATATATACACATATATATTTATATTTATACACACACGCATATATATACACATGTGTATATATATAATGTGTGTATATGATTTTTTATCACATACATTTAAATATATCTTTATATCATATATATTTTATTTATTTTATATGTACATATATATGTATATATGTGTGTGTATATATATAATTTTTTTACAGTAAGATATACTTAAGTTATACCTAACAGAATCACAAGTTCAGATTGGTTAGAGGTGTATGTGTATGGTGTAAATTCCCCATACACATTTAGAAAGAAGTTACTTTTATTAGTTGAATGTGTTATTTTTATAGCTCTTTTCATGAAAAACATTCTGATCTGTTTTCTCTCCTTTCAATGTCATTCCTTTGCTTCAGGACTAGTATTGGAGGCAAATGCCTTTGATACTAAGCAAAGAGAGGGAAAGGCAGTTTGCATTCACTCTTTGACGCAAAGGGATGCTCCCTACCCGTGCAGCATACTAAAACTGCCTATTACAAGCGAGAGCTTTTATAAGCAGAAAGGGGCACAGAGAGGCAGGAAGAGACCTTGTTTGGGGAGGTGGCTTTGACTAGTGACTTTATGACATAAAAGATTGGCTCCTCTGGGCCCTGCCTGTCTTAGGATGTTTACTCAGACCCTGTAAAAAATTTGAAATAGCAGCCTGGGTCCAACGAGGCAGAAAAGGGATGGAACTCAGGCAGACGGAATTTCTTTCAGGCCTGATCACCAGCTGGCTGTGGTAGGGTAGGGAGAGGAGCTAGGAGTGGGAGGATGGGGGCGGGTAGGTTATAGTGAATTGTAGGAAACTGTGCCCAATGCTACTTTAGTTAGGTTCAGTGCAAAACTTAGGTGTTTGCAGAGTAGCTGGCTCCTAAGTGGGAAGGGTCTGCTGACCTGGATTCAATTAATATGAAAATGATAGGTTTAAAAAGTATTGATAATTCTATATCCATAGGAAATTATCAGGCAAGTATGCTAAGATGTATGTATGGACATATATACATGTTTTTGTATATGTACGTCTATGAACATTTATATATGTGTACATATATATAAACAAACACACAAGGATGTTTATCATGGAGTTGTTTATAAGAATGTCTAATAAACTGTTGTATATCTATGCAATTGAAAACAACACAGCTATTTCAAAGGAATGAAGCACAACTATACGGACTGACATATTAGGATTGAAAAAACCCAGGATCACCAACATGTATGTTCCATATGATCCTATTACAGATTATGGAGAGAAGCATAACAGGTTTATATGAACACAGGAGAAGGTCATGTGATGTGATTGATGAGCACTAGGTGTTGTATGCAACTGATAAATTATTGAACACTACATCTGAAACTAACGATGTACTCTAAGTTGGCTAACTGAATTAAAATAAATAATAAAAAAGGAACAGGTCTTGAAGGTAACAAATGAGTTTGAAGCATAGTTAAAACTGGATAGTGGGAATATAGGTAATTTAAACAATTTTTTTTAAATATAGTTTTCTTTTTTTGTACAACTTTTTTTTCTCCCAACTTACTTGTCTTAAGTTGTATTACTTGTGTAGAAAAGAAGTAACACAAGAAAATAAAAAGCATACAGAAAGTCCCAGAAAACAAACAGTAGAGTGTGGACCAGAAACTGCAGTAAAAAAAGACACTTTGATCTCATTTTGTCAAGTTCTAGCTGTGAGACCTTAGTAGATTTTAGTGTCCCTACTTTAGAGGTGACAGGGAATTGAGGTTCTGAGAGGTTAACAATTTTTTTTTAATTTGATACTCAGTACACGTCATCCTGTTAATTATTCTCTTCTGTGAACTTCCTGGCATTTTAGATAGTATTCCATTTTAGATGAAATACAACTTACTGTTCATCTTCAGATTCCCTAAACCCTGACTAAGCACCAGGCTGTCCACTCTTCAGCCCAAAGCCTGCCCCCTGGAGGATTTCCATGAGTGAGTGAATGAGTGAGTGAATGGCGTTTTCACATTTGCTTTCCCACCCGACCCCCACAAACAGCCTTGAGAGGTTGCTGCTGCTATCCTTCTCTTAACTACATTTGAGGAAACCTAGAGGCAGAGATGGGATTTGAAGCCATGATTCTGGCTTCCCAACTGGTGCCCTTAACCCCAGCAGAAGGAAGAGGGCTAGAACGCTTGATGCTTTCCAGCCCTGCTGCTCTGAGTACTGGGATGGATTCTCTTGGAGCTTGGCTGATCATGACCCTTGCAAGGGACCACTCAGAAATAAAAAATCCCTAAGTGAACAAATCTCCATTTCTTTTGCTCTTTCCCTCCCAGCCTTGAAAAGTGAGGCCAGGAAAGATGAGTTTTTGCCAGGAATTCAGCGAGTGAGTTTGTGTGGAGTGTCAGCTTCTCCACATTGCTGGGTATTAGCTTACTGCTGTCCGGCACCAGCAGCAAGAGCGGAGCCAGGCGTGGCTCCCGATTTAAATATGTGAATTCATCTGGGCCTGGACAGCTGCATAGCTCAGGCAGGGCAGAATCTGTCGCCCTACCCTGTTTCCTTGAAATCCATACAGGAACATAGTTCCAAATAGCTGGTGCCAGGCCCTGCAAGCTCCTACTTGTAAAAATGGATTTAAAAACATGTGAGGATACTTAACCTCCGCCTGTGCCTCTGGACTTTCCTAGGTGTCAGCATGAATCTCATGGGAACCTTATAGTAACCCTGGGTGGTGGGCAGGGAAGGGGTGGTTATGACTATTATGAATTCCCTTGCTTTCACTCCAACCACCCTTCTTCAATCCGGTCCCCCAAAAGTAGCCAGAATGACCATTTTAAAACGTCATTCAGATCTCAGCCACACCCTTCTCAAAGCCTGCTAGTGGCTTCCCAACTCTAAACAAGTTCTAGAAGGCTCTATGGGATCTGCCTCTGTCTCTCCTTATCCTCCTGTGGCCACATTGGCCTTCTAGCTGTTCCTTGAATGCTCAAGGCTCCAAATATGTCCCCATCTCACAGTCTTTGAGCCTGCTGCCCCCTTGCCCTAAAACACATTGCCCCCAGATTTTCATTGGCTGGCTCCTCATTATCATGAAGGTATCAACTTGACTATCACCTTCCCAGAGAGGCTTTCCCTGGCTACCCTATCTTAAATATCACTGCCCACCACCACCATTCTCTATCCTCTTTTTTTCCTTAGCACCTGACATCAGATTGTTTTGTCTGTTTTCTACATCATTATTTAAGCACTCAAGAGAGTAGAGACCTCATTTGCTTATTCACTGCTTAGAACATACTTGAAACATGTTAATTTGTTAAATGCATGACTGGATGCCCTTTGACAGACAAAGAAATTGAGGCTCACACCACTGAAGTGTCTTGTCCCAGTTTACCCAGCTAGGGACTAGCAATACTGGACTCCAACTTAGCTCCAGTGCTCCAGCCTAGAGTGGGTGAAACTCAAGAAGTAAAGTTCTTACAGGGCCACTTAGGAGCAGACAGCCTCTCAGGGCAACATTCTTTTATGCTGATGTGAAGCAGCAAATATTTCAGGGATATAAGCCTCTGGGAGATTCTGCCATCTGTTGGCTGATGTGTTAGGGAGCCTCAGAAGGAGGTCAGCAATCTAGCCTCTGCCAAATGGTGCCCACCCAGGAAGGAAGGACCAGAATTTAAAGAAGCTTTTCCTGCCCATCTAGATGAGATTTCTTGACCACAGGCAGGGCCATATGGACTCCTAGACTTTTAAGACTTTTATTCAAGCTCTTTGCTTCCCAGTGATGGGGAAAATAACTTGTCCCAAAGGCTACCTCATGACTTAGTGATCCAGGTGGCTAGAACCATTGGTTCCCAACTCAGCCGGAGTTCTTGTCTACCCACTGCAGACTTGCTGGGGTTGGCCCTGGGAGACAGTACACCCTTCCATACACATTGCTTCCATGTGTTTGGCTCATCAGCAGACTGGTTTGAGTCTTTCCAGATTCAACACTGGGACCAGCAGAGGGGAAGGGTGTTGGGTTGAAACAGTCCATTGGCCAAGTTGGGGGGAGATAGTCACATAAGGAAATTCACACTCTTCCTATATTATTAGGGGTTCCCATGATGGGGAAGCAGAGAAAAACACAAGGATCTCTGAGGCAAATCACTCTTTACCTGCTCGCTGTCCCAGAGGTAGCCTTGGGGGTGGGAGGAGACCACTGGCTTGCTCCCTATAGTGGACTTGAACTTGGCACAACTTAGCTGAAACTGGCACTGTTTCTACCTGCCAGAGTGTACTACTGAAAAAGAGGGGGCAGGGATAAAAAAGGAACTGCTAAATTCAGCTCAGCACTTCTTAGCAGCCCCCGCTGCCAATGCTGACCCCAATCCCAAGCTAGAGAGGCAAGACTTGTGTTGAACATTAAAACCAGTACCCTCTTTGATCTGAACCTTCCTTTCTTGATCACCCCTGGTGGTTCAATGAATGCCCCCAGCTTACTGTTCCTGGTGGTGCTGAAAGAATACCCATAATTGTTACTAAACAGCGGACAGAGCAAGGAAACATGCCCTCTTTGCCCAGCTGGCTCCCAACGGGCACTTCATTACAGCAGAGATGGAGGGGCAGGCGGGTGCCCTTGGCACGTCATTTGTACCCACATGGAGGTTTGCTGCTTGACCTGGGGATTGATGGGTGCTAGATGTTCATTCTAGCCAGCATGTCTACCATGGCAGGGCTGCCCACCTTCTATTTCGTGAAAACCAGCCCTGGTTTCCATAAAATCCTAATCGCTCTGCATCTGGCCTTCACTCTACCATGGCCTCCCCACAGAATGCTGGCTTCTGGCTGTTCCCTCCTCCGGCCAGAACAATGCTCGGCTCTGGCCGCTGACCCAGGCCCGAGCAGGCCTGCCAACTCCATGGCTCTCAGTCCTCACTTTGCACATCAGGGCTGGCTTCCCATACCCATGGCTTCTCTGCAAGGAAGGTTAGGGAGGGTTACCCACACGCTCCGATAGACCACTTTGGGGCCATCTAACTCCCCTTGTTCCTGGGTAGAAAGAGGACCAAGATGTGACCCTGAAAGGCTTAAAAATAAGTATTCTAGCAATGCCTCCCCTCCCTGTCTCTTGCACTGTCCTGGGGTGTTCATTCGACTTGGATTGATGCCAGTTAATGTCCTTCACTTCAGCCTGACCTGAAATTGCAATGTCCTGAGCAAGAGTAAGTGGGGCAGCCGACATTTCACGAGAGGAAGGTTGGCAGCCAGGCTGTGAGCTTGCAATGCCCCATATGGGTCCCAGCTAGTACTTTCCATTTTTTTTTCTCTCTTCTTGGAACTACTTCGTTCTTTCTCCTACTGCCCTCTAGCCTCTTCATTGCCTTGGGAAAGGGGAGCTATCATGAAATCATCATCATCTCCACTGTTTATTGAGAGGCTACTGTGTGCCCAGTACTGTGCTAAATTCCATAGGTTGGGTGTTTCACTTCAACCTTACAACCTTCTGAGAAGGGCTTGATGGCATCTCTACTCTCAAGCCTAAGAGAGGTTAAATGATTTGCCTGAGCATCTACAGCTTGTAATAGTTGGAGCTGGGATTCAACTCCATCTTCTTTGGTGCCCAAATCCTCATGCTCGTGACCACTGAATTGCACGTCCCTCTTTTAAGAAAACATAGCTTGGCTATACCCTCGAACAGAAGACCCTTGGGAAACTGCCTGTGACCCTTATTTTGTCCCCTCAGCACAGATCGTGCACAGGCAGATGGGAACAGATATGCAAGTTGAAGGAATTCCCAGTGGAAAACACCAGAGGGATATGCAAGGCCCCCTACAGCTGTGTGTTTGCCCTCCCAAGGCCTGGAATCCTGCAGCCATTTCCTGTACCCTGGCCTGGAAAGCCAGTTACACAGACCAAGAGTATATCTGCCTTATACTTCTCAGTGGCCTCTGCTTCTCCCAATGGATTCTGCAAGGTGTTTCCTGTAGATCTTGCTGGCAGTCTTTGCTGGCACGTAGCAAAATCCGTCCAGAACATCAGGATCTGCTGGCCTCAGCCTGGGCCGAGTTTTGCTTTTGTTTGGCCTTAAAAAAAAAAATTCTTTTTTTCCCCCCAACCAGGGGCATGGGGACAGGAGGGAAGAAGAGGGAGATGAAGGTAAAAATATTGACAGAGTGAAAAATATTGAATATTACTTCTGTTTCAAAGATAGAAACCTCTGTGGCTGTGACACAGCTTGGTGAGTTCAGGTTAGACTGCGGTTGAAGTGTGGGATCAAGGTGGCAGGCTGGTCTTTATGTCTCAAAGTACACCTTTCACGGGACCACAGGGGCCAAGCCTGGGTATAAAAGAGAGCTCCCTCCTGTTTTAAAAACAGCTTTTTCTGAGGAGTTCAAGGAGCATTTGAAATAAGCCATCCAAGGATGATGGGGGCAGATGGTGTCCTGTCCCACTCTACAGGAAACTGGAGGTGAATTGTTCCAAGTTACTCAGAGCGTTGGATGGGATGGAGAATCAACATATCTCTTCCATCACTGACTTAGCTCCTGTTAAACTAAATCATCAGGGAAAGTGTGGATGAATTTTATCTTCAAGCATAGTCCCCATAGAGATGTCATCCTGGAAGCATTTTTATTACCTTGGATTAATATACAATTGGGGGGATTAAAGACAGAAGCCCTCTCCTCACCAGTCTTTAGAATCCTTCTGTTGGTAGATACGGTAACATTCAGAACAGGAGACCCTACCTGGGATTAATCTTTAATGCTCCCCTAATGTACTTTAACCACTGAGACCATCTCAGGTTTGTTTAAATTAGGGGAAATAAACTCTCTCCTGTACTGTCAGCCTAGATAATAGGATGACTGATGCAGACACAACAGCAATAAGAACAGACAGTGGTGATAAAGAGAACAGGTTGGTGAGGGCCACTCTAACTGTGTAGTTCATGGACCAGGTGGGGTGACTTAGGAGCCAGTTTCGTACTTGGCTGCTGTCACCAGTTTGGGCCACAGCAAATTGTCTAGACAGATATCAGGTGAAGGAAGACCTTCGAGACAAGGCCAGAAGAGGTGTCTAAAGCATCTTAATTTCTTATTTAGGTTTGATTAACTTTTCAGAGATGTGATTCTAGACCCAGAACACAGGGAGGACACAGCATCCAGGATCATTATTGATGAAGAGAAAGTAGAACTAAGGGAACATGTCTAAATTAGAAGGGGATGGTAAAATAACCTGAGACCTCTATGTTGTAAGGAATCCTAGAATACATCCATTCCAACTTCTTTCTTCTGCAGAATAAAGAACTAGGGCTCTAAGAGGGAAGTGATTTGTCAGACTCATAGCGAATGGAAAGAACAGGAAAGACATCCCTGCTCCCAACTCCTGGCCCAGAATTCTTCCTACTACTCAATATTTTCTATATAATAAGACGCTTTTTCCTAAAAAAAAAAAAAAAAAAAGAACCATTTTACTTCCAAACCCACATAAGTACAGTTATTTAGTGGAGTAGGTAATTTATTAAATCATGTCAAATTGGGAGACAGAATCTGTTTTGAAAATACTAGGAGTTTTTCATGGACAGTGGTGGAGTCTTAGGCTGCATTGCCAGTAGTGAAAAGATCCAGAGTGTGGAAGGTGAATCTTTTTCAACTTTTTACACTGGGCAGCAACCCCTAGGAAATTTGCATTCACCCCCCTGCCAACAGATTAGAGAGGTAAAGACCCCGAGTGAGACAGAGATGGAAGGAGACTTGGAACCACATCACAGGTGGGGAAGAGCCATCAAAATTGATGGAAATATTTGTTCTGAAGATGATTTAGGGAACATGACCATGCTGTTCAAATATCTTCTATTGTGTAAGCCTAAGATGTCCAACCAGTTGGGGGAAGGCCACAGAGAGGCAGTAGAAAGAATTTTGGTACAGTCAAAATATGGCTTAACATGGAACAAGCTGACCTAGCTCACAGATGCTTGCATAGTTGCTAGATTAATCCTGGGATGAGACTGTAGAGAAATTCAGAGGAGATTACACAGAGTGGTTGTGGAGGCTCCACTCAACCTCGAGTCTCAGGCCTGTGAAACGTGTTTGAGGTTATCTATGTTCCTAACATTCAGTGGTCCCACTGGGCTCATGTGCAACTCTGTTGGGAGGCAATGAGCCTGCATATTGGGGATTAACTGGGGGGACAGGGGAAAGAGGGAGTTTGGGTTTATTTTGGAAAATTTGTGCCAGCTGGTTTCCATCTTCATTATTTTTCATCCTCACAAATAAAATAGTCACCTTTCTTCAGAACGAGGAAAATGAGGCTAGAAGAGTTTCTGTATCCTGCCCAGCTGGAATGAGTCAGTGCGCTGGGTTCAGAAGTCCATTCTCCAAGACATCAACAAGCCTGAGCATGGCCAGTGAAAGGTTATCAGAACTGCACCAGGTGGAGTCTTGGGGGGCTGATGATCCCAGGAGCAGAGAAGTAGTAGCATCATTGTCTACAGACCCAGATTGTAGTACAGTCCTGAAAAGTCCCCCATTCAAGCTCCTATCACCCAGGGAACTTGGCATTTACTTAGGGTCTTCTCATTGTCTAGAATATCCCTCTTTTTTTCTTTCCATGTTCAAAACTCAACACATTTCTTCTTGGCCAGCTCACGGGAGTAGAACTGGCCTCAGACAGTTGCAGCCAGATACGGTGGGTGAAGCAGATGTATAACAGAGAAAGATGGAGTGGGAGGCTTTCAGGAAGTAATCAATAGATGCCAGGACGGAAAAGGTACCTTCCTTCACCTAGTACCTATTTACTGAGCACCTACTATGTTCCAGGCACTATGTGAGATATTGGGGATATAATGATAAGCAAGACAAGTCATGATCTCAATTTAGTGTGTAATGCTAGGAAATACACATTATTCAAATGAATTCTCAAACAAACTTATAAACTGAGGAATATGAGAATACTAATCAGGAGTACTGTTTTAATCTGGTGTTGATGGAGGGGTCAGGGAAATCTTCCTCTGAGGAAGTGTCCTTTGAGTGTCCTTTGAAGGATGAATAGGAGTTGCTAGATAAAGGGGAGCAGAAGAAGGTCTTATGCAGAGGGAATGACATGTACAAAGGCCCTGAGGCCCTTGCATCCAAGCAGAGTTAGACCAGGGTTGACAATCAAGTGTCCAGTAAAGTTTACTTGTCTCCTCCCTTGCCACTCTCCTTGGTCCTAAGGCCTGTGCTCCCCTCCCCTAACCGTGGGGCTTTAGGCTGATTACTGTACTTCTCTGTTTTAGGGAGTCAACCCCACCTCAGGGTTCTCACCATCTATGGCTTCTGTGAGTCCTCTGATAGTTAAGCCTTAAGAATTTTCCTTTACTCTGAATGTCTGATGCAGTTGACTTGGCTGATTGTTTCAGGTTAGTGAAATGTCAAGCAGTAGAAAGATGAGCTTTGCTGGCAGACATATGTGGATTTAATTTCTGCCTGTGTGACCTCTGACACGTTTTTTATCTATTCTGAGTCTTGTTTTCTTGATCTACCCAATGGAAATAATGCTCTTGCAAGTTAGTTTTAAGGATTAGCTATAACATTGGTAAGGTGTGTCTGTTTTGTTCACTGTGTGTTTCTGTTACCTGACACAGTGTCTGGCACATAGTAGCCACTCAGGAAATATTTACTGAATGCACCAGAGGCTCAGGCACTATGGACTGCATTCAGAAGGTTTGATGGGTAGGTAATCTTTTCTTTTTTTACCATTGACACCATTTCTTAGCACACTGTCAGGCTACGGCAGGCTGTGTGCAAAGATACCAGGGACAGGCTTTATCATTCTGCTGTTAACCACTTTGACCAAAGAGGGCAGCCTTAAGCATTCTTTACTTATGTATTTTCTTTAAAACAAAGGTTGGCTTCCTTAAAAGGCACTTCTATCTAATCTCCAGCCATTCCTCCACACTCTCAATGTTAGCTACCTTTGATAACGGTCTTGGGGCTTAAGGATCTATAGTCTGGCCTTCTTTTTCTTCATACCTGTTTCTGCCTGAGTGCCCACGACCTGGGTCCTGAGCTGGTGGGAAGGTTCTGAGTAAGCCAGGCAGGGGGGTACCTGCTTTCAATGGAACCCCCGCACTGGTTCCATCTGATGTCCACAATCCACCTGGCTGAAGTTAAGGAAGTTAAAGAGAGGAAGGAGAAGTCTTGACTGTTTTAAAAGCTACCCAAAGGGTAAGTTATAAATGTACCATATTCTTTTTGGCATCTGTGCTACATAATCCCCCGAGACAGAACGGGGAGCAGACATTGCTTCTTACTCAAACCACAACAAAGTCTCCTATCCATCCTCACTGCATTTTGAGAACAGATTCACTGCCTGTCTGCAAAGACACATCTGCAGGTCTGCTGTACAAACTTTGCTTCACAGTTCCTCGGCTTTCCTACTCCTGGATCTCTCCTGGAGTTCCTCCGCTCTCCTAGCAAACAAAATCCCAATTAGCAGAAAAATAAAATACTATAGACAGCTCCTGAGATGTTGCCAACCGTCCTGGTCTCACAGAAATGACCTGACCTGAAAGCTCTAAGTTCCGAGAACCATTCGTCGGCACGGTATTTTTCTGGGCACTGCTTCAAAGGGGCCATGGTTGAAGACCAGGCTGCTATTCTGGTGGCCTCTTGTGTGGGATAAAGTTTCCCAAGGGCCCCTGGGGAGGGCTGGAACACTCGACAGGGGGGGTGTTCTGAGCACCCCTAACCTGTGTGCCTGCACGACATTGAGCAGGTCAGTGGCTCTGAACCAAGTAGGGTAGAACTTTCTAGAAGTCAGCATGCCTCCTAGGCTCTGGCATATGCTGAGCTGAGCCAGCAGAAGCACCCAAGGTAAGACCACTGGGAGAGGTTTTAAGGGGCTTGGAGGAAGGTGTTGGGGGAGACAGGGATTCCTTAAATGTTAACTTTGAAGATCAGAAACAGGATGTGAATGGGAATGGGACCATTGGTGAGTTTGATGCAAAGTGGGGCAAACAAGTCCTCAACTTGTTTCTAGGGGTTTCTTGAGGTTTTGGGGCCCTCCTATCAGCTGACCATTCAGGTACACATTGGGCACATATCATTCTAAGGGCCACTGGCTGGGATGAAGTGATGTCTCTATCACTGCCCACCTGAAATGACATATGTTGGAGCAAGACCCAGCCTATACAAAGCTGAGCATTCCTGCCTACCTCTTGGCTTCCACCATCCCCTGCCCCTTGTGACACACACTGCTTTCTGTCACTCTGATTGCTAGGTTCTCCAGCCCCCTGGCCTTCAGCTCTGGTGCTTCCTCCACCTGAAGGCCTCTTCATTCTCTTCACCTAGACCGACCCCTGCTGATTTCTCAGATCTCAGCTCAGGCAGGATGTCTCCCACCCACACGCATCCGCATCCACAGCACCAACAGGGTCTTACCTAGGGAATAAGGACCATCTTAGAAGGGAGATGGTGTTTCTGTGCTCTAGGTTTCTAAATGACTAGTAAGGCAACTACCCCAAAATGTTCACCAAGCATGATTAGAATGGCTGAGGCTTTTGCTCTGCAAAGGGTGATCAGGAGGAGAATGACAACACCCCAAAGCACAGAAATTGCCTAGCTTGGCTGGGTGTGTCTGATACATGCTCCTGTGGTTCCCTGAGCTAAAACCACTTCTTGTCTCAGGATAGAAATAAGCTTCTTCAAGGTAGGACCTTGTCTACCTGCTGACTGCTAAATCCCCAAGGCATAGCAAATATCCAAGGCACATAGTCAAACACTTCTGAAATAACAGTGAATGAGTGAATTAATTCCAAGTACTTACGTAAGAAGGAGAAGGATGAGGAGGAGAAGGGGAGGGAGGAGGAAGGAAGGAGGAGGAGGAGAAGGGGAGGGAGAAAGAGGGAGAAGGAGGAGGAGAGGGAGGAGGAGGAGGAGGAGACGAGGGAGGAGGAAAAAGAGGAGGAGGAAGGTGGGGGAGGACAAAAGTGGAGGAGAACAGAGGAGAAGGAGGAGGAGAGGGAGGAGGACGGAGGAGAATAAGGAGGTGACACCACTGACCTCCTTTCTGATGCTAAACCTTGGGTTTCTCATCTGGCAGTGAAGTTTGGGTGCTGTCCCCCCATAGGCATTTGTTAACTGAGGCCTCTTGTAATAGTACCCTGTGACTCCCCTCTTTTTAGATATGAATCTTCAGCATTTGAAGATAAGGGTCCCATTTTAGTTTCTCAGATCACACTTGTACCTGACTCCCTCTCTTCTTTTCTGGGTGACCTTTAAGAGCTCAGACTTCTGACCCACACTCCAAGAGCCTGAACCCGAATCCACCTCTGTCTCCTCTTATGGTATTACCTTTGATTCCCTCCTGTAGCCTCATTCTTCATTCAACAAACACTTGGGGAAGCCTTGCCATATTCTAGGTGCCTTGTCAGGTGCTAGAGTCAGATGCAGGCCTGTTATCTAGTAATTCAGGCTAATGAGTGCCAAGCAACCGACCACTAAGTTAGAACATCTTTGGGGAACAAAGGAAGCCAAGAAGACAGGAGGGATTTAGTGTGGCCTGAGGTGGGCAGAAGGCTTACTGAAGGAGGTGGCATTTCAGCTAGGTGGGTCTTATAGGGAAACAGACATGTGGGCAGATGACTGGGAAGAAAGGCATTCTCCCTGAGACAACGGGCATCACAGGACAGGTCAGTGTAGTGGGGCAAGGAGGGGGGAAGCAAGAAGGGGTACTGGAGGCTTTGCAGTGGCAGGACTTGAGATGAGGCCCGAACCCCAGAGAGCCCTTTATACATCACTGTGCTATTCAAAATAATCCTATTATGTTGCAAAACCAAGGGAGGCTTGGGGGGCTGTGGGTAGGGTTGTCACTCCCAACTGTTCCTGGGAAAATGGAGGGGCTATGAGGAAGGATCTCCCTTCCTACTTTCTGTGCTTTGGGGCGCTGACATCACCCTTCTGGCCACCCTTTGCAGGACGCAAGCCTCAGCAATTCTAATGCGTCAGTGAACCCTTTGGGGCAGTCAACTTACCAGCCTTTTAGAAACCCAGACCATAGGAACAGCACCTCCCTTCTCAGATGGTCCTCACTGCCCAAGTAAGTCAGCCCTGAATCCTAGGACTTTTACTCTGTCCGGGGCCAAATGATCTGTACCTTTCTCCCAAACTGGCTGTGGCTGCAGGAAGAAATGAGGGTAGCTGACTTTGAAAGTGGTTACACTGCAAATGAAATGTATTAATGCCAAGTCCAGACATATGCCTAGGTGGTGACTCTTAAATTGTGTCTTTTAATAGTTTAAATTCGAGATCGCCACTTAAAACATGAAAGCTGGAGTAAGAGACAGATTTTGCTTGTGTTCCTTTTAAAGGATAATCTCGAAGTTCCAGGCAACTTGACCTTTCTGGGCCTGTGTTCCCTTTGCTTGTCTCTCTGGGCCCCTTCATTTCATATACATACAACCGACGTCAGCTGAGGCCCCGGCATGTTTCCCGTACTACTCAGGCAGAAACCCACACTGCTTCCAAGGTGAGGCGAGCTAGGAGCCTGCACGTGCCCCCTCCACCCCCGCCCCTTTGCCGGGAGGCCCAGGACAGGGCATCCCTGGGACAGCCTTGCCTCGAGAACCCTAGAACACAAGGCAGGCACTGAGAAAAAAGGCTCTGTGCAGAGAGGTTTTAATATCCTCCTGCTTTTAATAGCTTTCCCTGAGATGGAAACTTGGGTTGAAATGATTTGCAGCTCTCCAGATTTTTCTGAGTGTGTTTGTGTATTTGGGTTTATTTTTAGCCACAGGGGTTCATTCCATGCCAAAAAAACCTGCTTAAATAAAACCAAGATTAATATTTTTACTTAACGGAAAGAGTTAGTCAGGACAGGCTTTGAACTGGAGGCTCCCTATCTTGATTTGGGAGTGCATCTTAACTGTCTGGTCCTGGCTTTGACATCAACAACAACAAAAAAAGGCCTTTGAAACTGACAGAGAGAAGTGCCCTCCGGGGACCAGGGGAGGATGCTGGCTATTGTGAGACTTCTCCAAGGGGCATTCTCCCTCACATGGGCTGCCCCTCCCTGTTCCCCTCCTCTTCTCCAGGGCCATCTTCCTGGAAAGGTGGGTAAGTCGGTCCTGGCTCTGCTCAGAGCCTGGCTGGGATTCTGCCTCATTCCCAACTCCTTCTTTAGACCCTCCCGATCAGATCTAGTCCAGGCTTCTGCTTCCTGTGGATTCAGATAAAGCAAACTTGAGTCTTTGCTCCGGGATGGGCTAAGGCCTAGATCCGCTGTCCCCTCTAGGGAGTTTCAGATGCCTCTCCCCTTGGACAGACCTCACCCTTCTTTGTGCGATGCCAATTCTTTGTTCTTGCTCATACTGCTGTGTTTGCTCTACTTGACTATCATTTACCTGTTTCCTTGCCCCTGAATTCCTCAGGGCCTCATTTATCTCCTTGTCCCTGTGAGCCTAGCACAGTACTCCATAAATGATTGTTGAACAGATGTTTATCTGGCCCTATGAACTGAGAACTGCTATTAACCCCTTCTGATGGAATAAGACTCAGAAAGACTTGGTCATAGGCCAAAGCTGACCCAGAAGAGTTATTTAATTTATATTTTTAAGTCACCCTTCATGTATGTGGCCCTTTTAGCTTCATATATTCAGCTGTTACATAGTAGGGACTTATTATGTGCCAGGCTCTCCCCTGGTTGCTTAGGCTATAGTAGTTAGTAAAGCAAAGAACCTGTCCTCTCGTGAGGCTTGCGTTCTAGTGAATAGCACATGGATACGGACTATGTCAGCTGGTGGCCAGTGCTGTGGAGCACAGTGAGGCTGGCCAGGGGTGACAGGGAATGCATGAAGGAAGATTATGGGGGATCATGGGGACCCCCTGACCAGGTGATATTCGAAGTAGCTGAGGGAGGGAGCCATGTGGCTATGGAAGGAAGAGTGTTCCAGCAGGGGGAACTGCAAGGGCAGAGGCCCTGAGGTGGTGCAGGTTTGGGGTGGTACAGAAGGAGTAGAGGGGTGGGGGCCAGAGTGGAGCAGGTTGCCATTTCCAAAGATAAGGAAGGTAACAGGACCACGGGTGATGTGGGGCATTTTCAGGAGCTCAGTTTTGGATGGATTGAGTTAGAAATGTCCTATTAGACCTCCATGTATAAGTGGACACTAAATGTAGACTCCTGTTGTGGGGGCTCTGGGTTGGAGTTTGCAAAAATGGGAGCTGCTAGTGGTACAGAAGTACAAAGCCACGAGCTGGGTGGAAATGATAGGAGGATGAGGAACCCACAACTGCCCAGACTGAACATGTGGAGGTCACCGGTGACCTTGACAAAAGCTGCTTTGGTGAAGAGGAAGAAGGAGCTTAGGTCATGGCAAGAACCTTTCCAGGTTGGTAATCATCACCCTGACCTAGAAGCTGGGATGGGAAGTGACTTGCCCAGTGTTACACAGTGACAAGGCCCAGACAGTATCCAGGTCCACATGTTCCATGCCTGCTCATTCCAGTGTCTCACAGCCACTTCTCTAGGGGTTTTGTTGATCTGAACTTTCAGCCTCCAAGTCTTTGGAGAGAGGCTTTTGGGGTTTGGGTGTGGTGACACATGGGCTTGAAACCAGAAGGATCTGGGTAGGGCAGGTCTTCAGGTGTCTGCCCTCCACCCTTCATTCCTAAGGCCCTTTCCTCAAACCTGGACATCAACAAAGTGTCCCCAAAGAGGCAGCAGATAACTGTGAAGAACTCTGGCAAGGGTCACTGGAGGTGGATACCAAAGATCCTCGGGGGAACAAGAAAATGCTGGATCAGGTCTCTTGCTGCCTTCCTCTGATTAGCACATTTCAGAACCTTCGAGAAACCACCATCAATAACATAACAGTATATCATGTTTAGCTTTAGGGTTACAAGGTACCTTTTTACATATACATTGTCTCATCTAATTAATCAGTCTTATTAACCTCAGACCCATAGTGTTGTGAGAAACCTCAGGTGTCATCAGGATTTGTGGTTTCTAAATTATTTTATTTTCTTCCTTAAAAGCCTTGCTGGAAAACACGTGGTGATATTCTGTTCTACTGCTGATGGTGATTACTTATAGATTCTTATTACCAATCAGAGGGAACATGTGTGAGTGATTGGGACAGAGTGGTGGGGTGGTCAAAGGCATGGGGGTCACCGGGGGCTTATCAGGGGGCCTTCCTCCTAGGGACAAATCCACCTCTCTGATCCTTACCAGAGCGGATGGTGGGAGTGGGGAGGTGCAGAAAATTATGAAATGTTTTGCAATCAGTACAAATCCCATGAAAAGGCTTCAGGCAGTCCACTTTCTTGGGGGACCCACCAATTTTTGTTCCGCTGGGATGCAAAACCACCCTCAGGGTACCTGATCTTCTTCTTCATAGTTGGAAAACAGGACAATAATAGCCATCTCATAGAGTTATCATAAGAATAGAGCAAGATAGCTTGCATGCACTGCTTGGCACATAGGAGGGGCTTAATAAATGGTAGTTGTTGTTATCAGCGTGTTCTAGTCCCTTCCTCTTCTCTAGACTTATTGATGTGATGTAATAAAATGCAGGGAGCTGATGGTTAATGAACGGCTGGGCAGTTGGAGGAGGAAGGGAGCCTGGCTTTGCCCTTTTTGGACAGGCTAAAATGCAGGATCTCCATGGGGCACAAGACCAGGGAATTGCCTAATGGGCTGAGCCAGATGGGCTATGGGCCTGCCTTGCTGTGGGTCCCTTGCTTATTGTCTTTGTTGTGAGTCTTGGCCTCAGAAAGGCCCATGTGGATGGCAACCAGGAAATGAACATCAAGTGACTATCAGACACTTCCAGACCCCTTTTTTCCTCCAATTCCAAGTCCAGAAAGACTGGTAAGCCCACAGTCTAGGCCTTTATGCTTACCTAGATTCTGCCTGCTAGGGTCCTGTCAGAAGAACATTCCCCTCCCTAGGGTTGACACTAATGGTGACTTCTGCTTTTGGAGAAATCATCCTACCTGCTGGCCAGGTGTGCCTTACCTACCTTTGCTGTCCTCCTAAAAACCATACATTAAGTCAGCAAAGTCATTCTACAGGGCCTTCAGAGAGACAAGAATGACAGCAGAGTGTGTGTGTGTTTGGGAGCGGGGGCATGTGTGTGGTACTAAAAGTATCTCACTTACATGATGGCTGAATCAACTCCTCTACCATGGGGAGGATCTATAGTGCTCTCAACAGGATCCTGAGATTTAAGATGGGCAGAATCTATGGTCTTAAGTTGGTATATATTAATTCATTTAAGGGATCCTTGATCCAAAACCCAGCCAAACTTTGCCTTTTAACCTGATAGCAGAAAAGTCTAACCAACAGATTGGGATAAAAAGGTCTGGATTTGATTGAAGGTGGTTGTATGGAAGGTGGAAGGAGAGGGTGAGAGGCAGGGCCTTTCTTGTGGGCATCTTGTCCCCCTCCCAATATGCTGACAAACAGCAGATCTACAACTTCTGGACACAGCAGTAAATTGCACTGGAAGCTGAATCTTGTTTGACACTGGAATTGTTTTTTGTTCAAAACTTGTACTGCTTGTGGTCTACATTACTATAGATGGAGGTGGGGGCAGGCAGCACACAATTGTATTTCTAGAAGGGATGTGCCTTGTTTCTCTTGTTTTTGCAAGCTCTTACTAGCCCTCCACACAAAAATTATTTAAAGAAAGAAAATGATATAGAGATATACCTTTACATCTGGATCCTCAGGTGTATATAAATTTAAGGGGGCCCTACATATATTTATAGGTCTATGTGCCAATTATATGAGCACACATAGCCTGGTCAGTTTCTATTTACACACTTTTAAGTTAAAATACTGTTTACTCTGTTTTCCTTTGACCTCCATACCCCTGGAAGCCCAGGTTCCTTTCCTAGGAGCATAAAAGGCTCCAAAACTGAGATTCAGGCTGTTCGTCATTGCCCCTTTCTCTGACTGGTGCTTTCAGACACCTTGAAGATTAGCCCTCTAGCCATGAACTTTTAAACTTTGTCTTGCCACTAGACTGTGCCCTGTGGAGGTAGGAAATGGGACTTCTATTTCTCGTCATCACCCCCACCAGCACACCAACCCAGCTCACGCCCATGTTGGTTTAGCTGCTGGGGGACACTGGGAAGACAGTGTGGGGCCACATTCCAGGGTGAAGGAGAATAAAGAAAACCTTTGTCTAGCTCAGCCCATCTGTAAAGCTGGCTTCTAGCCACTACACCAAGGTGGCAGGAACAGCCCACATGCTGCCAGCTCTAAGTTTGGAAACTGTCTTCTGTTGTTTTTGGAGAACTGTGACCTTCCATACCTCCCCTGTCCACTGTGGCCCCCAGGCCAGCAAATGCTCAGGAGCACCCTTACTGCCAAACAAGAAAGTACAAAATAGCACACATTTGCATTGCAGAGGAGAAACCAAAGCAAATAAAGACATATTAATTCACAGAGCTAATGGGCAGATTTGAGGTTGGCTGGTGTTTTTACTCTGGAAGGACTTTTTGAATCTCTCTGGGTGAGCAGAATATTACTTAATTTTAGTTCAGTGTAGTGCAGTTTTGTTTTTATAAAGAAAACACTGGTGTGGCCTCTGTGCTGGGCCTTCGCTGCCAGCCTTTCTGGACCATAACCATGTGGTTGAGTTTGGTCCTGGTAGGCTGCTCTTGGGTTACATGTGGGTGATGAGATAGGTTACAGATCCCTGTGCTGAGGTGGTTGCTCCAGACTTAAAAACACCTTGTACATTTGTTTTGACCCGTTTATGTGTATTCCCCCACCTCTCCCTGAAATTCTGCATGGCCAGATATTTTGAGGAGCTTGCCTTTCTTCCCATCCCAGAGAGAACCCCCAGGCCTTAGTTTATGGTGTATGTTCGAAGATAAAGATACTCAGACAAGTAACAATAGAGGTCACCAGTAGAGGTGGTATTCTAATAGCAGTGACAGCAAACACACCATTATCAGTGTCGGCACGGAACCCTCACAGCATGAGGTTTATGAGGAATTGCTGTAGATTAGGAAATGAAGACACAGAAGGGTTTAATGACCTCCCTAAGGTCATGTGGCACCACTGCTGGGATTCGAACCCAGGTGTCAGGCTCCGGAGCCCTGGCTCTTCCATGCTCTGCCATGTTGCTACTCCACTAGAATTAGGACATTGCTTGTAAGCCACATGATGGGCATTGGGTCAAGACAATCAGAAAGATTTAGGAGAAAGGAGGTCGGGGACACAGGGGTTTGCCTGAGGCCGCTCAGTAATGGTGGAACCGAAACTCAAGTTTGGCTTCCTGACTACAGAAACTTACTCCCTTTTCACTGAACTATTTCTCAGATGAAAAGTTCCAAGCTCAGGCCATTTCAGGGTAAGGAAGGAATTGGCTTATTGTGTGTGCAGAAGCTTCCAGAAGTACCTAGCTTTATGGGACAGGTCTGCTTATGACATGTTATGTCTAAATGAAGTCAAGCCATTTTTGAGCCAGGAAAGGGTAGACTTTACTATTTAAAGAAATCCCTTTTGCGATTTCTTCCCCCCTAGGGCAAAGACTCACTTACTAGTTTACCTTCTGTGCTAATGAAGCAGCAGAGGATGGAGCCAAATCAATTCAGGAAGAATCAATAGTAAAGTCCTGGCAGATATGCTCTCTGCCCAACAGTTAAGCTGTTACAACCTGACTGTGGGAGTTACTGTAGAGGAAATAGTCCCTGGGCCTCTGGAAGGCTGGCTCCCTGTCAAGGATGCTGCTACAAAGTTAGACAAAGAGGTGGAGGCAGAATCTTGAGGGAGCTTGGCCTGGAATCTTACCAACCTCTTGTTTTTTGCAGCGGACTTGGAAACAACCACTCACCTCCTCCCAATCTGAGCCGTGTCTGCTAAATTGCTAACTTTGCCAATGGGCTCTGTGTTTTACCCTCCCTGGCAAGAAGTTCTGGAGGGGCTATTGGTTCATCTGGGTCTTGACTTCATGTCTGACTGGAAGAGTATGATCCAAACTCGTTTGGGGAGGAACAGGACAGAATCCAGTTGGGATGGCAGAGATTGGTTCCTAATAAAGGTTGTTTTGTTTTATTTTGTTTTAATTTAATTTACAAGATTAGAGTCAATGAATTGAGAAATGTGGTGGGACATCCAAAATGGGGAAGGATAATGGAGCCACCAGAATGGGCAGGGGTGTGTGTGTGTGTGTGTGTGTGTGTGTGTGTGTGTGTAAGGTATTCTGTTTAACGGACATTTATTGAGGACCTACTCTTTTTAGGGTTAAGCACAACGGGAGGTAAAAAAAAAAAAAAAAAAGGGACAGGATCTTAGAGCTGGAAGAGTTCAATTTGTGACTCAAAGCATGGCTTCTACACACGCAAAATCCATTCCATTCTGGGCAAGGTCCTAGCTTCTAGAACCCCCTGATGGAAACACTCTTCTGTCCCTATGGCAGCCCCTCCCCTTTTCTTGCTGGTTTTTGTTATTAGATGCCTTTTTTTTGGGTTAAGCCAATGCATAAAACTTCTCTGCAGTTTCTGAATTGTCTTTAAGATCTATCCATTACTCTTCCATGTGCGAGTTCTTTAAGTATCTGAAGACAGCTACTGGGTGCTTCCTCTTCACGTAAAATACAAAAAGAAGGCACGGCCTCTTATAATCTCAAAGTAAATCCCTCCCTTCTCTGTGTTCTCACTGCATGTAGTAAATGCCTGCCTTCCTCACATTGGGTCTAATAGTTTTCTTGCTCATAGCTCATTGGTATTTACTGAGCAACTCCTTTCTTCCGAACGTTGTACTAAGAAATTTCAGAAGATCTTTTCTTTAATCTTCATTCCAATTCTATGATACAGGTAGTTATACCCTCTTTACAGAGGAGAAAACTGAGGTTCAGAAGAGGAGTGGCTTCACTTCTCTGTCAGTTTCCTTGTCTGCATTATGTGGATGGTGATACTGCCCTTGCAAGCAGTCTTGAGGAGTAAATACATGAGATGTACTACTGCAGAGAGTTGGCATGTGATAAATGGGAGCTAATTTTAATGGCAACAATCCTTCCATGGTCAGCGCATGCCATTTTTGGTGATGATGATGATGATAATGATATCAATAATGTTTATGTAACATATACTATGTTGGAGACATGGTGCTGAGTTTCATATGCATTATCTTACCTAATCCTTTCAGTTCAGGAGATTGGTACCATTATTATCCCAGCTTTACAGACGAGGAAATGGGAGGCCAGAAGCAAAATTCCTTGCCCACAGTCATAATTGCCATAAAGAACAGATCTGGGCTTAGAACAATTACATTGGCTCCTGAGCCCCTACTCCCAACTGCTCCCCCCTCCACCACATCCTAATTGAGCTACGCTTTACTGCATACCTTGCCATCTAAGTGCTGGGAACTGAGGGCTCTATCAGGATGCTGACCGGCCATGGAGAGCGACTGGGATGCATTGCAATCCCGCAGGCATGTCAGGACTCAGTGAATACATGCATGCAAAGGAGAGCCCCAAATGAGGTAGCATTCAGGAAGAGGTCCCGGTGGAAAGACAATAGGTCTGGGAGACCTGGCAATTATCAGATGGACAATGGAGGATGGCAAGAGGCTCTAACAAGAGCAGTAGATTTTGGATTATGGTAAACCCACAGAGTCAAGAAACTCCTCCAGGGGTGAATGTAGCCTAGGAATTTCCAGGGTTAGCAACTGTGAACATTTGGGATAATTAAGTTGAATGATGACTGCCTGCCTTCTTTCCTCCATTCCTCTCCCACCCCCCAGTGTCTCTCATCTGAATTCTTGCTTTTATAAACACAATCATCTATTCAAGTTGGCCCAGAGATAAGAAACAATTTCAGGCACCCAGCCTGAGATGTGGTCCCTGATGTGGTTCAAGTCTCCCTAACTTCCTTCCTGTCTGTATCTTCCTTTTTTCTGCAGTGATCCGGGCCAAGGTGGTAGGGAAGAAGCTGGTGAAGGAGGGGCCTTTTGGCACACTGGTCTACACCATCAAGCAGATGAAGGTGAGTGACAGAATCCCACTCCAGGAGAGCTCTTGGGTTTTTTTGGCAGTAGAGTCCTAGCCAGGGTAGGCAAGATGGGTGTGCACAGCCCTCCCCACTGCTGGAGAGGGCATCGCTGAGGCAGAAGAAAGGAATGGCAGGGAGTGGGGGGAAGGTGACTGCTTCACCCTAGAGCCAGTGCAGGTAGAGTCCCTCAGAGGCCACTGTTAAGAGGCTCAACTCTGGAACCAGATGGCAGACAGCCTTGTTCCCTGGTAACTGCAAGACCTTGGCCAAGTCACTGCCCCTCTCTGGGTATCAATCTTCCCATCTGTAAGGATGTAGGACAAGTTTGTCTTACAGGCTCTTCTGAGCTCTCAGTTTTGAGTTTCAAGAGTGCCTACTGGTCTTATGCAGTTGCTGAGGTTACCATTTATTTTTACCTCCTCAAGTCTTTACATTGAACTTTGACTGATTACAGGAACCTTATCCTGGAGTAGGAACTGCACCTTCTTTCCCTATTTTCCCAGAGCTTGCCTCCCAGCTGGTTAGCACCATTTACTAGGCATATTTATATAACTGAACATATTCCTGAGCCTATTAACATTATGAAGCACACTAAGGAGTTTCACCTTACCAAAAAGAACATCAGATTTGAAACTTGCAGAACCTGCTTCCGTGTCTCAGTTCCACTCCCTAATAGCCTGCCTACCTTGGAATTCCCCCTTTCCTGGGCCTCTGTTTTACCACCTGTTAATAGTGCAGGGTTGGACTGAGTGCCCCTAAGAGCCCTTTCAGCTCAGGCATTTCAGGATTCTAAGCCCTGGGACACATGTGGTGTTACTTCTAAGCAAGAGCTGCTCTGGGTGCCAGAAAGAGGTACTTATGTTTGTCTTAGCATAGTGGGCTAGTACTCACTCACCCTGAAATGGCTCAGCATCTGGTCCATCACTGCCCCCCTTTGTAAGCACCTCCCTATGTGCAGCACCTTGTGCCAAGAGCCATGGAGGCCACGAGAAAGATGGGGTTCCTATGTTAAGGAAGTATAGTCCGGTCAGGAGAGAAGGCCCAAGACACATGTACACAACAAATCAGAAGTTCAGGATGGTGTGTGCTCAGGTCCAAGTGGACTGCCAGCCCTATTACTCACTGCCCATATTTGCATCCCCAGAAACTAGAGTGGACTTGGTTCAACAGGGACTTGGTGGATGTTTATCCATCTAATGGAGAAATGAGGTTGAGACCCTACTGGCATGAAAACTCCCCAGAGGAGACAAGGCTTGATACCCAGGTAGAAGTGAATGGGGTAGTGATAGCCCATGGATGGTACCCAACCATCCTGGAGGCAGACTTCCAGGCCTCATTATTCCTGCATCCTGAGGCCCGAGGTTTGATGTACTAAGTTTGTGGAACCTGCTGCTTTGGTTTCAACTTTGGAAACATCCACAGCCTTCTGGTTATGTAATGTCCAGAGTCAGCCCTGGCTAGGTGCCCTTGGCGGCGCAAGCCTGGTCATGGGACCAGCTTATGTCTTCAGACAGCCATGGGGAGAGAAGAGTGTGGAGGGGGGAACCAAGAAGATCAGCAACAACCAAAGAAACCCCCACTGTATGGTCCCGTCCCCCCCCCCCACAGCCAGCAAGCAAATGCCAAAGCATATTAGACAAAGCAGAGGTTCAGGCAACACTCCCTTCCCGCTCTGGGACAACCCATCATGTTATGGACACTCTGGCCAGCAGATCCAAGGGAACAGCTGGGAGACAGTGGTTCCTAAGGTTGCCCAGCTTCCCCTCTTCCTTCCAGGCCTGGAGACCAGGGTGATCAGAGTGTCCCATCCCCCCCTCACTGGTGTTAGGCCAGCCTCTGGTAGGTACTAGCCTCTGGTAGAGGCTAAATGTAATTTAGCTTCAGGCCAAATCACATTTGTGCACACATCAGCTTCAGAGCACACACACCCACTCCCAGGCCGGTCGCATCACACTATCCATTACTATCCTTCACTTGGACTCATGGAACCAGGGTGCTGGGCACTGGAAAGTAAAATTCCTTGTTTTACTTCTGACACAGGCTCAAAGGGGAAATGACTTGCCCAGTCATGCGTTTAATTAGAGACAGATCTGGTTCCCAAGCTAAGGTGCTGGGATTCCTTCCCAGTCCTGTGTGTTCTTTACGTGGCTCCCCAGATCTCCCTGCCATCTCGCTTTGATCATCAAACACTATGTAATGCCTTTTTATTAACTCTGCCCCTCCTACCAGCCCAATATTAGATAACTCGTAAAAGGGTCATTGCTCTTCTGTCCTGAGAGGCCACTGAATTCAGCTGCTCTCCAGGGAGCAGTTTGCTAATCAGGTATGGGGTGTAGGGATTGGAGTAGTTCATCTAACCATTCCCTTCCTTTCCTTCTCACTCTCTCTGTGCCGAGCACTGTGCTTCAGGCTGGGAATACCTAGATAATATTTGTTATATAACGATATATGTTTGTTTATATAACGTTATATATAAATATATATAACTATATATATATAACTATATATATTTGTTATATAATGAATATAAGACTCTATTCAAGTGACATGTACTGAGCATTTACTGTGTATCAGGCATTCTGCTAAGCCTTTGCATGGAACAGTCCTCATAACAACCTTATGAAGTAGATAGACATTATCCTCTATTTTACAGGTGAGGCAGCCTGAGACTTGGAAAGGTCATGTAACAGTCAAGTTCATAGGACTAGAAAGAGGCAGAGGCCAGGGAAGCTGCAGAGCCTTTGCCAACAGGGAGATCACAGAGCAGTGGAGCTGCAGGCTGATTCATCATTCTTGCCCCCCTGGGGGCCTACCCCACCCCATCTGTATGTAGTTCCCCCCAGGAACAAAAAGAGGTTAGTTTGCGTTTGTCCGTTTGTCATCCAGTAGTGTAGCTCTTGACTTGCAACATCCTGCAAAGGGTGCATTGAAAACTCTTTGTAGGAGGGAAGGAGGAGAGGCCAGAGAGGGGAGCCTGCGTGAGTTTTGGCACTGGTCCCTGGGTGGCTTTGTTCTGGTGGATTAGAGAGAGAGTCTACCCCAGAGAGTCAGACGGGGTGAGCAAGGGCTCCCTTAGAGCAGAACTAAAGGAGCTTGGAGAACGTGAGAATTGGAGCCGCCCTCTCTCACCTCTCTCTTCTGTCTCAGAGTTCCCACCTCCTTCCCTCGAACTTACCCAGATGAAAGGTGGGCAGACCCTCTCCCATATGCTAATTCCAGAACCTCTGGTACACATTATAGGCCTATCTTGAGTGTACAGAGACCCACAGGTGTGTGTGGGGGGGTGAGTGTACGAATGTGAGGGGAGCTTATTGCAAACTTAAACTTGGAGATAGCTGGAGCAGTTGTCAAAACTGGTCACTCCAATCTATCGGGACCTTATCGCCAGTCGGGACCATGAGAAAGCAGTGGGCTCTGCCAGGAGATGCAGTTTGTGCTGTGGAGACATGCTCCCAGGCTAGCACAGCAGGGGACAACACGTGGGGAACATTATGTCCCAGCTGGGGGGCAGGGGTTCCATGGGGAGGCCCACTGGGTCATGTGCTTTTGTATGTCCTAACTCTGGGCAGGACAGATTTGCTGGGCAATTGGAATGCTTGGCCCCTGGGGACTTCCTTCCTTCAG
This sequence comes from Ailurus styani, assembly GCA_002007465.1. NCBI lineage: Eukaryota > Metazoa > Chordata > Mammalia > Carnivora > Ailuridae > Ailurus > Ailurus styani. The sequence goes on from LNAC01000075.1 coordinate 388,993, forward strand.
TGGTTTGTCTAATCAAATGAGCACTATTGCAAGGTCTTGCCTTTGAAGCTCCAGCTGGAAGCCTCTCTGCCCTCCAGCCCACAGGGAGCCCTTCTCCTCCTTCTCAAGGTTGTAACTCTTTCTGGTCTGGGTCTCTCAGCTAGCCCTCAACAGAGACGGCCTGCGTTCTCATGTACTCTGCTTCCCCTGCTAGACAGCCCGTTCTATAAAAGAAAGACTTCTCTCTTATAGAGAAAGAAGGACTTTGGTTGCACTTGGTATCTCAGTCAAGTATCTAATGTCTCTGAAACTCAGTTGCTTGGTCTGCAAATAATAAGTTGCGGGTTTAAAAGAGTTCATGGTGTAAAGCAGCATCTAACACAGTGCTCATCTCCAGGCATGCCGGACATATTTGACATGATAGTGACATTTCCTGCTGTCAATGCAGAGTGAAAACCAGGCATTCTATAAGAAACATTCAAAGCCCCCAGATACAGAAATTTCTTTCTTAACATTATTTGTCCCTTCACCCCAAGGGAAGCTACCCTCTTTGAACTTTTGTGTACATACTGCCAAGATGGGAAGCCCACAGACTTATAGAGTCCAATGTGGTGTGTGTCTACACATGACAGAACTTTATTCAGCCTTAAAAAAGAAGGACATCTTGTCTTTTGTGACAACATGGATGAACCTGGAGGACATTATGCTAAGTGAAATAAGCCAGACACAAAAAGACAAATACAGCATAAGCTCACTTTTATGTGGAATCTAAAAAAAGTTGAACTCAGCATTGAACTTCTCACAGAAGCAGAGTAGAATGATGGTCACTAGGGGCTGGGAGGTGGTAGAAATGGGGTTGTGTTGGTCAGAGGGTAAAAATTCTCTGTTCTACAGAACTAGGATGAGTAAGGTCTGGAGATCCAATGCACAGCATGGTGACTATATTTAATAATACCATATTGAATATAAGAAATTTGCTAAGAGAATCACACACACATACAAGGTAACTCTAGGAGGGATGGATGTGTGAATTCTCTTGATTGTGGTGACCATTTCACAATGTATACAGACATCAAAACATCATGTTGTTACACTCTAAATATACGCATTATTATTTGTCAATCTCACCTCGATAAGCGAGAGAGAGAGAGAGAGAGAGAGAGAACACAACCCACTTAGTCTGAAGTTCCAAACCAGTTTTAAATCCCCACATTAAGAGAGAAGGTTCGGCAAAGAGATGGAGAAAGAAGAGGACTAAACCTTTCCCTCTGCCAATATGAATTCTGGTAGAACTAGTTTTAAGATAACTTTTACTGAATGTTGCGCACCAAGTACTATTCTAAGTCATTTAATTCTCAAAAACACCTTATGAAGTAAATACTTTGCCCCATTTTACAGATGAAGAAACTGAGACCCAAGGAGCTTAAGTGGCTGATAAGTGGCAGAGACAAGGTTCAGACTGGCTGGCTGTCTCCAGAACCTGAGTTGACTATTAATCCTCCAATGCTTTGACTGGATTAGATTACCTCTTTTCTAATTCTGAGAGTCTATGATTCTCTGATGCCGGGGCATTACAAACCTATCATGGCCCTCCTAAATTTGTCAAACCAATTCTCAGTCTTTATAAATATAGACCTAATGATACTTGCAGAGTCGATATTTAGGTCAAGATGGGATTATTATAAAGAAAAGATAACAAAATGAGTACAATCTGGCTTTACCATATGGTTAAATTCAGAATTGACCCTAAAAAAGGCAGCACTGTGCTTGTCAGACTTCATCATTCACAACGCATAAATGTTTTGATTTGCATGCAAGGGCTACAAGCCATGTTGAAATCAAGATTCCTTCAAATTCAAAGGAGTGAGAACTCAACTGGGCAGCTAAAGTCACTGGACCTTAGACGGGGCCTTGATCCTCACTTATGAAGCAGAGAGGACACGAAGGGGAAAGACTGACAAGGTTGTACTGAGGCTGTAAAGGTCTGGGTCTGAAAGACTTTGAGTGAGGACAGAGCTGAAACATTTGCCAGGAACTCAAGGAACAGCTACACAGAGGAGAAGTTGCTGGGCACGGGAGGGAGTGTAGGGAATGTTCTTTGAAGGCCACACTTGATGGCACGCACACAGCAGTGCTCTTAAGCATGGTTCCTGTTAAACCCAGGGAGGCACCATCCATCACTGAGAAAGTGGGGGGTGTGATGTGACCCGCCCCTGCTCCCCTGCGGCATAATTGAAAACCAAGTGTGGACAGCAATTCTCACAGCACTTGGTTTCGTTTCCTCATTCAGCTGGTGAGCCTCTCAGAAGGAAAGGGTTAAAAGAGAGGCCAGGTAAATTAAAACCATCTGCACTGACGGTTGCACACAATTAGAACAGCGTTCCCCTTAAAAAGGCAGAGGCTCCCAAACTCTGTGGATCCAACAGACCCTTTATGATGGTGGAGGTCGTTGGGGACCATCTACCCCCACCAGCCAGTCCCCACTTAAAAGAAAATAAGGAGGAAAAACCAGCGCGTTAGTGCAAATGGGAGGCACTTAAATGAGACACCAATGAGGTGATGTCTGGCTTTTTATTAATTACCATAAGTAAATTAATAACGCATGCCAGGAACTAAGGGAGAGACATTATCCTGTTGTAAACCCTTGGAGGCCACAAGCCATCCTGGGCCCCTGTGCTCTGAGAACCAGGGGGATAATGGGTTTTGGCCACACCTTGGTGCCCCCTCCTACCCTCGTCAGCTCACAGTTAACAGAGTTTTCTCAACAGACCTGAACCTGTGTGAGACTCGTGGTCTTGACCTGGAATCATCAAGGGGGGTCAGCCTTGTTATGTTCACACCACTGGCTCTGAGCACATGCAGATAAAGGAGGCATAGCAGCCATAAATAGCATTTGCTTGTACCAGAGGCCCTTGGACATGAACTTGTGAGGCCACAGTGAGGGATAGCACCGGATAACAGTTAAGAGCATGGACTCTGGAGCAGATTCTCCTGCCTGGAATCCTACCTCTGCCATTTACCAACCATATGGCCTTAGATAAGCCACTTTACCCGTCTGGAGCTCAGTCTTCTCATCTATTAAATGGGCATAAATAGTTCCTGTTTCAAGGGGCTTTCATGGGAATGAGGTGGGTTCATTTTAGAAGAGGATTTCTCAGCTTTGGCACTACTGATATTTGGGGCCAGATAATTCTTTGCTGTGGGGGCTGTCCCATGCATCTGAGGGTATTTAATAGCATCCCTAGCCTCTTCCCACAGATGGGAGTAGCAACCACCACTCCCTCTCATCTGTGACAATCAAAAATGTCTCCAGATATTGCCAAATGTCTCCTGGGGTGGGGGTAAAACTGCCTCCAGTTGAGAACCACTATCTTAGATTATGTTGTAGATAAAAATGGTCAAGTGTCAGCATTTACATACAGTGCAACTTATTATAAAGTGTTTAGTTAAAAATCTAGAATTTTTGTGTATGTATTTATATGCTTTATCTGGGGGAAAGGAACCCAGTGCTTTCAACAGATGCTCAGAAAAATAAAGCATGGAGAATCCTGGCCTGAGTTCAAACTTTCACCAACCAAACAGAATTTTTGGGTCCTTGTCTGTAAATGGGTACAACGATATCTACTTCCTTGGGTTCTTGGGAGGCTACAGAGAGGGGAATGTAAGTGGAATGCTTTTATACACTGAGAAATGTCACAGAGATGTCATTAGAACGCTGGCCGGCTGCCTTCTTGGAACTTAGGGGTCAAGGTTGGTGAGGGAGGCAGGACCCCTTTCACAGCAAATTCTTTGGATTTCTGAAAAGGTGTTGGGATATGAGAAGAGTATATATCTGGTGCAGTGTTGTGGAGATGTCGGAATGGGCGATGTGACTGGCTGGATGGGAAGGTTTCTCTGGAAAGGCAGAAACTGTGGCTCAGACAAAAGTTGAATAGGTGGCTTTATCTGGAGTGAAGGCCCTGGGGTGGATATGTCAGTGACTGGACTGGATCCGCACAGAACAAATGACAGCATGCTTTCTGAGCCCTGGTCCTCCTCTCATGACATTCCTTCTCCCACAGATGTACCGAGGCTTCACCAAGATGCCCCACGTGCAGTACATCCACACAGAAGCTTCGGAAAGTCTCTGTGGCCTGAAGCTAGAAGTCAACAAGTACCAGTACCTGCTGACAGGTAACAGCTAACTCTAGCATCTAGGCCAGGGTTTGGCCAAGGTCGACCAGTCCTTCGCTTCAGAAGGATAGAGAAGCAGTAGTTGACCCAGACGTGTCCTTAGGACCTTGGCCACCCACCCAGTGAATTTCAACTGAATTGAAGAAAAGGAGTATTGTGTAGAGTGCATCTTGCTTGGCCTATGGTGGGAACTCGAGGCTCTACACAGAGGCTGGGTTTTAGTCTTAGCTCCACCACCGACACCGTGGAGGAAATGTAGTTTTGCCTAGATTTTCAGTTTCTCAGCTTTACTATAGTATATAAATAAAAAGGGATTGCTAGTACTAGTACCTATTCCTCTATACCTCACAGTCACTCTATTTATTGGGTCTATCTTTGAAAGTTGCCCACCTTCAGGCAGTCAATGTGGGAAAGGGAAAAAAAGGATCAAAACCAAGAAACCACTGATGAGGGAAGGGACAAGTTGGCCTTAGTCCCAGCTCCAGCACTTCATGGGTTTAAGACGTTCTGCAAATCACTTAACCTCTCTGAACTTCATTTTCCCCACCTGGGAAATGGGAACACAGTTTGGTGTTGGGCAGGATGAAATAAAATCATAGGACTAGAAAGTACTTAGCACAGTACCTGGCCTAAGGTGGGTACTTAGGGGGTGAGAATTCTTTCGTGGCTGGGCTCTGGACAAAACAACTCTCCTCTTGTCCTCTTTCCTCCTCTAGGCCGTGTCTATGATGGTAAGGTGTACACGGGACTGTGCAACTTCGTGGAGAGGTGGGACCAGCTCACCCTTTCCCAGCGCAAGGGGCTCAACTACCGGTATCACCTGGGCTGTAACTGCAAGGTAAGCCCTGAAGAGGGCAGGCAGGGCGAGTGCTGGCTCATAGCCCCAGAAACATCAGTTCCTGCAGTACCGGGCACTGGGCCCTTGTGCTGAGAAGGGCATGCACATCGGGCCAGGGCAGAAGGACAGGTCTGAACAGGGGTGGTGAGGAATGTTGCCCCCAGGCTGAGCAATGAAGAAGGTGGGGGAAGAATGTCTTTCTGCTGTCATCTGCTGCCTCCATGCTGCCCACTTGGCAGCTGCTGGGTCACAATGACTCTTCAGCATCCCTGGCCCCTCCTGTGGTTCAAGGTTGTGGCAGGTGCAAGATCCTTATGCTGACAGGTCCTGTTGAGCAGTCTCAAGTGGGCTCACCAGGGCAGTTGCCTCATTGGTGGCCGCTGCCACAGGTGGGTGAGCTGGCATAGGGTTGCTGATACCAAATGCTGCAGAACGTCACTCCTCATTCAGGCCCAATTCCTTGACTCAAGCACAAGACCGTGGCACACAGCCTTCTTGCTATGGGAGGGAGCTCTGCTGTTCTCTCACTAATTCTCACAAAAACTCTGTGTAGTTTTAATTACTACTGTGCTCATTTTGCAGATGAGAAAATAGAGGCTCAGAGAGCTCAAGTAACTAGCCCCAGGTCACACAGCTCACTGAGTCTGATTTCTCTCCTAGGGCAGCTGGATGCCCAAAGTTTTAATCTTTTTAATTCCTCAATTCCCACAACAGCTGAGATCGCTCATCCTTGCCTATTGCCTTTTGAGAAAGAAAGCTCTCTCAAATGTCTAATTCCAACACGTTTGGGCTCTATAACCTGGAGCAAGTTACTTAACCTCTCTCAGCCTCTATTTTCTTATCTGTCAAGGGAGCTAAATCTGTTATGAGAACTAAAGAGGATAACATAGAAGCACTGAGCAGAGTATCTGGTACACAGTGGTGCTTAGTAAGTGTTAGTGAGTGTTAGTTACTTCTGTTATTTTCCCTAAGGGACTGATGTGGCTGGGCTCCACCTACAGTGGTATGCATCTAGACTTGAGGAAGCATCAGGACTGGGTCCACCATGACAGAGCCCACCAACCTTTGGCTGTTATCTAATTGCAGATCAAATCCTGCTACTACCTGCCTTGCTTTGTGACCTCCAAGAATGAGTGCCTCTGGACCGACATGCTCTCCAATTTCGGCTACCCTGGCTACCAGTCCAAACACTATGCCTGCATCCGGCAGAAGGGTGGCTACTGCAGCTGGTACCGAGGATGGGCCCCCCCGGACAAAAGCATCATCAATGCCACAGACCCCTGAGCACCAGACCCTGCCCCACCTCACCTCCCTCCCTTCCCGCTGAGCTTCCCTCGGACACTAACTCTTCCCAGATGATGACAATGACATTAGTGCCTGTTTTCTTGCAAATTTAGCATTTCGAACACTTAAGGAAAAGTCTATGCTGTCATATGGAATTTATTTGGAACCATCCTCCTGGCCCTACACTACTCCTTCTTTTTGGCCTTGACATCACCCATTTCTATGTGGGAATTTTTGGTGCCATGCCAGAAAGAATGAGGAATGTACACTCCTCTTCTTCGTGATGATATAATCTATTTTTTTAGGAAAACGAAAATTGAAAAACTACCCATTTGGGCATTGTAACACCTACCCCTCTCTCTTCCCCACCTCACCATCTCCCAGACCCTTCTCGCTTGGCCCTTCTCCTCCACCCAATACATAAAAGACACAGACAAGGAAGTTGCTGAGAGGTCAACCGTTTCAGGATCAGTCCAGGGCAGCAAGCGGATAGACTCAAGGTACGCAGATCTTATACATCAAGGAGATGCTACTGCATGTCCCAACCAGACTGTGCCTGTCTGTGTCTGCACATAAGAGTGAGGGAGGGAAGGCAGAGACGGCAAGAGAGGGTCTGAGAGGATGCAGCACACACAGTTCCCCCAGGCCAGTGCTGCTGGGGTTGACCAGATGTTTCTGAGTCTGGAGCAAGAAGCCAGGCCAGAATAACAGAACTTTCTTAGTTGATGAAGACTTAAACATCTGCCTGAGGTCAGGAGGCAATTTGCCTGCCTTGTACAAAAGCTCAGGTGAAAGACTGAGATGAATGTCTTTCCTCTCTCTATCTCCCACAAGACTTCCTCCTGGAAAACTCTTTGGTAGATTTGGCCAGGAGCTTGCCTTTATTAAGTTGGAGGAATAAACACACCGTACACTATCCACAGATATAGCCAAGTAGATTTGGGTAGAGAATACTATTTCCAAAGTAGGGTTTAGCTCACCTAGGGGGATGTGTTTGTATACACATTTGCATATACCCACACGGGGACATAAGCTAATTTTTTACAGGACACAGAATTCTGTTCATTGCTGTTAAATATGCCAGTAGTATAATCTCTTCTATTTTGTTGTTGCTTGTTTGAAGAAAATCATGACATTCCAAGATGACTTTTTTTTTCATTTTAATTAAAATCTGAAATTCTGAACACCCTTGACCTCCCTATAACTGGGGTCATCTGACCTCTGTCCCTCTCCTTTTCTCCTGCTTCATGTTTGGGGCCTTCATTTAACTGCCTTACTGGCTTGGCTCAGGTGGGAGATGAGAGTTAGTGTGGGTCAGGGGTCTGGGCACAGGAGGTAAAGCTGCGAAGTGTCCTGCCTCAGCTAGATGGCCACTTTCCTGGGTTTCGAGACAGCCTGCTCTTCTTCCCATAGCTCACTGGTGGGCAAACACCATCTCCTGAGGTCTTTACCTCATGGGATTAAAATCAGTGGTCACTGAGGAAGCCTGACTCTGCAATCAGCTGTAGAGTTTTTGTTGTGTTTTTTTTTTGAAATAAAACTATAATATAAGTTCTCTGATTAAATAAAATTATTTTAAGTTTAAGTATTGAAAGTGAGATGCCAAGAGTAGGTGATAATGTATATTTTACAGAGTTGGGGGTGGTAGGATGGTGACATTTAACATGATTGCTCTGTCCCTTTTTTCAGATTATGGGTATTTATCCTCTTAGTATTTGTATCTTCAGTTCATTCCACTTTAGGAAACAAAGCTGCCATTTGAAACAGGAGAAAAAAAAAAGAAGCAGAAAACACAGTGTAATGTCTTGCGTGCACAAACACACACACATGCACAAATGCCCAGGCAAGAACTCCTCAGTGAGAAGGCAGTACAGGCATCCAGCTTCTGTAGGATCCATTTTATTATCTTATGTCTTTCACCTTACAGTCATGCCATCTGGCAGGTGGAAAATAAATGGGAGGCTTTGCCCTCTCAATGCAGCAGTATAAGCAAAACGAGCCAAGGTCAGCAGGCCAGTGGTTCTTAAGAAGTAAGCCCCAGCCTTGGTGTTCTTAGATTTTCTTGATTTCAATTTCAAAGTCTTCTAAGGTGGAACCCCTGGTCCAACTCACACAAGTGCCCTGCCACAAATGGACAACAGCATCCCCTCTATGAAGCATCGGTGATTCTTGGTCCCTGGTGGGGCCACCTCCACTCACACAAGGCAGGACCTGGGGTGAGGCCTGAGCATGAGTCATCTGAAGTTTCCCTGCAGAAATGCTGGTGGAACCACAGTTCCATTTGTCAGGCCCTGGCAAAGAGAACAGCGGGTCCTGGGCAAAGAAGGGTCCTTTGCAAAGCAATGTTGGCAGAGGGCGGTTTTTGAGCTTTCTATAAGCTATAGCTTTGTTTATTTCACCTGTTCACTTACTGTATAATTTAAAGTCATTTATGTAGTTGAGACACTTCCGTATTTCAATCATATCGTGAATGTTTTATTTTGCTAAATCTTGTGTCATGTGTAGGCTTTAATATCTGTACATTGTGTTTAAGAGAAAAAAAATGAAACCCACATGCCGCCATTTTCCTGAATCAAATTCTACAGTGGAAAGGAGGGTAAAATACTTCTACTGTGCAGGCAGCTCAACTGGCAAACTGGAGAAATGAGAAGGAACTAGCACTTGAGACTCATCTATCCTCCTCCCTTTATTGGCATCCCAGTGCTTTCTGGAGTAGGAAGGAAGGGCAAATAGCAAGTACATTCATGTCCTTGCTCTATATCAACTGGCATTGGGCAGTGTGCTGGTCGTTCCCATTCTTCTTCCCCTGATCTTTGACCACCCAATTGGGAAGCCATAATTTCTTCTAAAAATCCAGAGCCATGGGAGCTGTGATTCCAATACCTCTTGGCCTCATCTGGCCATCTCTTCTGCATCCCTATCTACCTGTCCAGAAAGCACTACACCCAGCCTCTCTCCTCTCAGACCTGTGCTCCATTATCTGGTAGATAATATTGGAGACTCTTTTCCTTTGCCGTCACCCAGCTCCAGACCTACATCATGGGAGTTTAGGTACAGCCTTTGAGCACCATTTTTCATATGATGATTCTTGAGCAATTTAAGAAACAAATGGAACAACTCTGTCTCAGACACAATGTGGCCTCCTGAGAAACAGTACCCTTCCCTCCCCTGCCCTGGCCTTTCATCTTATGCTTGATGGTCACCAATATGGGTTGCCCCAAGAAGGCACCCGAGTGTTTGGCTCCTGGCTACCAAAAGTAAAAATATCACTACAATAGTTTTACACAAGAAAAACACTTTAAAAATCTGATGACAGAAGCAAAACAAAATGTGGGAGTGTATGGGAGATGGATATCAACAGTCTCCAAATTGGCTCTTGGGAGGTGTGAGGAGGGGAAGAAATTAAAGTCCAGTTCATGCTTTGAGGGGAGGGGCTTCATAGATTCTCCAGGCCCTCACCTTTCCCTTTAGCCAGTCTGCTGTCCTGAGACCCAGAAGTGATGGAGAGAAACCAACCAGAGAAAACCCTGTCTGGAAGGAATGTATTTGTTGCTAAATTTTGTAGCACTGTTTACAGTTTTCCTCCATGTTATTTATGAATTTTATATTCCGTGAATGTATATTGTCTGTAATGTTGCATAATGTTCACTTTTTATAGTGTGTCCTTTATTCTAAACAGTAAAATGGTTTTATTTCTATCACACACCTGCAGTTTCTTGTCTCCTTATATCCTGACCGCCATTGGGGGTAATATCGACAGTAGAGGGCCTTGGAAGCTGGTCCTGCCTATCCTGGCTGTAGGCCCATGCATGCTCCTCTCCATTCATTCACTTCGACAGCCTGAGCCCACCATGCTCTAGTCCTTTCTCAAGATTGGAACAATTTCAGGAGAAGCATTCTAGATTTCCCTCTGACTGCTAATCCTGCCCTGAGCTTTCTCCCGATTCCATGGCCAGGGTTCTCCATAGCTCTACAGAATCTGGATCTCTGTCTAATTAACTATTAGTAAGTAGTACAGCTATTCCCAGACCAGACACCTGACATGGCTTTCCCCATTTTCTTCCTAAGAATCTCACACCATGGAAGTGAGAGGGGAAGGCTGAAAACATCAGCGTCTGATGCCAAATGCCTGCCTGAAATTTCAAGTATGGCTCAGCCTAGTTGGGAATGCCAGGAACTCAAGAGGTCCCACTAACGGGTGAGCTCCTCCCAGAGCTTGCAGCTGGGTCTGTTATCCTCAATGGGCTGGGATGGCTGCAGACCCCTTACCCAACTTCCATCCCATTGTTGACAATGTTCCAGGGTATAATGCCCCTATTTTAAGCTACTCTACTTTTATCACCTATCATATGTCAGGCATAGCACTCTATACACATGAATACATTAAATTTCAAAAACCCAATGAGGCTGCCCCACTGTCATCCATAGTTTCCAGCTGAGGAACCCAAGACTCAGGTTAATTCATCGCTCAAGATCTAGTATGCTGGCAGATTAGGATTCAAACTTCTTCTGACTTGATTATAAACCTTGATTTTTCTCTACTGTGTTCATGCTTTGTTGGAATATGCCAGGTTCCACAAATCCTTCTTATTCAAAGCAGCACATCCTGGATACTAAGACTCTTACCAGATCAGATATAAGGGGAAAATAATCAATGGAAACCTCTCTGCTTGTTTTGACTGCTCCTCCTTGGAGCCTAGAGTCCTACCCATCAGTGTCTCCAAACAGAATTGTCCAGGTCAGCAGCCTGAGCCTGGGATTCTACATTCAGGCCGCGGTCCCCAGCTGGGACATATGGATACCCTATTAACTACTCTGTTCCCTAAGATTCACATTCCTCATGTAGCAAACATGGAGCCATGGCCCTGCATTTCCAGTTTAAGAAGACCACCAACCACACAAGCAGACACATCACAGGCTATCTCCAGCTACACAGAACTCTTTCACCCAACTTCCTCTGGCTGTGGGATGGAGAACTTTCCACCCTATTCAGAAAGACGTTAACCTTCCCACCCAGCTGTCCCCCAAATGAGAGGCTTTCCCATATGCTCCAAGCTAAACTCCAACCATTTCTCAGAGACAACTTCAGGTACATCCAAAAGTCAATATGCAAAGAGAACAGACAAAGAAACTGTCCTCTGATGATCAACACAAGTAAAATATTACTGTTTTTATTGAAATAAGAGTTGAAACCAGGTTCTGCCCCAGGGCTCAAGGGAAAAAACTTCCAACTTTTGAAACATCTTTTATCTTTATTATCAAACTTTGGCCCCAAAATGCCAGCTCAATTCGCCCCCAGATTTGCTGAAAATTCCCAATATCCCAAGGAATGCCATCCACCTTTGTCATTTACCTTGCTACCTAAAACTTTACCTGAAGAGTTGATTCTTTCCCCTAGGAAAAACAGGCATTCCCACAAGACATTACAACTCCTCCTTAGAGCCCAGGTAGTCAGCGAGTGACCCCTCAGCCCACTCCTCCATCCAAAACGATGGAAAACATGGACATCTGTGTTCATTCTGTATCATGAAGATAATCAGAGTAAAAAATCAGAGTAAAAAAGGGCACTCACCATTGGCTTATGGTTGGGGAAGAATGTTTGTTCCACAAGTGGGAACTTCTCAGGACCCAGGGAATGGAAGATCTTAATGAGCTGAGAGAACTAGGAGAGAAGAAGAAAGAGCATTGGTCCATCACTGTTATCCAGTATAGCGGAACCTCCCACTTGATCCCAGGCATCAAGTATCTGACAATTCTGAGCTGAGCTGCAGTAGCTAGTCCCTGTTTACAGGATAAAAATCAGATTCTTTGGCCAGAAATTCATCCTCTCAATCATCTGGTTGCATCAGCCCTTCATCCCTTCCAGGTTGCCGAGTTCAGCTCAATTACATTTAATGAGCATTTACTACACTCCCAGCATTTCACACAAGCACAACCTGCTGACATCCATGCCACATCCCCAGCCTACAAAGCCTTTCTTTCTAGAGAGGTAGGACTACATAAGAGTTTATGGTGTAGACTCTGGATTCAAATTTTCTACCAGTTACTAACTGTGTAGCCTGGAAAATAAATCCATTGGTAAATGGAAAAAACAGGAGATCCAAAAATACAAAATGTATGAAAAGCTGCCCCTGGTCCCTAGGACCACTTGAATGTTAGATCCCAGCTAACACGTTGAACAACAAGGATTTGAGCTGCACAGGACCACTTATATGCAGATTCTTTTCAGTAAATACAACCCAGTGCTATTAATGTATTTTCTTTTCCTTATGATTTCCTTAACAATATTTTCTTTTCCTTAGATTACTTTATTGTAAGAAAACAACATATAATACATATATGAAATTGTGTTAATTATTTATGTTATTAGTAAAGCTTCCAGTCAACAGTAGGCTATCAGTAGTTAGGTCCTGAGGGAGTCAAACGTTACATACAGATTTTCAACTGCACAGGGTGTTGGCACCCCAGCTTATGCACTGTTCAAGGGTCAACTCTATTTTTTCTGCTTTTACAGCGACACTCATTTCCACCTGCTTGAGCACCATCCCTTCCACACCTGGCTCCTCTTGCTTCAGCACAGCCTTGTTTTGCCACAGATGTAGCTACCATCTCCAGAGCTGGAGGGTAAGCTCCTGGAAGGCAGGTCTTGGACTTACATTTTCCTCCATTACCCCACACCACTCAGCACCCTTGGGAGCTCACTTAGTGCTTGGTACTGTGCTTTAATATTGGGATAACAAGATTAGCATGGAAGACCAGGCCTTGAGGGGAGACTATGGGCAGATGGCTGAGATAATAATGTCTTGCTGGAAGAAAGCAGAGGATTGAGGGGCTGGAAGAGGGACAGAGTAGGGGTCAGGATGACTCCCTGGAGCAGATGATGCAAGAGAAGATGGAAAGGTACTCTAGGTGTGCAGTGAGAGTAGTGCCCCAGAGACACTCAGTGGCTGTCATAGCTATAGTCTTGGGGTACAGGGGACAGTGAGAGAGGATGACAGAGGGTGATCCATGACAGGCTACTCGGAACCTTAAAGGAACTGGAAAAAGGAGCTTGGAATTTACCCAGAAAGCAAAAGGGTCATAAATGGAAAGAGCATGGTAAATTCGATCAGGAAGAAGGAGTAAGCTACAATTTGTGGCACAATGGCTAGAAAGGACGCTAAGTCTTGCACCAGATTGACTTGGGAGTAACTCAACACTAATGGCTCAAACAGAGAGAATGGGTAACTTAAGAACTTTTTGCATCACGCTAGAAATGGTCTGCAAACTCTTGGGGTACAGTCTGCAGGTGTGGTGCTACATGGATTCCACTTAGAGGGTTTGAGGGACCTTAGAAATATGGGAAATGATGGGGGATCCCTCAGTTTACAGATAAGGATGCTGAAGTCCAGAGAAAGAGAGTAAGTCTATGATCAAGCACACGAGTTTTGGAGATGCCCACCTCCAGTTTCCTCATCTGTGCAATAGAGATGTTAGCAATATGTACTTGTCAGGGTAGTTCTGAAGATCAAATACAGTATGTACATCAAGGGCTCAGTGCAGCATACAGGACTGAAGAATGGTAGCTGCTGCCATCACGATGTCCATGTGGAAAAACGGGGTGGGGGGGTTAATACTACCTAAGACCCTTTCTAGACAGTGGCATCAAATCTGGGATGCCATAGGCCAAAAATCTCAGGGTAGAATGAGAAGGAAATGAGAGCCATGATAATAGTGGTTAAAAACTCTCCATATCTACTAAATTAATGTATATATTCATTTAATAAATATTGAGTGCCAACTCTGCAGAGACCTTGATGGCACTCAATACTTACTGAGTGAATATAATAATTGTCCCCATGTATTGAGCGTATGCTTTGTGCCAGCCAAATGTATTCACCCATAATCCTACCAGAATGACCTTATTATTATCATCATTTACAAATATGGAAAATAATCTCAGAGAGGTTAAACAAATTGCTCAAAATGACATAGCTCATAAACTGAAGCTCCTGGAACTAGCCAATCTGGCTCCATAGTCCATGTTCTCAACCACTGTTTTATCACTAAGAGACCAAGCAGAGGGAAACAAGAGACAAGATGGCTAGAGCTCCACAGAGCACACTGTACATATCTCTAGCCTCCACATTCCCTATCTCCCTTCCCTGCTTTATTTTCTCTCTTGGCGCTTATATGACATATTATATATTTGGCATATTTATTAATATATTGTATGTACCCCTGCTCACTAGAATATAAGATATATGGGGCAGCGACTTTGGTCTGATCTACTCACTGCCATGTTCCTAGGACTTAGAACAGTACCTGGGACACAGTAGGTGCTGAATAAATATTTGTTGAATGAATGAATTGCTTCTAATAGGGAAGACAGACAATACACAACAAAAATGGATAAATATATCCTTCTAGATGGAGATAAGTATTGGGGGAAAAATAAAGCAGGGTAAGGGAGTTGAGAGTATTGGGGGAAATGGAGGGGTGGTATCCTAGGAAAAGCCTGTCTTACAGGTAACATTTGAATGGAAACTCAAATAAATCAAGGGATAAATGAAATTTATGAATACAAAGGAGGGAAAATCAAGACTTGGGGGTTGGGGAGATATGGCTTCAGGTTCTGGTTTCACCCCTCACAGTCTACATGACCTTGGGTGAGTTCCTTAGCTGCTCTGAAGCTGAGCTGCTTTTTCTGTCAAATGGAGTAGTGATGTCCACTTCTCATGATAGCAATAGTTTGAGCACCAGGCAAAACAATTTTCTGGTACACAGTAAGTGCTCAATAAATAGTGCCCACTGTTAACAAAAATGATGTGATTTAATATTAGTAAGAATAGTACCCCTCTTACCACTAATGTTATTTTAAGATAACACTATATCATACTATGTTCATACTATGTTGTTACATGATATTCGTGAGGCAATAATTACCAGAAGGGTCCTGGGGTCCAATCTGTTTATTCAGTTGCTTTAGAAAGACCCATTACTGAGGCCTCCATGCTGGAGGATGGGCCCATTTCAGGGCTGGGAGGCCACTGCCACCCCCCGCCCCACTCTAGGTCAGCCTGGCCCATCACCTACCACCCAGGGCTTGCTGCAGAAGTTGTAGACAGAGTAGAGGGAGTTGACAGCAGGCAATCCTCCATACTGGAGGCCGATGACCAGGCTTCGGTAATCTTCTCCCAGAGCCATGCTATAGGCATGCTGACGGACTAGGATGAAGTCTGGCTTGAAGGATCTGCAAAGAGAAGGGCCCGCAGCAGTGTTACTACATGGGGCATTGCTGAAACCCCAGGGCATCGGGCCACAGCCTGCGGGGGATAGCATTGACCTGGCATGGGCACCGCCAGCCCAGGGCCCTCAGTTCAGAATGGGGATGGAGTGGGGGAGTGTGGTTGGGGACAGTTGGATGCAAATATACAACAGCAACAAAATGAAAGGGCTGAAAACAACTCATATTTTATTCATTTATTTTTTTAGCTGGTTTTTTAGATTTTCTACATTGAATAAATACTCATTTATAATCAGAGGAAAATCTATGAAATAACTCAGTGAATGTACCTCCATTTTTATTAGGCAGCGCCTACTACCTACTGAATTCTCAGAGGCCCAAGGACATGGGCAATGCTGCCAGCAACTCCATTTTATAGAGGAACACTGAAAAAGGAAATTTTCAACTTTTAACTTTTGTGGGCCCTGCTCCTCGGCTCCCAGGCAAGCTATACTCCAACATCTACCAAGGTCAAAATGACTCGGCAAAACCCCAAAGCATGGGCTCTATGTCTGCCCCAAGCGCAGGTGGTGTACATCTGCTTTGTTAAAGAAAATAACCAAAAAGGAACATTCTGGACAAAAAGATAAGAAAAAGTAAGAAACTTCCCTGGTTCCCGTAAGACTCAAGTCATATAGCCTTGAAAATATTAGAAACTTAAGATAAGACCTGCAACTTTCTGAAATGTTCTTTGTCTAATAATTTTCAACGTTTTATGCAAAGTATATTTATATATATAAACCTACATCAAATGTTCCCTTACCAGAACACTCTCTTCTTTGTGAAGATTGTGTATCCCCTTGGGCTTGAATAACTCTTTTTTTTTTTAATTCAAAATTTGTTCACTTTGTGTCAACAGCACCCCCAAGGCTCACAAAGATTAAGTCACTTGCTCAAAAAGACATGGTGTAGGTACACGGCAGGGTCAGATACATGTAGCCTCATGGCCCTAATTCTCAACTACTATGCAGCGTGGTACGTATATATATTTACATATATATACAAAATATGTATACATTCATATATAACCTGTACATTTCAAACATGTCTTGTCTCTTTCAAGTAGCAGCCTCTGGAAAGCAGCAAGAACATTAATGTGATGGCTAAGAACATGGCAGTCTCTTTGCTGGGTCCCTTTGGAGACCTGATCCTGATTAGTGTTCACAAGCAGACCTGGGTAAGGTTGGGACTATTTCCCCACTTTGTAGATGGGAACACGCAGCCCAGAGAACTTATGAACTTCCCCCAAGGCACAAAGCTGGGAAGCCATGTGTGAACTCAGGTGATCTCACTCCAAGTCCATATAGTCTTCCCTCCAACACAATCGCTCCAGGTGAATTCACACACTGTTTTACTTGCACTGCCAAAGATCCATCTATTTCTAGATTCCTCACTTCCAGGTCACACAAGAAAATCAGCTTCACAGTGTGTAGGTGGTTTAACCTTAAAATGGTATGATCCAATTGGCTCATCCAGAGTTAGACACTTAGCTTCAAATAAACTGTTTCTTTTAAAATAATTCAAATGTAAGTTAAAATAACTGTCAAATGGAAAGGATTGTCCCAGTGGTGAAGAAGGAAAGAATGAGCTGCAGGTGTAGACACTTCTCAAATTGTTCTGAGCTTGGGTCTCCTTGTACACCTCAGGGCCTGGTGCTAGGGGAGCAGGAGCAAAATAAGTATGTGTTGAAGGAGTGAATTATGTACATGAACATCACCCCCTTGTTCCTAAAGGAAATGACAAAGGTCTCCCCCATGGAGTTGTAACTCATCCCAGAGGAATCAGGTGGATGGTGACATCTTGGGTATGGCTGACATTGTGCTCATGGAGATGGTCAATCATGTCACTCTGTAGTTAGGGTCAGAGTTGGGTTAGAAGCTTGGAATTATTATGTCTATATCCTTATTGCATTCTTAGAGCTGAACCAGTCCAACTAATGTATTTTACAGATGGGGAAACAGAGGCCTATAGCAAGGCAGTGATGTGTCCCAGGCAAAACCATGCCAGAGCAGTAGGTCACACTCAGGTCTCTCCTCTGGCTTTCCTGCTCTTTGTGCTCCACTTTGCTGGCTCTTACAGCAATAGAGAAGGAAGGGAGGAAGAGGCGAGTGGTGTGTCTCTAACAAGGATCTGATGATAATAGACAGCACTCACAAAATGTAACCATATTCTGTTTTTACCTCATTTTAAAAGTAATATACATTCATCACGTAAAAGAAAAAAAAGCTTTGAAAACACAAAGAAGTAAACAAAACTACCTGTAATTCTCGACTCAGAGAAAATTCCTAAAACCTTTTATGTGTCTCCTTATATGTACACTACAATCCAATTATCTATTTTTAATGTGTATAATATGCATTCATACTCATGACTGATTTCATGCTTCCACATAATATTATAGTGTGAGCATTTCTCTACTTAACAAAATATCTTCAAAAATATCGTTTCCTACAACCACCTAACAGTCTACTGAATGGATATACCATAATGAAATCAACTTATCATCCACTATTATCAAGTAGGCTGTTTCCAACACTTCACACACTTACATGTTTACACACAAGTCAATGCCTTCCTTTTTAACTATTTCCTTAAGAAAGATTTTTAAGAAGTGAGATTACTGGCTTAAGGGGTATGAATTTTTTTTAAGTACCCAAACATATACCACTTTCTAAAGGCATAAGCTGCCAGTTGCACATGACAGTGTCTATACCACAATGGCTTCCCCAGCATAGCAGTTTTTGAAAAATACATTTTTTTAAATTTGATAAGCAACTTCCCCCAAGATACCCTGTATCCCCACTGCTGTTTTAGTTTGCATTTCTGTGACTTCAGTGAGTTTGAGTACTTTCATTAACAATGTGCATTTTTTTTTTCTGTAAAATTCTGCTCACAGAGCTGTGTGTATAGGATGGTGCCCTTTATCACACTGTCCTGTGTGGCAATATTTTTACTAGTTGTTTATTTACTTTTTTTTTTTTTTTGTGGCTGTGCATCTTCAAAAAAACCATCCAAACACATTTTTCATCCCCTCCTAGTCAAATCTATTAGTCTTTCCCTTTTGATTTTTCTCTCTGCTTTGATGATCAGAGGGTCCTCCAGGGCCCTGGTTCTCACAATGAGACACCCCTTACCCCCAGGCAAACCTGGTGTCTCACTGGGGGTAACTCTGTTCTGCCCCAGGAGGAAATAATTACAGGTCTACCTCAAGATGCTATATTCAAAGTGCTCTTTCAAAATTCTACAGCCCTTCCCTGCTTAAAAACCCTCTCTAGGCTTCTTTCTGACAGCAGATCCTAGGCTCCTTACCGTGGCAACAAGACCCCTGTCAGCCTCTCTATCCTCACTTTTTACCTTTCTCCCTCCCTCACCTCCATTGAGCCACACTGACACCTTCTCTTCCTCTAATTCTCTCCCTGGACCCTCTTCCGCAGATGGTGCCCAGGGGCCCTCGTTCTCAACACTTACTCATCAGCTTGGGTTCATTTCCACAAAGATACCTGTCTTGTTCACTCTACTGAAATTTGCACCAAACTGCATATTGCCCTACTTTCCTTTTTTCACAGCTCTTGTGGCAATTTTATTTCTCTGGTTTATCTGTTTAGTTTTTTATTATCTGTCTCTTCCCTTTAAAGATGACAGCTCAATGAGAACAGAAGACCCGCTTGTCTTTAACAAAACAGAGCATACCAGTGTTGTTAAATGGATAACCGAGTTAATGAGCGCATGTGTAAATGAGGAAATAAATGAATGGGCATGAAGTGAAATGACCACTGGAAAAGCAAAGGATCTCTTTACTTGTACTCCTAGAGAAAAGAGCTGCTGCTCACAGTCAGAGTTGTCAGGATGTATCATGTGGCCCCTAATAGCTAGGGGCTACCTTACAAGGGAATATGCTCTGTATTCCTGGAGATATGTTAGCATCATCAAGAAAGTTTTAACCCTAGGGTATTCAAGATGGACCCCATGACCTCTTCACATTCTCAAGTATAATATGTGAAAAAATTAACATTTTCTATGAGTGATGAATCTGGGCAAACCAGGTATATGTTACGGTTCACTGCTGCATTGAATGCACAGGGTCCTTCCTGACAGCCTGTGGTATGAGGGATTTGCAAGGAATGCAGAAAAATTAGTGACTTGAACCAGGCGACCTGTGGCATGAAGTCCCTACCTCCATACCCAGCACCCCAGCTTCTCTATCCAGTCAGGGAATGGCCAAGTCCAGATATCACCTCAACATCCAAGGGTGTAGCCACCAGCAAGTCTCAGGCCCTGGCAGTGGGCCAAACACCATGATAGAGGCTGGAGACTCTGAGAGAACAGGGACATGATCCCTGTTTTTAGGACACCCACAACCCAAGAGGAGTTGGGTGCAATTCTAAAGGACTAGGACTCATGAAGTGCAGCAGTAAGTACGTGAAATAAAGAAGCATGTAGGAGGTTCAAAGGTGGACCAAAGATGTATTCATCTCTTTCTGGAGGTGAATGTGGGTAAGCGTGTGCTATAAGGCTTGGGTCTTGGAAAGAAGAGTAGGGATTTGTCATGTGGGCAAGGTTTTGCAGATGTTCCAAGTAGAGCGAATGGCCCCTGTATCCATCCTTTTCTTCTGAGTTTTACGACTTATTAAGTTCCCTTTGTCATCTACACTGATGAATTGGGTCGGTTGCTTGCCATCACTCTTGCTCTGACTGATAATGGGAGGAAAGGGCAAAGTTTGCAACTGGTTAGAGGGCTGGAGTATAAGGTCTGAGGTAGTGGCAAAGATGAGGCTGGAAATGAGCCTCTTCCTGCATCCTTGTCTCCACAGTCCTACTGGGTCCAAGCCCTGTGTCTTTCATGCCTGGGCAAGAAGGCTGCCTTCAATACCACACATCCTAGCTGGAGCCTATACCTGGGTTTTCTTGTTCTTTCAGCTCTAGACTTAATATGAACTAAATTATTTGGGTTCCTGATTCCAGATCTTTCACAGAGTGGCTTTAAGCATTAGAGAGTATCGAGGACAACATATAATTAAATGGTAGAGATGGGACAGGTGATACAGTGCCAAGAGATCACGGGGTGCACCAGGCAGTGTCAAGAGGCAAGCAACCAAAGGCTGAGTGATTTTTTAACCACCAGAGAAGTGTAATGATTCCCTCAAATATGCAGAAGAGGGACTGTGGCAGCAAGAACAGATCTTGGCTAGGCTTCACCTGGGACATAAGTTAATAAGCAGAAGCCTCAATATTCTCAGACACTTGACTGCAATTTTGTAATGGTCACTTGGTTCCCCAACAGTCGGAATGACAACGGGTGGTGATGCTGCTGATTTTGGTCACATGTTGACCCATCATACCCAGATCTGACCCCAGCCATGCCTGGGAAGGCTCCAGACTTTCTGACATTGGTGTTCACCAACAGAGAGGCGTTTGGTTCCCTCTGAAGTTTCTCCACACTTCTTGATCCTTCTCCATCCCCCTCCATGTCTGAAAATTCAACCTTGGGTACAGAATCCAGAGAAAAGAGACCAAGAGAAGTGAGCACAGGAGAGAAGAAGGGAGGAGATCAAAACACGGCAATGATCTCCATGCTCCTAAAAGCTTATGGATCACTGTCCTGCAACAAGGATAGAACAGAGAAGATTGTGTACACTTTGCAGACATAGGACCACATGGAAGGGCTTTGGGAATTAGGGATGCTTCCCGCCAGCCTGAGGACTGCAAGAAATTAGTCCAGGCTGAAAAGAAATTAGGTGGCAGCCAACCAAGAGTCTGGCAAAGAGCGGACAACAGGATGCTGCAGTGAGGCCTGTGGGGCCTGCACGGTGGCTGCCAGCTGCACGGCATGATGACGGTGGGAAAGGGGCCCCGTGGGGTATACGGACAGCCGGGCTTTCTGAAGAATCCCGGGGCCCCCTTTGTGAACCATCAGGAGGTTAATAAAACACAGACATGACTTGCTGGAGGAAGGAGGCTTCCTCATTTCCCTTCTCCAGAATCTCCGTCTCTCTGTCCTGGCCTCTTCCTTCCCTTCCATTTCAGAGAAGGAGTTCTCACTGCTCTATCCTTGCTCCATCCTCCTCCTCCATCACTCTGGGGATCCTACATGTTATGAATTACACTGTGTCCCCCAAAAAGATACACTGAAGTCCTACTCCCTGTTACCGGCAAATGTCAGTTTATTTGGAAATAGGTCCTTGCAGATTTAATCAAGTCAAGATGAGGTCATACTCGAATAGACTGGGCCCTCATCCCATGCCTGGTGTCTTTAGAAGAAAAGGAAAATTTGGACACAGACCCACAGGAAGAGTCGAATGCCATGTGACAAAGGAATCAAAGATTGGAGTGATATGTCTCTACCCCAAGGAATGCCAAGAACTGCTGGCAACCACGAGAAGCTGGCAAGAGGCAAGGAAGGACCCTCACCTGCATCCCTGAGAAGGGAGTGTGGCCCTGCCCACACCTTGATCACAGACTCGTAGCCTCCAGAAGTGTGCAAGACTACATTCCTCTTGCTAGAGTACCCAGCCTGTGGTGCTCGGCCACAGCAGCCTGTGGACACAGGCACACTGCACACCTAGCCAGCATCTCCTCGTCCTAGCTGCCTTCAGAGCTTCCTGGCTTCCTTTCCTCTTGTGTGTGGCCCCCACAGCCACCTCCCCACTTCCCAAGACAACAACCCCAACCCCAACAACAAGAAACTTCAGCTTTAAGGCTGGAAATGAACTGTCACTGTTGGTTAAGGAATGTTTGTATTTACATGAAAGAATTAACAAACCAACACATCAATAAATGCAAGGAGATGCGTTTGGAAGGATGTTTACCAAAATGCTAATCTGGTTATCTCTGAAGGGTGGGGTGGAAAATGGGGGTTATTACATTCTTCTTCAGATTTTTTGTTACTATCTGTATTTAAAAAGGCGGGAAACAGCATTTTTACAACCAGGAAAAAACAATGAGGTTATCTTCACTTTGGAAAAAAATGATAAATATAACAATGATGTAATATCATGGAAAATGCTTATGGGACAATTTCGTGTGACATAAAACAATAGAAAAGGGAACACAGTAAAAATGATAGTCCTGGAAGAAGAGATGGAAAATTCCTAATTTGTTAAGGTGGTGAGGCTGCAGGTGATTTCTTTTGTTTTGAAAATTTCCATTGACCAAGTTGACCCTTGAACAGCTTGGGTTTGAACTGCTCAGGTCCACTTATATGCAGATTTTTTTTTATAAACACAGTACAATAATGTAAATGTATATTCTCTTCCTTTGGATTTCTCTAATAACATTTTCTTTTCTCTAGCTTACTTTATTGTAAGAATATAGAATAAACATACTACACAAAGTAGTTGTTAATTGACTTTATGTTATTGATAAGGCTTCTGATCAATAGAAGGCTATTAATATTTAAGTTTTGGGGGAGTTGGAAGTTACAGACAGATTTTTGACTGTGCAGGGGATCAGCACTCCTAATTTCCGCGATGTTCAAGGGCCGACTCTAATACAGTTTGGGCATTAACTAAAACTTTAGGCTGGCATTGATAAATAAATGAATGTGAAGCAAGCCCTTCTACTTGGCATGGCGGCCATATAATTAGCCTCTTATTCCTTCCATGGCTACAACTGTTGGATCGGGCCGTCTATGCCTGTGAGTCCCAATTCCCATGTACTCATCCCCACAACCCTCTGCATCTGGCTCAGCCTCCTCTCCACCTCTGTGAAATCACATTGAGGTCACTCCAAAATGCCAAACTGAGAGGCAATGAATGGCCTCACTTTCCCTGATTTCTAGTAATAGCTAACATACCATGAGCCTCTATTCTAAGCCCTCTGTATATCTTCATTCATTTAAATCTGACAGCAGGTGTTATCATCCCCATTTTCCAGATAAGGAAACTTGAGGCACAGAGTGGTTAAGAAACTCACCCAAGTCACACATCTGTTGGTGGTGTAACTATGAGTCGAATCTGATAGCCTCCTGGCTCTAAAGAAGGGTTTCCCAATCTCTGCATTATTGATATTTAGAACTGGATAATTCTTTGTTGTGGAGGACTGTCATTTCGTGGTGTCAGGAACACCCCTGGCCCCTAACTACTAAATGCAATAGCACCCCCATGCCCAGTTGTGAGAACCAGAAATGTCTGGAAACATTGTCAAGAGTCCTCTGGGAGGCATATTTCCCCCAGTGGTGAACCCCTGCTGTAAAGCTCCTCCATGGTCTCTGCAGCATGATCTTTGTCTTCCCCTCCCAAACCCTTCCTCACTGCCTCAAAGACACCCTCTCCCCTTGTTTCCCAGCTACTTCTTCCTCGCTCCTTCACTTCCAGCCTTCCTGTGGCTTTTTCTCCAAGGCTGCATGTTGATTCTTTGCCTATGGAATCATCTCTGTTCAGGAGATTCGCCACCTTGCCCTCAAAGGCAATAGTGAAAATGACTCTGGTTTACAGAGTAGTTCCTCTGTGCTGGATGTCATTTTTAAGCTTTTAATTAAGCTATCTTTAATCCTCACCATGATCCTACATGGAAAGGAGTATTTTCAAGGAACTAAGGCAAGGAGAGATTAACCAAAGCAAGAACAAGGTCCACGTGAGACTCGTGTGATTCAAAGCCAATGTGCATAACCATTATGCAACTAGCACTGTCTACCCACCTGAATACTCAGCACTTCACACTCTCTGTACTGGGGCCCAAGTTATGAGCCTCCATCAAAGTGGATCACTTGACTTCTCTTACCCACCATGCTCCAAGGAGCCCAGGATCTGTCACCCTGAAGTCATCTGCAATTCTTCTCCCTGACGCCAACTGTGTAAGAAGCCGCCAGTGTTGCAGATTCTCCGGTCCAGAAGTGTCCCCTTCTTGCTCTCATTTCCCTCCCATTGCCTCATTCCCGGGACACCTCAATAGACCCTCAGCTCCTAGTCCCTGGGGTCACAGTCCCTTACTTTATTCCTCTGCGTAGCACAGGGCCTGGCTCATAATCCAGACTACTGAGTGTTACTCAATTTCCCTGCCTCTACCCCAGGAATTCCCAAGCTAAATGCCACAGGGCTCAAGCAGGTGACCTCAGGGCTGGATGAAGTGCACTAGCCTTGTCCAGTAGCTTTTTCAGTAGTATCCTTCCAACACACACTCTCTTTGTTTCCATAGTAAACACATAGAAGATTCTTAATTTCCACAATGTACTCCCTGGCCCTTTTGGCACACAACTTGCTCCATCTTTCATTTTCCCACTTTTGATAATGACTCGAGTACAAGAAACATTTCATACTTCTGCAGGCAAGCATAACCTCTTTGATAAATGGCAGCTAATGCAGGCCTCTGTAGAGAACAAGAGGGAGTGGAGGGGGCTGGTGAATGGGAGAACAGCCTGAGCTCCAGCTGTTATGGCCACGTAGTAATGAGGTCCCAGGTGGCCCTAATGACTTTTTGTTGAAGCCCAAATCTGGGTATTTATATAAAATCCTCAAAAACTTAAATGTTGATGACTCATTCAAAAGAAGTCTTAATACAAAGGTAGTGATCTTCAGGGGCACATGCACCCGAATGTTTATAGCAGCAATGTCCACAATAGCCAAACTATGGAAAGAACCTAGATGTCTATCAACAGATGAATGGATAAAGAAGATGTGGTATATATATATATATATATATATATATATATATATATATATATATATNTGAATGGATAAAGAAGATGTGGTATATATATACAATGGAATACTATGCAGCTATCAAAAGAAACGAAATCTTGCCATTTGCAACGACGTGGATGGAACTAGAGGGTATTATGCTGAGCGAAATAAGTCAATCAGAGAAAGACAATTATCATATGATCTCTCTGATATGAGGAACTTCAGGGGCAGGGTGGGGAGTTGTGGGGGTAGGGAGGGAAAATAATGAAACAAGATGGGATGGGGAAGGAGACAAACCATAAGAGACTCCTAATCTCACAAAACAAACTGAGGGTTACTGGGGGGTGGGAGGGTAGGGATAGGGTGGGTGGGTTATGGACATTGGGGAGGGTTTGTACTTTGGTGAGTGCTGTGAAAGGTGTAAGCTTGTTGATTCACACACCTGTACCCCTGGGGCAAATAATAAAAAATAAATAAATAAATAAATAATAAAAAATAAAAAGCAAACAAACAAACAAAAGAAGTCTTAAAAATCGCCATGTAGATTGGCACCAAAAATAAATAAACCAGGATTTCCATGGGAAAACGCTCATGAAACTCAAGGCTGCACCTAAAGGGGTCCATGGCAACCCAACTCCAGCAGACAGTGGCCATGTGGAAATACTTGGGTCTGGTTTTTACCAAATCCTCTATTTTTAAAATAAAGCCAGAAACCTGTCTTTTAGGAGATCTTTTGCATGATATCTGCCGTTTGTAGAAGTGCTGGACCATACTGGGTGGGCAAACCCAACTTGCCTGGACAGGGCATGTGGTCTGTAAGTGGTCAGTGCATGGTCTGCAACTTGGGGAGGTAAATGTTCCCACTGCCAACCACTTCTGCATTCCATTCCCAGACTGATCTTCAAAACCTGCTTTCTTCATGCCACTTGGCTGCTACTCAAAACCCTCCAGGAGTCTTTCCTCCCTATAGGTGGGAGTTCTTACTTCTTCACCTGGCACTCAGTGCTCCCCAGAAAGTGGTCTGGGTCTCCTTTTGGCTGCATCTCCTCTCCCTGGCCCCCGGCTCTGCTGCCTTTCATATTCATCTACTATCCGCTCATGATGGGCTCTGTCCTTGCCACTCCCCATGCTTAGAAATCTGCCCCTCGAAAACTTGCTCAACTCAAATCCCACTTCCTCAGTGATTTCTCCTTATATTCCATTCCTGTCACCCTCAGCTGTGTCTTAGTCATGTGGAAATTATCCACATGATGTCTTCTGACAGCTCACAAATTGTGGCCTCCTACTTAACTCCTCACCTGTTCGAGGGTGTCTCCTGGGGACAGAGGTCTTGCCTTACCCCTCAAGTCTCCTCTTCACAGTGCCCAGAGAGATCCTTGTAGGACCCACATCTGAGCATGTCACTGTTCTGGACAGAGGGTTCTGGATGCTGCCCACTGCTTGCAGATCAAAGCCCAAACACTCTTGAATGATATACAAAGTCTTATATCCAGTATGGTTTTGGTCTACTTCTTGAGTTCCACTGTGGCCATCCCCTAGGATATGCTCTACACTCCAACCACAAGGGACGACAGCTGTCCCCCAGAAGCCTTGATTTGTCTTGTGTTTGAAACTCTGTACACCCTTGGGAAAAATGAAAGGGATCTCAAAGGACCACTCAGAGAGAGCATTGTGGAAATTAAGAATATTCCTAAGTGTTTAATATGGAAACACAGTGAGTCCAGAAATACCCTTGCCCACCTGCCTGCTTTTAATGATCTTTAAAAGCTTGCTCTTAATAATACCTCCCCTGTAATATGGGCTGGTATTATTCACTTCTTGGGAAAGCTAGTGTTAACTAATCAACACCCACACACACACACTATGAAAATGGTGAAGCTCTCTGTAACAACCAGGGATTGGTGTATATGTTTGTGGATCCTTCCCTGAGTGCCTAACAGGTGTCCAGTATACAGTAGGTGCTCTAGAGATTCACATGGAAAAGGAGTGCACTCTGGCTTTACTTCTCAGGGTCTTAGACCATCTAAAGTCAACAATACTTCAACAATTAGCAGGAAAAAAAGAGGATCTGAAGATGCCAAAATGGCAGGCAGAGTGAGGGGGAAAAAAGCAAGACATGAGCTAGTCCAGCTCTGCCCCTGACTTGTCATGGGTCTCTGAGACTGCGGCTTCTCTCTGGGCCTCAGTTTCCTTATTGGGACAAAGAAAGGTGGGCTAAGTGACCTCCGAGGGCCCTTTCCTGGGATGACTGCCTCCAATCCAGACTCAAAACAAAGGCTTTCAACACCCACCTCCCTGTTGTGCCTGTCCAAGTTCCCTTGTGACATTCTGTCATGTAGCAGTAGTTCATAAGAATCAAGATTACCAGCTACTGAGTACTTGCCGAGTGCCAGGCACCTATAAGGAGCTTTTCAAGCCTTATCTTTTCAAATCCTCACATAAAGCCCATGTGAAGTAGGTACTTATCTAGGGCTGGGTCTCCTAGAAGCCAAGCCCAAAACAAGCTTCCAAAACGCTGTGATTCCAGGAGGGAGGGTGTGCTCTTGAGACAAAGCCAGAAGGGGGTGAGGGAAGCAGGACAGGAAGGGGTGTAATTGTGAGTAAAGCCCAGTCTTAGTCTGATCTACAGGGCTGGCTCTGATGCTGTCTCACCTGGAGGGAAGAGGCCTCAGTTTTTACATCCCCAATATCACGCAGTTACCAACTCCCCTGACCGAAAGGGGAAGGATGACACAGGGAGTTAGCCTTTGGATTATCTTAGGGATGCAGCTGACATCAGCCCATCAGCCAAAGGCTCTTTAGAACCTGGAGGTAAAACTGTTACTGGGGCGCTCACAGTGCTGGGGGATGGGGGCACTGGCTGGCAAAGTGCATCGGAGCAGAGAACCACAGCTATCTCAATAACACTACAATTAGCCCATTGTATGGATGTGGAAAACCAAGACCTGGAGTGATTCAACAGGCAGGATGGAGGTTTGTATGGAGGTACGTACAAATCGCATCTCCCATAAACAGGCCCCACCCCTGAAGGCCCCATCTGCCTATGTTTTCCCCAGCACCCAGAACGGTGAATAGGGACGGAGATGTGCTTGGAATGGCTGAGTCTGTGAGCTGCTGCTTGTTAGGGCTGGGGGTTTGGGGGCCTTGGGGTGTCATGTCTCTGTGAGGCAGGGGGGGTCAGTACTCACCCCATGTGGGGGCTGCCCCACTCTCCAACAGCTGCCTGGGCTCCAAGGGCTGTCAGCGGCCTGCTCCATGCCTGCTCCACGCGGGGCAGGCCTCCTGCCAGGCTGCTGGTCCGGGAAGGGGAACATTATTCATCAGGGAGATAAGGCAGCTGATGAGAGATGGACCTCAGAGCAGCTGTTCCTCAGCAGCGGCTGGAACGGATGCTGGAGAAGTGGAGGGGAGGGGAGGATGGGGGACAGCCCATTTTGAGATAAAAGATGATGGTCCTGCTGGGAGGTGACGGGAGAACACATTTCCAACCCAGGCTGGGCGGTAGTGTATACTTGTACCCAAGGCTTCCCCACAAATATTCATGCCTGACAAGCCACATATGTGCTTCTGTCAGGTTAACTATTGAACAAGTCAGGAGGCCCTCTTATCAGCTCACTCAGCATGAATATCCACCTGGTGTGGTACACAGTTCCCAGGAAGACTCCTTCCCCAAGCTAATTGCTCAGTGCAAGCATCTTGGGGCCCAGGAAAGCTAAATGGTCCTGTCTGGGCTACAGCCTTAAATCACTCGTTTCCTGCCTCTGGGGCAATCAGGTGGCAATGACTTCAGGGAGGCTAACCCCCTTCCTGTTGTCCCAGTGGGTCTCCCCTCTTTTCTCAAAGCTGGACTATACATGGTGGAATTTTCCAGACTGGGGAGCAAGTATGGGTGACGTTTCTTTATTTTGGGGTTTTTTTTTTTGTTGTTGTTGTTGATGATGTTTTGAAGGGAGCCATTAAAAGAGACCCTGAGGATTTCCTGGCAGAGGAGAGTTGAATGTGAGGTCTGTGAAGGGAAATGGGCTCCCAGGTAGGTTCACGGACGGTGTCTTAAGCTCTTAGTGGTCTTCCCTGATGTGCCCTGGCCATCTCTCCAGTCTCCTCCCCTGCCCATAGGTCACCTTCCTTTCTGACCAGACTGAAGGGTTTCCTCAGAAGCCTGGGTCTCCCCTGCTCTGTGCCCTGCAGTGGACTTTTCCACGTTGACCTCTGGGTAACTTTATTCTATCTTAGCTGTCAGAACGGGGTGGTGGTGGGGGGGGTGTACAGAGGGTTCTTTAAAAGTATGTGTAATAGGATACTCTATTTATAAAGAATATCTAAAACAAATGCAGCAGAATGTTAAGATTCAACAAGCAGGGCCATGAATGTACAGGTAACATTGTTTATGAAGCATGTAGTGTATGTGAGGACTTTTTGTTTTTTTAAAAGATTTACCTTAATTAATTCTGACAATTACCTTTTTGAGGTAGGTGTTTGGTTAAAAAAAAAAAAAAGACAGAGGCACAAAGGGGTTAAGTGACTTCTCTAATGTTACACTACAGAGGCAGGTAGTCTGGCTCCAGAATGGCAGCTTAACCACCTCAGTATATGGGTGTTTGTTATAGTATTCTCTGTACTTTTTCTATGCATGAAATAGTTTAGAATTGTTTTTTTAAAGGCTCTGAAGTATATTACACAGCCATAAAAAAAATGAAATCTTGCCATTTGCAATGACGTGGATGGAACTAGAGGGTATTATGCTAAGAGAAATAAGTCAATCAGAGAAAGACAATTATCATATGATCTCACTGATATGTGGAATTTAGGAAACAAGGCAGAGGATCATAGGGGAAGAGAGGAGAAAATGAAACAAGATGAAACCAGAGAGGGAGACAAACCGTAAGAGACTATATCTTAGGAAACAAACTGAGGGTTGTTGGAGGGTAGGGAGGTGGGGGGATGGGTGATGGACATTGGGGAGGGTATGTGTTGCAACGAGCACTGGGTATTATATAAGACTGATGAATCACAGACCCATACCCCTGAAACAAATAATACATTATATGTTAATTAAAAAATAAAAAAGCAGCACAGCAAAATGCAAATATTTGTTAAATTGGTGTGTTCAACTATACGTTTAAAATTATTCCAAACTTTAAAAAATGTATATGAATATTTCAAAAGAAAAAGAAAAAAAGTCCTCAGTGTTGTTGCCACTTCTTCTCAGAAACCTTCTGGAGCCTCCTCAAGCCCCTTCCTCACCTGCCTCTCTAAGATCTCTCTCCTCTGTAGTATTCTCAAGGCCCTTATCATATCACATCCTAGCTGTAGATTTATTTCCTGTTTCTGGGCTGTGAACTCCACCAGGGAAGGGGTGATGTTGGATTTATATCTGTATTTCTAGGGCCTGGCCTATTGCAAGAAATCTAGATGCCCCATAAAATTCTTAAACTAAATGGAGCCACTCCAGGGGCCCCCATGGGTGAAGACTGAGCAGCTGATGGAGGTGAGGCTGTGGAGGGTGGAGGGAACAAACGTAGTCCCTGCCCTCCCTGCTGGAGACATATGGCAATAATTTTTAGGACTATCACCCAGTCAGGGTTTCCAGCATAAATGCTTCCAGCTGCACCTTTCGCTGTGCACAGGAACTTCTTAAGACAGGATCTTGGCTGCTCCCAGTTCCACTCACATGCCCATCAAAGATGTAGAGCATAGAAGCAGCTTTCGAGGAAGCCATCTGTGCTTTACCCATTGCATCTCAAACTGTGACTCTGCTGGTTTGGCAGTTGCCAAATCAACCCTCTGCAATTTGGCTTCTTCCTTCTAGCGCAGGGGCCCTCCATCTTGGCAGCGCATTGGAATCACCTGGGGAGCTCTCAAAACTATTAACAGCTTGTCCTTCCCTCTCCTCCCCCTGCCTTCAGATATTCTGATGTGATTGGCTTTAGGCTGGGGATTTTTAGAAGCCCTCCAGGTGATTATAATGGACAGCCAAGGCTGAAAGCTTCTGTTAGGTGCTCTCTGCATACCACCAGGTGAACTGTGATGGCATCTTCATTCAATGCACTGTTATTAAGCATCTATTATTTGACAGGCATTGGGGAAGGAAGGAGTTTGAGATCTCAGTCCCACACAGCAGCCAAATTGAGCAGAATTATTTAGCTGGTTTTGATGTGCATAGATCACATAGTCAGATTGGGAATGGTCGGGCCTCAGTACCTTCTGAGACCATGTCAGATACCACTGATTGGTCTAGTGCAGAATGATTGTCAATAAATGGCTGTTGAACAAGAAAGCAGGGTATGTTCCCCCAAGGCTCAGCAAGGGGATAGGTTCATTATTTCTCCTGCTGGGTGGGACTTCATATACTCAATGCCATCCAAGAGACATATCAGTGTGCAGTGATCACATAAAGCCAAGTCTGGCTGGACCTGGGCAATGTATCTAAGGATTTAAATAGACTTCTTAGAGGGTATTATGCTGAACGAAATAAGTCAATCAGAGAAAGACAATTATCATAGGATCTCTCTGATATGAGGAACTTCAGGGGCAGGGTGGGGGTTGTGGGGGGTAAGGAAGGAAAAATAATGAAACAAGATGGGTAGGGGAAGGAGACAAACCATAAGAGACTCCTAATCTCACAAAACAAACTGAGGGTTCCTGGGGGGTGGGAGGGTAGGGATAGGGTGGATGGGTTATGGACATTGGGGAGGATCTGTGCTGTGATGAATGCTGTGAAAGGTGTAATCCTGATGATTCACACACCTGTACCCCTGGGGCAAATAATAATAATAATAAAAACATAAATAGACTTCTAACAAAATTTTAATACTGCTGGTGCACAGACACCTCTTTGAGTATGACTGTCTAAGGCAAACACTGCCTAAGCACACATGAGTTCATTTAATCTCTCCAATAACACTTGAGGTTGATTAGTGGAGCATTCTAGGCATGGACTTTGGGCTCAATTCCTGCTTCTATACCCACTTAACAACTATGTGATCCTGGAACAGTAGTTAATATTTTGATGCCTCAGTTTACCCAGCTATAAAAACTAGGATGGTAACAATAACATGCAGCTTGTAGTGTTGCTACAAAGATCAAATGAGCCAATCCAGATAGAGTTGAGGCTGGCATCTGGCACGTAGAGAGCCCTTGATTAATGTTATGTTAGCTAAATATTGATTCTGAGAGGTAAGGAGCATTTATTTAGTGACACCAGAGTTTCTGTAAATATTATTTTTTTTTTTAAAATGTCTTTACAGCTTAAAAATAGGGAATTCAGGGTGCCTGGGTGGCTCAGTGGGTTAAGCCTCTGCCTTTGGCTCAGGTCATGATCTCAGGGTCCTGGGATCGAGCCCTGCGTCAGGCTCTCTGCTCAACACGAGTCCTGCTTCCCCCTCTCCCTCTTCCTGCCTCTCTGCCTACTTGTGATCTCTCTGTCAAATAAATAAATAAATAATCTTTTAAAAAAATAGGAAATTCATGTACATGAGATCACATACAGCAGCCCTGCTATATGACCACCTGATCCCTGCTGCTTTCCCTCAAGAAGCAGATCTTGCCAGATGTTTCCATGTTGTAGCTCCACCAGTGGGTCCCATAGATTTCCTGCCGTTGATAGCAACAAGCTTCTCACAGTGCTATTATCACTTCAAGTCCTCAGTGGTCCCATCCCTGGTGGAAATTCTGTTTAGGGTCTTGTGTTCACCTTCCCAGTTCCTTGCCTGTACCACCACAATCCTGGCAAGGAACTTCACATGCTTTTCCATTACCATGGACTTCAAAGTTTTCTGTATAGTGTTCTGACTCTTACTTTTCTACATAACAGCACCTCTTGGAAATCTTTTCATATCAGTACAAATGCAGATACTTCTTAATTTTTTTTAAAGATTTTATTTATTTGACAGAGAGATAGAGAGCACAGGTAGGCAGAGCAGCAGGCAGAGGGAGAGGGAGAAGTAGGCTCTCTGCTGAGCAGGGAGCTTGATGTGGGACTCAATCCCAGGACCCTGGGATCATGACCTGAGCCAAAGGCAGTCACTCAACTGACTGAGCCACCTAGGGGCCCCAGATACTTTTTAATTGTGTCTCACTATATGGATTTTTGCTAATTTATTTATCCAATCTCAGATGGACAGTTAGGTTGTTTCTAATCGGTGGCTATTAATAAACACTTCTGAGAATGAAACTAATCTTGGCACATATAACATCAATTGCCTGCCATACAATTTTGAATGTAATACAGTATCAATAAGTATTTATTATAGATTGTTATATCTATATTGTATATATTGTATATAGATTGTTACATTTATTATAGAATGTTATATACCATGGAGTGGGGTGCAAAAAAAGATGTTTGACAGTATTGG
Organism: Ailurus styani; assembly: GCA_002007465.1. Classification (NCBI taxonomy): domain Eukaryota; kingdom Metazoa; phylum Chordata; class Mammalia; order Carnivora; family Ailuridae; genus Ailurus; species Ailurus styani. The sequence continues at coordinate 422,506 of LNAC01000075.1, forward strand.
CTTTTGTCTTCTGTATGCAAAATGATTTGGGCTACAAATAACAGTGATGACTAAGTCAATAAAGAAAGTGTCTGGGCCACCTGGGTGGCTCAGTCATTGGGTGTCTGCCTTCGGCTTGGGTCGTGATCCCAGGGTCCTGAGATCAAGCCCCACGTAAGGATCCCTGCTCAGCGAGAAGTCCGCTTCTCCCTTTCCCACTCCCCCTGCTTGTGTTCCCTCTCTTGCTGTGTCTCTCTCTGTCAATTAAGTAAATAAAATCTTTAAAAAAAAAAAGTGTCTTACTGCTGTCACTGAGATGGGGGAGTCACAGGGGTGAATACATCAGGGGTTCAACATCATCCTTAAGGACCTAAGTGCTTTGTATCCTTCTGACTCTTATTCTCAGGGATAGGCTTTTGTCCTCATACTGTTCCCTTATCTTATCAGCAAGCCCCCAAGCTCCCTGGGTCATACCCTCATGCCTGCCAGAAAGGACCCCCTTCTTGTATTACTTTTAAGAAGCTTGGTAGACTTCCCAGAATCCCCCAGCAGATGCTTCTCAGGCCTCACTTGTCAGAAGTGCATCTCTCAGTGGGAACAGAAGGACTACAACTAGCTGAAAGGAACCAAGAGTCATCCCTTGGCTCCAGAGAGGGACCTATGTTTCCCTGAAGCATATGGCCACCAAGCAACTGAATAGACTCAGGATTTGGTAGGGAAGAAAGAAGGTTAGCAACCAACAGCACACAGCATACCTTTTGAAAGCTTTATTTTCATGGATGACCATATGCTCTTCTTTCAAAGAATTGGCTCATAGGTTTGATTATGTGTTTTAAGAGAACAATACTGCTAGGTGTATTTATAATGAGACATATGGATAAATTTTAAAATGCATTTATAACTCTTAAAATCTGCTGCAAGTCTTTAATGGAGTCTGGCAGACCAGGTGGTACAAAGAACTCTTGACTCAGAATCAGAAAACACAAGCTTGAGACTCTCTGCCACTCCAAGCGGGGCCTAGGCAATCTTTCTTTATCCTTCCAGACCTCTGTAGCTTGAAGGAAAATAAGATGTTATGGATAGAGGAAAAGGGAATGGATTTTGCAGTTACACCTGGCTTAGAATTCCAGCTCCACCAGCTGTGTGACAATGTAAAAGTTCTGGACCTCAGTTTCTTCATAGGCAAAAGGTGATAAAAATATGACATTCATAAAGCCATTAAAAATATACTTGACAGAGGTACAGTGTACATAAAATAAAATGTATCAATTTAAAATGTATAGTTTGATGAGCTTTAACAAATGTATATGCCCATCTAATCATCACACCAGTCAAGAGAAGTACTTTTTAATACCCGAAAACTCACCTGGTGCCCTCTGTAGCCAACCCCCTCAATTCCTTTGTTCCCTAGGCAAACACTGATCTCTGAATGACCAGAGATTACTTTGGTTTTTTCCTAGAATGTCATACAAATGGAATTATAAATTATGTACTCTTTAGTGTTTAGCTTCCTTTGCACAACATAGTATTTTTAAGACTCTGTGTTGTGTGTTATGGAGGATGGACTGTAACGTAGCCCAACATGACTCCTGTCTCCTATGTTCGTATACTTATACGATCCCCTCCTCTAAATATGGGCAGGATCTGTGACTTGTTCCTAGAATACAGCAAAGGTAATGGGCTATCACTCTCCTGATCACATTACATTATATAAGTCTCTGTTTTGCCACAGACTCGTTTTTTTTGCCACAGACCCTCTTGTTTTGAAGGAGCAAGCTGCCATGTTGTGCAAGGGCTTATGCAAAAGGCCATGTGACAAGAAACAGTGGGCAGCCTCCAGGATCTGAGGGTGGCCTCAGTTGATGACCAGCAAAAAGCCTTTGTTTTAAAGTTAAAAGGGAAATAATTCTACCAAAAACCTACATGAACTTGGAAGTGGTTCCACTGCTAGTCAAGCCTCCAGATAAGAACCAAGGCCTGGATGACATCTTGATTGCAGTCTTACAGAAGAAACGGCTAAACTGTGCCCAGAGACTTCTGGCCTGCAGATACTGTGAGATGATAAATATGTGTTATCTTAAGTCAATATATGTGTGGGGGTTTGTTACTCAGCATAGAAAATTAATATATATCTCTCAATGGCTTGTTCCTTTTTGTCACTGAGAGGCATTCCATTATGTGGATGTATCATATTTTGTTTCTCTATCCACCCGTTGATGGACATTTGGGTTGTTTCCAGTTTGGGGTTACTATGAATACAGTTGCTATGAAAATTCTTATGTGAGTCATTTAGTAGACATGTTTCATTTCTCTCTGGGGAAAAATCTAGTAGGAGAATGGATGGATTATAATGAAACATACAGTTAACTTTGAAATAAACTGCCAAACTGTTCTGCAAAGAGGCAGTACCATTTCACACTTCCACTAGCTGTGTATGAGAGTTCCAGTTGCTCCACATCCTTGCCAACAGTTTGCATTGTCAGTCTTTATGATTTGATATCTCATTATGTTTTTTTTATCTGAATTTTCCTGGTAGTTAATGAAGTTTGGAGTCATTGCATGGGCTTATTGGCATTTTTTATATATCTTCTTTTGTCAAATACCTATTTAAATCTCAAGACATTGCCATCCCAATATCTTATTTTAATAAATACCTATTTAAATCTCAAGACATTGCCATCCCAATATCTTATTTTAATAAAGCACTACATATATAATGTAATTGCCATTTAATAGACCAAATAAAAGAAAGCCATTATGCCTTATACTATTTTTTAGGTCACTTAATAAAGTTCTATGATTCTATAAAGGGCCCATGAAGGATGCTTTTTTATACGAGGCTTGAACTCACAACCCTGAGCTCAAGACCTGAGCCGAAATCAAGAGTCAGACACTTAACTGACTGAGCCACCCAGGTGCCCCCTCAATGTACACTTTTAATAACATGTTCTAAATCCTTGTATTGAGGAAGGGGAAGAGGAGAAAAAGTGAGAGAAGTTAAGTAACAGTGGGGGTGGAGCAGGAATGCCAGACCCCCCAGGATTTGAGCTGGATGACTTCATAGGCAGGAGGTACTGTCCAGTGTACAGATGATGGGGAGTTTTGTCTTAGAGATGTTGGAGATGAAGGGAGAGCTGGCATCCTACGGACTTCATTGCAGAGCCTCAAACTAGGATGAGTGCTGAGAGCCCCAGCTCTGCCAGACCTGCCATCCAAAGAGTGCCAAACACCTCTATTTAAAGCAGCAGAGATTTTGATCATTTTGTTACAATCTAAAGTCTATTACTGCCTGTGTTAGCCCTGCAGTCACTGGGGAGGAGGGCTGGAGGACAGAGCTAAGCACGTGTGAGGGGACATTACAGGAATCCTGGAACAAAACTCTCTATCAGTGATGCTAAAATTAGCACATCTCCCTCCTCACTGCTACTCCTGCCCCAACTCTAATTAATCCCATGGCCCCATGCTCCATGTCTCAGATCTAAACACCCTTACTTCAAGGGATCTCAGAAGGTTGGTTTTCTAAAGCATCTGGAGAAGGATAAAGGCAGTGACTGTGCCTAATAAGCTTCTCAAGACCCACATTTTCTCTCAAAGGGGGAGCAAAAAGTTTTATAGGGATTTTTCTATTAATAAATGTGACATGTGCTTAAAGGGAAAAAAAAATGGCACAGCAACATATAAAGAACAGAGTAAAAGTAGTCCCAAGATTCAGAGGCAATGTTGACATTCCAAAGTATTTCCCCCCATATTTTCAATATGTAAACATACATATAAATGCACATATTTCTAGATAAGATGGAATGACACAAACATGCCATCTCCTAATCTTTTTTTTCACTTATGACTTCACAGAGATCTTTGCATGCCAAAATGTAAACATCTAAACCTTTTTGCTGGCTACATAGAATACTTGTTGTCCTTTAGATTTTTTAAAAATTATTACAACAGAAGTTCTGGGAAGAATGCCTCTACTACTCTATCTGTTTGGACTTCTCTAACTTTTTCCTTACCAAAGGTCTTTAGTAGGGAACTTACTGGGTCAAAGAACACTTAAACGTATACTGCCCTCTGGAAAACTTCATTTATATGAATAGTTAATTGGAAGGTCAGCAACATGAACTCAATCTTTTTAATCTTTTTGAATCTGAAAAAATGTCTCCTGGTTTCCTTCATGTTTTCTTTGATAATTACTGAGATTTAGCATCGTTTTACCTATTTGTTCACAGGCTATTCTTTTGAATGAATTAGGTTTATACCTGCTGTTTATTTTTATACTGTGATATTCATCTTTATTAAGTTATAAGGACTATTTAAATATGGGGTTAGTGATCCTTTGTCACAATTTGCCGTATTTTCTCTGAGTCTGTCATTTCTCTGAATAGGCTTTTTGCTCCCAAGGGAGCTACGGGGTTGAGTTACAGAGAGGTCCATGGTAGCCAGCCAGGAGGCATTCTAGCTTTCCTGGCTCTTACTGTCCCACTGGTGTGAGATGTATCAAAGCTTCTCTGTGCCTCCTGGGGTGGGTGCTCACACAACTTGCAATCCACCCTCCTGCTAGTATGTCTTCTTGTTCTACAGAGGATGAATTACTGGGAACTTCATTCCCAGACTCTCTTGTGGCTAAGATTCTGAATATAAATCAGATTTGGCCGACTGGAAGCACTTGCTGAACTTCAGAGAGCAGAAGCGAGGTGGTGATCATCTCTCTGCCCCCTCTGTCTGTTCCCTGCTGCCAGACGAGTTTCTGGAGGCATACGTATGGTTTCTCCGGGGCCCTGCTCCAGCTTCTTGGGTGCTGAGAGGACACTGAAATAAGGGAAGCTTCCAGATTGTGGCTTTCTGAATCCCAGTGACGTCAGAATGGTCTTGAACCGAAACATCTGGTGGGTCACTTCTGTGGTATTCCAGAAGCTTCCTGGAGGCCCAGCCTGGAGCCTACTTCTCCAGTCCTTTCGGTGGTAGTCTAGGTACTTAAATCCATACAGTAAGGTCCTTTCTGCTCAAAACTCCTACAATATATTCTGTTTCCAGCACTGAATTCCAATGGATTTTTCTAGTTTCTCCCATGGTTTCTAAATCCTGCCACTTCTTTGTACTTGGTCAGATTTTTTCTCACCCCTCTTCTCTGCAGGTGTTCACTGCAATATCTCTAGCATCTTCTAGGTCTTGACGTCATTATTTATATGCAGATTTCCTTGCAAATGATATAATAGAAATGGATGAGTTTGCTATCCTGCTTGGGTTCATATCCTGGCTCAGCCATACCTGCTTGAGCAAGCTGCTTAGATTCTCTGTGCCTCAAGTGGATTATCTTTAAAAATCATACCATTGGGAAGACAATGCATGATACAGGGGACTGTTCTCAGTGCCATGCAGGCTCACACAAGCAGCAGATTCTCAATACTTACTTCCATATAATGCACTGAGCTGCCTTTCCTCGTATTAGCACAATTCTGGGCAGGTTGCAAAGCTCTCTGAGACTCACTTTTCTTCCATGCAAACTAGAGACCCTAATCACCACCTCACAGAATTACTGTGAAGATCAGAGGAGGTAGTACAGTTGGAAGTAAATTCTAGGTCTACATAAAATGTATTACATGAAAACCAGGCATTGCTTGAAGACTACTATTTAGCTAAGAACAAAAGCTCTACTATACATGGTCATTTTCTTATTCAAGAAAGATTTGCTGTGCACCTATTATGTACCAGGAACTGTGCTGGGAGCTGAGGATATGGAGGTGAACAGGATAAATGTGGCCTTTTATGCATTAGTGCGTGGACAGATGAAACTCAGGGGAACACACGCAGACAGTTTATAAATTGTGCTGAGTGCTATGAAGGAAATAGTTGGGGGTCTATAAGAAGTGAAAATTGGATACTAACACAGGGGTGGGGAAACTTTCAGTTATAAGACAAATAAGTTCTAGGGATGCCGTGGATGGCATGGCGACTATAGTTAACAATATTGTACTATATATTTGAAAGTTGTTGAGAGAGTATATCTTAAGTGTTCTCACCACACATACACACAAAATAGTAACTATGTAAGGTAGTAGAGGTGTTAACTGACCTTGCAGTTGTGATCACTTCACAATATACATGGATATCAAATAATCACACTGTATACCTTAAACTTGCTCAATACTGTCAATTATATCTCAATAAGTCTGGAAGGAATTTAAAAAAAAGCAGTGATTTAGGAATTCATTTCTGAGAACTGGACATTTAGGCTCATTTGTCACAGCCACTCTAAGGCCTCAGAATCATCTCCTGCCCCATCTCCTATAACCATCCATCCTTCTGATTAGAGTTTCAGAAAATAGAAATGCAGGTCTTGACCAGGAAGATGATGAAGAGTTCTTTGCTCTCAAGTTATCCATATGCTTCGGGAATGCCAGCTTGTTGCAGACTGGAGAATATCTGGGAAGAGCTGCCCACCTCTGCAGTGGAGTTGGGGGTGAGGGAGATGGCTGAGTAGCCAGAATTCAGAGAGGTGTATTTAAGGAAAAAGGAGAGGAGAAGGTTAGAAAATAGGAGAAATGGGAACTTAGAAGTCTTGGAGAAGGTGCAGCTGTTGGGACACTGGTAGTGGCCAGAAATTCTTATAATCTAGAATCTATTCCTGATCTTTCCAAAGTGAAAAATGGGTCCCACTTCCTGCTGGAGGCAGCATGGTGAAATAGAACAGAACTGGATCAGCCGAACTAGGTTCTAGATCCACTGGGTCACTTACTGCCTGTGAGACCATGTGCCTAAAGCCCTGAATCTCAGCTCTTTCATCTGTATGTGGGAATAAACATGTCTGCTATGCCCACCTCCAGGGATTGCCCATTCTTCTCATTCCTCAGCTACTTACTGGCTCATGACTGGTACCAGGCATAGCCCCGGGCACTGGGTTATAGAGATGAACAAGACACAGACTTTGCTCTTAGAGCACAGGGAGCACTGGAAGAGACTCACATATACACAGATACTCCTAAAACGATAAAGAATGGCAGAGATGCTAAAGATCCTGTTCGTGTAGATGGCGTCACCCAAAGCGAGGGTTGCTGCATGAGGATATTGAAGACAGTGGCTAAGAACAAACTAAGAGGGCAGAAGTCCAGGAATGTATTTCATATAGCCAGCCAAAAAAACTTTAAGTCTAAAAACAAAGCAAAACCAGTTACCACTAACCTTACGAAGATAAACATTGTGAATAATGAAAAAGTTAACAGAGTGAATAAGGCTTTTGTAGATATACAAAAGGAACTTGCACACTTCTCAAAAGGCCTTTCCCTTGAACCTCTCCAGCAACAGCTGATTCCTCAGCAGTGTCATGAAAACGAACCAGTTAATGTTGATGAAGCGACAAGATTAATGGCCCAGATGTAATACACTGGAGATACATCAAATACCCCAAAAAGACCAATAAGTTAAATGTTTTATACAGTTTAAAAAAAAAAAAAAAAATGGCAGAGATAACACAGGAGTACAGAGAAGGGAAGCCTACATCAGCCAGGAACAGTTTCCTGGAGGAGTTGATCTTTGAGTAAGTAGAGTCTTAAAAACTGGGTGAATTGAGTGCTCAAGTGCAGGAGAATGGAAATTAAGGCACTGAAGGGAGAGAATGCTTGTGTAAGCATTTTGTAGCTTCATGATTATATAAACGTGTATGGGGAAGGAGCATTTTCACTCCAGAGTCAGGAAAACCTGAAAGGTTCACACCACACTGCATATGCCTCTCCCCTGGCCTGGGATGGCCTTCTCTGCCTTGTCTGCTTGACAAATACCTACTCATCCTTTCAGACTTGGCTCAAATATCTAGGTAATGAAAGCCTTTCCTAAGCCCTGCAGGGGAGCTGGCCTCTCTCTGCTGTGCGTCACTGTACCTTATACACTTCTTTCTCATGACCCTCAGCCCCCCCAATGGTGCACATTTGTTTTGCAACTTGGTTTTCCACCAGTTGGGAACACATCCAGAGCACAGACAGTACTTTCTGTTTTGCAACATTATCATAGCCTATCACTATGACAGTCAGATAGTAGGCACTCAGTAAGTGTTTGTTCAACTGGACAAATCTTGTTCTAGAGAGGGATTAGCTCCTGGGCCCCTATCACTGGCCTACTTGTGTGTATTTTATCCTCTGAATGTTCCACCTTGTAATGAACACTTACAGGCTGGGAGCGAGGGGCTGGTGAATCACTGATGAGAAACAGAAACTGAAAGATTTGTGGAGTGAAGGCTTCAGAGGCAAACTAGTCTAGAGAATAAAATTTTATTCCCCTTTAGGTATTACAGAAAGGGGTAAATGGTCCAGAGTCCTACTTTAAATTTTGTATTATTGATCCTATACCCTTATACAGGTTGCCATGATAGGTGCTAATGGGTGGCTAACCCAGCAACTCCTTCTTTTTGGGCCTTCTATTTTTGAGGTTGAAAAGTCAGATACTCAATTTTCCCAACCTCCTTTATATCTAGTTCTAGCCATGTGACCCAGTTCTAGCCAACAAGGCAAAAGTGGAGATCTGGGATAGACTTCTGGGGATGTTTCTACTTTCCTTAAACAGAAGCGGCATAAGAGGAGAAGAGCCACCTGGGACCTCTTCTTCCTGACCCAAACACTGACACAATTCCTTCAACCATGGCAGCCAAGTTGGGACAAGTTGGGACAATTACTTTTATGTGTCAGTTTGACTGGGCAGTGGGGTGCCCAGATATCTGGTTAAACAGTATTTTGGGGTATGTCTGTGAAGGTGTTTCTGGATGAGTTTAACTTTTCAATCCATAAACTAAATAAAGTAGATTGCCCTCCCCCGTGTAGGTGGGCTTCATCCGATCTGTTGAAGGCGTGAACAGAAGAAAAGGCTGAGTAAGAAACAAAGCTTTCTCTCTGCCTGACTTTGAGCTGGGACACCAGTGTCCTTTTGCCTTTGGACTTGAACTTGGAACTGCAATTTTTACCATCCGATCTCCCACTACTCAAGCTTTTGGACACAGGTTGGAACTACATCATCAGCTCTCCTGGGTCTCTAGCATGATGACCACAGATCTTAGACTTGTTGGACTCGAATCACGTGAATTAATTCCTTATAATCTATATATAAATACATAATATATAACATGTGTAACATATATTATATATATTTATATATTGCTCCTGTTGGTTCTGTTTCTCTGGAGAACATAGACTAATACCAACATTGAGATGTTCAGCATGTGAATAAAAAGCCAACGTGCTAAGGCTGGCAGGGTAGAAAGACAAGAAGCATCCTTGACAATAAAATCTCACTGCACCCAATCTGGAAACATCTCCATCTAGATTCTTATTATGTGAAAAAAAGGAATGGCTACACTGCTACACATCAGGTTTTCTCTTATTTGCGTTGAAAGCATTCCTGACACATCCAATCATCTCACATCTATGAACCTCATTTCCTCAGCTACACACTCAGGGTAAGACAGGTTAAGGAAATGGCCTTAAATGAAACCCATGGCATTTTCCAGTGCTTCCCAATGCGGGATTCTGAGTAAGGGGTTTCAAGGAGGCGGTGGAATTAGTGTCAAGGAGTGGGGATTCTGGGCCCAGATCTCCTGGCTTGGAAGCCTAGCTCCACTATCCACTTACGCACATTACTTAGTCTCTAATGTGTACCAGTTTTCTTGCTAGTAGAGTAGGGATCATAACATAATTGTTTAATGGGGCTGGTGGGAGGATTCAATAAATTCATGGAAGCCACCCAGAACAGTGCCTGGTACATAGAAGAAAGCTCAATAAATGCTAATCATAGCTAAGAATTAAACATGGGTCAGACCTTTGGGGGTTTAGAATCTAGTTAGGAAGTTAAGAAACACTTGCACATACAAATATGGCACTGAAACTTTAAAGATGAACATTCACAATTGAAAAAAAGGGGAATCCCTTTACTTTTTCCATTCTAAAGTAAACTTAGCAGTTCATTATTCTGAGAGAGACAAGGCTAAAAACAACTCAGCCTTCAAAGAAGATTCTGATAAACTGGTGGATGAAAAAACCATTATTATGTTTTAACAAAACAAGCAAGGCATTTGGGGATAACCTCAGGATTTGTTATGAATTGTGATACTGTAAAATAGCAAAAGACAACTTTATAGCATTTATTTTTACAGTTTTTAAAGCATTCTCATGAATTTGAATAATTTGTGAGGAAAGGGCAAATACTATGTGAAATTTTTTCCAAACCTGGTCTCATTTTGAACTTCACTACATTATATAACAAACATAATTCTCATCTCACAGATGAGAGACCATGGACGTATTGTGAGGCTCACATGGGATGTGGCAAGAGTAAATACACTCTCTAACTTTTCTAAAACAGTTTTCAAAAAATGTGTGAGGTTCCATTACGTAGGGGTTCAGAAATCATGTATTCTCTGGTGATGTTTGGGAGCCTGTACTCCCACCGCCATCGCAGTGGAAGGGGCCCACACCCCTCCTGAGGGCCCTGTTTCACACACTTCTCTCTCAGAGAACTCTCTCTGGCTCTCTTTGGGTCTCCAAACTCTCTGTCCTTGGGGCCAGGCAGGCTGTGAAGGAGCTGCTCTGACCCCACCTCAGCCAAGCCACCTGTCCAAGCACTGAGCACCTGTGCCCCTCAGGAAAGTGAGTGCCTGGGCCCAGTGCCTGCCAGTGTGAGGGAAAGGTGCACTGGTGGCAGGAACGTTGCTTTCCTTTCCATTGAGGTCTCAGATTCCTGAAGCATGAATCTCCCTCCAAATTGCCTGTGATCTGAGGCCTACCCTTGGGGAGCACCACTCGTTCAAAGAGGTGCTTCACGGACCAAGCTGTGCTGCAGGATGTTGTTTTTGGAGCCATCTCTGCCTGGCAAGGGCGTCCTTGCTTTCCAGGAGCAGGGTTCTCAGTCATGACAATTACACTGTGACACTCAGAAGAATCCCAGGATGCCCAGAAGGGCAGGGACTCTGAACCTGCTTCTAGCTCTCTCCCTCTGCAGAAATAGCAGATCCGTCAGATCTGGATTTAAAGGGTTGAGAATGTATGCTCTGGAACCAGACTGCCTGGGTTTAAATCCCCATTCAGCAACTTCTGAGCCCTGCAATCTTAGGCAAGTTACCTTCATGCTCTGTGACTCGGGTTCCTTTGGAAAATAAAGCGAATAGCAGTACGTCATAGAGTTGTAAGATTTAAGTGAGTTCATGAAAAATGCCTAGCATGTAGTTAGCACACATGATGAATTTCAGCTATTTTTATTATTTGCACTGTGATTTTGAGCAGGCCTTTAATTGAGCCTCAGTTACCTCATCCGTATAGTGGGGAGAGATAACACAGGCTGAAATCATTTGCTTTTCTCCCTTTGGTAATGCTTATCACACTTGTAATTACTCAGGTGCTGTCTGTCCCCATCTCTGCTGTCCATGCTTGAGCAGGGCTTACTAGAGTGCCCAGCACATAGTAGGTGCTCAATATTCATTCAGGGGAGGAATGGCACCACTGTCAGGACTGAATGAAACAATGAAAGGCAGTTTGCTCTGTCAAAGAATGCTGAATTTACTGTGTGCGTGTGTGTGTGAGACTGTGTGTGTGTGTGTAAGTCTCTGTGTGTGTCTTGAAGAGGGGTTTGGGCTGTCAAGAAACTTGGACTGGTGTCCTAGCCTAGTCCTTCCTGCCTGTGTGACCACAGGCAAGTAGGTGACCTGCCCGAATTTCAGGGTCCTCCACTGTAAAATGGAGAAGGTAGTACTGATCTGGGTAGGAAGATCAACTAAGATAGGTCTGGTAAATATCTAGTCCTGCACCCCCTTCATAGCTGGTGCCCCACAAGCAGGTCCAATCCCCACTCTTCTCATTTGTATGGGCTGAGCCAAATCTGCAATGAAAGTTGTAACAGTGAACATGTATTGAGCATTAACTCTGTGCCAGGCACTATGTTAAGAGCTTTACTTGTACTATTTACAGTGCACTGGTTTTGAAGTGAGACTTAGGAGAAGAAAACTTTGTGTAAGCAGGAACGGGCTTAGGGCACTGAGGCAGCATTCACATGCACCCTCAGAAGACAGAGAAAATGGTAACTCTCTCTATCAAAGGAGTGTGCTTGTAGGGAGGGGAAAGCCAGTCCGTGATGGAGATTATGGCGAAACCACTGGCCTTCCATGTAGCTTTGTCCAGGGCAGCTCTGCATTTATCCACATAAACTTGTACTTAGAAAAAAAAATGTTCTGTTGCTTAAAATAAAAATAAATAAATTTAAAATGCTTGGAAACCCCTCACATAATGGAAAGAACATAGGCCTGGAGTTAAAAACCTGCTTCCTGTCCTGGCCCTGTCACTAATCAGTCCAAGACTTTGAACAAGGCAGTTCCCCTCTTGAGCCCTCAGCCCCTTTATGAGTAAAACGAGGAAGTTAGATATAACAACTTCTGCAGCCTTTGCCAGCTCAAAGACTGAGAGAGTGTGACCTTCTGGCTCTGTCTCTGATGGAACTTTCCAACTAAAACAGAGACCAATGCATAGAAATGGACTTGAGTCAAGAGAGGGTTGAAATAGGGCACCTGGGTGGCTCAGTGGGTTAAAGCCTCTGCTTTTGGCTCAGGTCATGATCTCAGGGTCCTGGGATCGAGGCCCACATCGGGCTCCCTGCTCAGCGGGGAGCCTGCTTCCCCCTCTCTCTCTCT